>OZ038488.1:78785229-78825229 GCA_964036315.1 Acanthosepion esculentum
CTCTATTCCTCCATCCAATCTTTCTTTTTGTTCGTTTGTATATCTATCTATCTATTTATCTATCTATCTATCTATCTATCTATCTATCTATCTATCTATCTATCTATCTATCTTACTATCTGTCTGTCTGTCTGTCTATACAGTGGAGAACGAACGAACTGAGCGACCTCTATAATCTTTCTAAGTGTAATATCATTTAGGGCTATAGTGCAGTTTGTTGCATCACATACACAGTATGAAAGGAGATAAAGTTCTAGTATTGCAAAAATATAAATCTCTGAAGAATTTAAATCAATTTAATTTTTTCATGTAAACTTAATCTGCGATGGTTTAATTAAGGCCCTGAATCTGAAATTTTAAAACTGCTTTAAAATATTGATTTTTATCATTTTAGTTTTAAAATGTTAAATGTTAAAATATATTATAGATTTGCAATACGCAAACTGGAAAAAAATCATTGACTTTAATTTTAAAAAGAAAGCTTTTAAAAGAATTTTATCGATTTAAAAAATATTTTTAGAAGTCTATTTTTCGTATTTATACTCCTCCAAACGTTGTTTTTTTTTTTTCATAATAACGGTACTTTAGTAATCAAGAAACGTAGCGATACAACAAATATAGTAAAAAAAAGTTCTATTTTTAGAATTTTAAAAATTGCTGTTTATTAATTATACGAAATGCAATCTCCATATATGGAAGCTACTTTCTTTTACAAAAAATATATAATTAAAATCGACAAAATTGACATAACAACAAATAAATAATTTTTAGTGAATATGATTTGATGAAAAATTGTTTATGATAAATAAATGAACTTCAAAAAACAAATCATGTATTCTTTATTATTTGATTTCCTATCCGACACTTAGATGTTTCGGTCAGATGATGATGGTAATATACGCAGCTCATATTTTGGTTAAGTATTTTGGTTTAGCACCATATCGACACCTATATGGGTTGTTTAATGCCAAAAGCTAAATATTTTGGATGCAATTTTATTTCCCATTTTTTTTAGATAATGATGGTTTAGTGATACAAGTTTTACTAATTAACCCATAGCTATGGGGAATAGGTGAAGGCATACCTTTCCCAGTGGTATCTGCCTGTAAGTGAATATAACGAACCCAACTCGAACTTGAACTCAACACTCCGATTAACAATTCCGAGTCATGATACATTACACCACCTGCACATCCAAGCTTAGAGCACCTGGTATTCCCAAGTGGACACCCATCTAGGTATTAACCAGGCTCGAAGTTGCATAACTTCGCTGATGAACAGTGTTACGCACAACCATGTAGTCCTTCAAGAAATAAGTCGCTTGAGTATTTAAACATTTATTAATTTGTTTGATTAATGTATAATATGTGTGTGTGCATGCGTGTGTTCGCTCACTGTTAATCTATATAAATAAATGCGAATGTCAGTTTGTCAGTGTGTCACACTTTTCCAACTTTACTCCTAGAAGCTGTAGCCCAACATATACCATTTTGGAATCAGGTTGACTCCGTAAGTAAATTAAAAACATTCCGGACGGGGCCGAACCTGCAATCCTAAAATTTTGGATTCCCAAGTTTTCATCACTGCGATTTTTTTTTTTTTTTGCGTGATTTTTGCGACGACTTTTTTGTACTTTATTTGTCTTTAGATTAAGTGGCGGCAGAAGCATTATCGTTGGACTTTTAAAAGGTAAGCATAAATATTAATGCAATACTTAAATGCAACGAGCATTTAAGTTCTTCTTGAGTTTATTGTTGCCTATCACATACGGCAGCAATATGCCTCACAAAACGAATTCTCCGCCAACAGAGGACCAGATTGCAATCAAAAGAGGCAATGTTGCAGCGTGGCAAAGAAAGTCCCGTGCAAATGAAACCCCAGATCACACGGCAGCCAAGAGAGCTTCCAATGCTGAGAATGCGCAAAGACTTGGGTACTCTCAAACTCCTGAAAAAGCCGAAGGCCCAATCAGGAGCCCTTAGCAGGAGTTAGCTTAAATGCCACCCGATAGAACGGCTTTTAAGCTAGTTTTTAATAATTGCCAAAATGGAGGTAATTGATAAAACTCTGGGGCCATTATTAATTTATTGAGCACTCTTTTGAAAAATACTTTGCTAACACTAAATTCTAGTACTTTTATGTATATTGCTAGGTGTAATTGGTGTATCTTATAACTACTAGATAGATAGATAGATAGATAGATAGATAGATAGATAGATAGATAGATAGATAGATAGATAGATAGATAGATAGATAGATGACTTACCTTCAAATCACACTGAAAGACCCGTACTGGTTTGATCACTGAAGTTAATCAGTGTTGAGTTTGGTCGGTATTTAGATAGAGGACCACTTAAAAACACCAGGTTCTGTAATCGAAAACATGTTACAAAACGGGTTGGCTGGCAATCTCGTAAAACCTTACTTGCTGTGGAAACAACAGTAGTAATGACTAATGTTGATGAAAGCCGCGGTTCCATACTATTCAGTGGAGTTTATGGGACTAGACGAGGAGATAGATAGATAGATAGATAGATAGATAGATAGATAGATAGATAGATAGATAGATAGATATGCGTCAGTTCTGGAGCATATTCGGAATTTTATTGTTTCCTTTCCTTCGCATTTTTTCTTTAACTTTCAGGAGATTATTTAGCTTAATATTTAGTGTTGAGAATGCATTTTTTTTTCTTGAAAGGAATGGAAGGTGGATTTTGGGTATGACCTAAAACTACACTCTACAGTTGATGTTTGGCTAAGATCTAGCCCCATGTTTTCCCTTATCACCAAGGTTACGGTTTCCCACACACACAATGGGCACATGTGGAGTGATTTTTTTTCGGCGGTGAGTGTTGTTGATCTATAAAGGAGTTCTTTCGCTGCGCTGGCTTAGAAGCATCCAATTCTGACATGAGTTTCAGAAGACGGTCGGCACACAAGTCGATATCTAATCAATATCGATTGCGTCGCAGTGAAGAAGGGGCACGATGCTGTCAGACTCGAAACGCCTAATGATCTACGGGAAAGATATTACTGTGATGTATGTCAGAACATCCGAGAAATGTATTTGACGAATATCATCTTTAATATTAGTGCAAATTCAATGCATTTTAATTGTATTTTTCTGTTCTATGAAAAACTGTTGGCTCTATTTTCCTTGTAAATGCTTCACTATGTTCCCTCCCTCTGAACATATACCCTTATTTCTTCTTCTTCTTCTTTGTGCCGTATATCTTCAGGACGTGAGTGATCATGGCTCGCCACAGCTTCCTATCCTTTAATGCATTTAGTAAGACTTCTCGTTTCGTTATCCCTCCTAATACCTGTTCTGTCACTTATTTTCTTAAACTCTGTCCTCGGCTTCAATATAACCCGTGAATGAGGGCTCTGGAGGTCACACGGCAACAAGGATTGAGAACAGCCCGTGGTTGTCGATAAACAGTTGCTGATTAGCTCCCGATAAATTGATTGATTGATTTGTATTTTACGGCTTATCAACCTTTTACAGGTTATTTAAAGTCATAAATGTTTTTTAGACTTTAAGAAATTTTTAGAGATAATAAGAATTTACAGATACAAGTCTAAATAGTTAATCCATAGCTTGGGGGAGAAGTGAATTTGCACGTAAATAAATATAAAGAACCCGACTGGAATTGGAACTCGGTTCTCCGACTTCCAATTCCGGGCCGTTATCCATTACAACAGCACGTACATCCAAACTTACAGCAACTGGTATTCCCACCCATATAGGTAATGGCCATGCTCGACGTTGCTTAACTTCGATGTTTCGACGTTATATGGTCGTATGCCCTGCTCCCAATAAAGACAGATGAGGTAGTCGTAAGTAATATATAAAAGACCGTCCTAGAAACATTACAAATCAGACTTTCTTTATATTCGCCCTTTTGCATAATGCTTCTTTTTCATATGTGCTATAATTTCTCCGTGTGTGAAAAATTGTGATAGATATATATAAATATAAATATATATAAATATATAAATATATATAATATAAATATAGCCATGCTTACGTATAAGAGTTTGTATGATACATTTGTTTATTCTGGTGTATGTGAAATTTTTTCAGACAATTAATATGAAATGTTTTGGAATTAATTTAATAGTTATTCTGATTATTCCGCTGTGTTAAGGTTTTAGTATAGAAGAAGATATTACGGATATGCTAATGCTTAAAGTAGGATCTGAATAGTGGAGAAAACCACTATATAAATGTATAGTCATGATCAGCAAGTGAAAACGAGGCCATGTCATTGAGTGTGTCAATCCCTTCTTGGAGGAGTATACACATTCGGATATTTGCCAGTCACAGGGATCCGTCCCTGCGCTGGTAATATAACAGCTATGACTCGCTTGGACCGGCTCTGACCAGCTTGGACCAGCTATGACTAGCTTAGACCAGCTTGGACCAGCTTGGACCAGCTATAACTAGCTTAGACCAGTTCTGACCAGATTGGACAAGCTATGACCAGCTAAGACCAGCGGCACGAGTGAAGACACTCGGATCCCCACATTAAAAAGCGACCTTGTGTCACAACCTGACTTAGTGGGGAGTCAAGTAAATACAAACGAGGCCATGTCATGGAAATACAATAAAATCATTTGTCATAAAGAGTGTATCACATTAAATCCGGGTTTGAAAATTGTTTTTGTTCAGTTATAAATTTAGGCTACTATGTATTTGTTTTTGGTTATTTCTTTTCGAAAATGAATTTTCCGGTGTGGTAATTAGCGAAACAATTTTAATGCATATTTTCTAACACGGAAAATGTTGGAATGGAAAAAACACCTTAAGGTCACCTAAATGTTCAGAAATTCACACCTCGTTTTTTTTTTTTCATGCTAAGTAACTTCCGACGTTTTAACCGCGGACTTCAAGACGTTTGTATTAAACTTGTCTTTCTATATCGACCTTGTAATTTTTACTTTTGGCAAATATGTATGTACTTACATATTGCATTTTTATATTACCTATTTGTATATTCTATGGTAGTATATATAAGATGTTTTCAGCATACCTTTTTGGAATTAATTTATTTGGGTTGTTTTAGTCCTTCCTTTCGTTGTCTTAAGGTGTTAGCGTATTGAGGATAACTAATGCTTAATGTGGGTGTTTGAGAGTGAAGAAAAATTAAATATTAATCCCTCTTTCTAAGCAAACACTTTAAACGGAATTATTGTAATCTCTTATTTTTTCTACGAACGCCTTTGTTCTTATTAGAATCTGTATCACGTATTTAGTTTATTGAAGCATTGCAGTAATATATATTTCACACCAATTCCCGATCCATCGTATTGTTAGAGCATAAAGAATATTTCTGTAAAAGATACTATCAAGAGACTTTCAAGTTATTCTAGAATTTATTAAAAACATAGATATTTATGGTCATATTGGCAGATACAGAAATACGGTAGAGTCCATTCATGTATAGTCATGATCAGTAAGTGAAAACGAGGCCATGTCATGGAAAGAGAAAAATCATTGGTCATAAAGAGTGTATCACATTAAATCCAGGTTTGAAAATTGTTTTTGTTCAGTTATAAATTTAGGCTACTATGTATTTGCTTTTTGGTTATTTCTTTTAGTGTCGTCGTTCGTACATCGAAACGTTCTCTGACTCAACAAGCAGCCGTTGAGCGATAAAAACCACAACCGCTTTGGTTATAAGCAAGATCGGCGCTGACAGAAAACGTTTTTACAGATTTTGACATGAAAGACACGTTTCGTTATCGAAAGGAGAGGGATTTAATGACGAGAAAGGTTTTCAATTATTTTTCAAAAGCTTAATGGGGAAATTAATCCCTTACTAGATAGTATTTGGGGGTGTTAGGGGGGGAGTTGTGGGGGGATATTTTTGGTTTTATAAATTGAGAATATTTATTATAGGAATCATGAAAATATTTTTATTTTACTTCTTTTTTTACAAAAAAAAAAAACTGATATAACTTGTAAAAATTCCTAAATTCCACAGGGCAAACATCCATAATTTCCAAGAATTCATCATTAAAATTACTATAATATTGCAGGAAAACACACGCACACACACGCACACACGCACACACACACACACACATATATATATATATATATATATATATATATATATATATATATATATATATATATATATATATATATACATACATACATAAACACGCGCACACACACATACACACACACATACACACACACACACACATATTTGTTCGTAAATATACTATTTTACGCCTTAAAACAATTGTAAAAATCCCGCTCTTAGCACGGAAATATCTTGCCTAATTGTTATCACTTACAAAATTGGTGCTGCCAGGCATAAACGCTTCAGTTTAAACTTCTCGTTCTTGGTCTAAAATTTAGTAAGATGTCCAAATATATTTTCTTCGATCAATAATCAAAAGTTAATATATATATAATTCTCAGAATGTGTGTGAGTGTGTGATCGGATGTTGATTTCGATGATTTTTTTTTGTTTAATTGATAATTCTTCAATGCCAGTTTTGAGTCCAAATTATTGGCGACAATGGCTCTCCACTACTTCCTGTCCATTATAACTTTCAGCAAGGTTTTAGTATATACTTTCCGTTCTTGGACATATAACATTCATAACGGAAGCTGCAATAAATATTCGTTCTCTGAATGGAAACTAAGCTTTAAGTGTCCGGACATGCCAACCAGTTTCGATCGAGAAATATTTCTCTTGAAGATTTCCCTCGATCGAGTTCTGTCAATATTGAGTCTCTGCAAAGCATCAATGAGAAAATCCCTGAGCAAACCGTCCGAGAATTAGCACAGCAGTTCAATACAATTCTCATTTCGATCATAGAACACTTTCCTTGCTTCGGAAAAGTATATAAACTTTGTAAAAAGGTCCCTCATCATCTGTTTCTCAGCTCAATCAAAAAACTGCCCTCTGTTCATCATTGAAGTGTAGATTTACCACCTACCCTCTCCTGGGTATAATCATCACTAGTGATTAAAAATTAGTTCTGTATAGACATAATGGTAGGCACGGTGGAGTAATGGATAACGGCTTGGTTTGAGGAATCGGAGAGCCGAGTTCGAATTCCCGTCGAATCCATTACATTCACTTATGGGAATGGTTTTAATCCTCTACTTCTCCCTCCAACTATGGGTAAATAGCAGGACAGACCGGGTTCTATAGCCTTG
This sequence comes from Acanthosepion esculentum, assembly GCA_964036315.1. Taxonomy (NCBI): domain Eukaryota; kingdom Metazoa; phylum Mollusca; class Cephalopoda; order Sepiida; family Sepiidae; genus Acanthosepion; species Acanthosepion esculentum. The sequence continues at coordinate 78,792,416 of OZ038488.1, forward strand.
GATGGCAACTGGTCTACCGCAGAAAGAAATGGCAACGTACTGCGGGAAAAGATTTGCCTCGTCAGTTATGTATTGAAAGATACATGATCGCCTAAGCGTGTATCACGCATGGCACATAAGTGATAAACATCCCGCAATGTTTAAGACCCACTGAAAAGGGAGAATCCATCCACAAACTAGAACCACATCCGAAATATTTTTGTTCATTGTGTTTGGTGGGTGTTGTTTATCATAAAAGCAAAAAAAAAACTTAACGAAAAGAAGTATTGTCATCAACTGGAATCAGTGTACAAAATTTTGTAGAAATGTGTCCATCATTGGTTATTTGTAAATTGCTGTTGCTTTTACGCAACAATGCAAGAACGAATCACTTGAGGAAAGATTATGGGAATAAATATTGATCTTTTGCCTCGTCCACCTCTCCTGCCATTGCTCCATCTGACTATCATCTTATCAAATCATTGCAACATTTTTTAGAGATAAAACAATTTATTAATTTTAATAATGTAAAACTGATATTAAATGTTTCTTCACGTGAGGGATCAGCAATTTGCCAAACAGATGAAATCATGTTATCGATAAAGATTATCTTGACTGAATATATATATATATATATATATATATATATATATATATATATATATATATATATATATATTAAAACCAAAGAAGCATTTGTTTTTGTTCTATTTCCAAATATGTCAGGACTTTCTTTCCAGATTAATATAAAAGAGAGAAATTATATGTCCTATTTCGAAGTATCTCAAGACTTTGCAACATTTTTTTTTTATCTTTTTCTCCGGTGAGATTCATGTGCGCGCTTTTTCATTGGTCTGTCAATACTGACAATGAACCTGGCAGCTATTATGGCTGAAAGTAGTTTGCCTTGGTATTCTTTTGTCAAAATTCATGTTTTCTGGCGATCGGACAGTGTGTAGAGAAAATAGGGTACATGCCTTTCTCAAGTAGTCTCCCATGGGATTCAAGTTGGCAACCGTTAAAACTCATCCCATTCCACGATAGACATGAGCTCGGAGCCATCAGTTATAACTGCTCATAAGACGTTTGGCACGTGAGTTGTTTCAGTTATGACAATCCAAAGAATAGCGAAAAAAGACTTGAAGATGAAATCGTACGGGAAACCTCTGAGGTACCTTTTTTAACAAAAAGTTAGATTTGATAGTGGGAAGATCATCTTTAATAAGTTGGAAAATGATCCTGGAATTATATATATATATATATATATATATATATATATATATATATATATATATATATATATATATATATATATATATATATGAGCTTTATTTCAATCCTTCATGAGTTTCTGATCCTTAGCTATGATTAATTAATGATGAACATATCATTTTCGTTTATGATCGATTTCATCACGATATTTCTGTTAAGTTTAGAGGGTAATTATACAGTTTTATTGCTCAAAGTAGAGTCTAATACTGTTATAAAAACCTCGGAGAATTCTAGTAAGATATGTTTTATCATTTCTAAGATACAACAGTTCAGAGCTTAATCTACAAATTGGACAATTTTGTTGTTACACAATTTGACCATTTTGCTGTTACACCCGGTATATATATATATATTGATTAGAATTGGATTTTCCATTTATTTTCACACTGACAGGTCGGTCGTCCGTGAGATATAAATGAACATCTGCTGATAGAGATGGATTAAAATCGATTAAACTTGGAGAGAATGATCCGAATATCAACAGGCCGGATTGTATTGATAGATAGATAAGCACATTATCAACAATTTATTCTATAACCTAAAACACAATGTGTTTTTATGTATTTATCGGCCTGATCTCCCCTATTTTATATTCTGTCGTTATGGTAACAGCAGATATCAATAAGTGAATATGGATTGTGCTTCCATAAAAACGGAAATTCTCTTTAGTAAAGAGGAAGTTCAAGCTGCTAATATATTACGTCGCATTTCTTTTTTTCTTATACTTTTTGGGGATTTTTTTTCCTGTAAATGATGTAAAAAGCCGAATTACACGATGAAGTAATGGATAGCGGATCGGATTGAGAAATCGGAGAGCCGAGTTCGAATTCCAGATAGATCCATTACATTCACTTACGTGCTAATACCCTTTGGGAAAGGTATGAATCCTGTTCTTCTCCCCCAGCCACGGGTAAATAGTAAAACAGACCAGGTTCTATAGCCTTAGATGGCAACTGGTCTACCGCAATCTACTGCGGGAATAAATCTACCTCGTCAGTCATGTATCGAAAGATACATGATCGCCTAAGCATGCATCACACATGGCACATAACTGACTGAAATCGTGAACGATATAGATGAAAAAACGTAACTCAGGGAATTGGAAACTTAATTCAGTTCATGCTGCTAGTTTTTGATGATACGAGTAAACTATGAAAATAATTCTGATCAGTCGATCATAGAAATCTTTGAATAGTAAAAAAATCGTTAAGTATTATATTATTATTATTTGTGTATGTCATGTTTCCTGCTTTGTATCCTGTAGATCAGGAGAATTGTCATATAATTGATAGCTCTTTTCATAGTATATGGGATGTTCCTAGTAGGACGATTTTCTGGGCATCTTGTATGTTTATGTTACCTGAGACACTGACAGTAAAATTTCCGATTTCCGTTGGTACAGTCTCAGTCTTCATTCCCCACATCCTGTTAATTTCGATCTCCAGGTCCTTGTATTTGGACAATTTCTCGATTATTTTTATGGAGGTTTTTCTCTCAAATGGTACTGCTATGTTAATAAGCATACACTTAACTGAATTTTTTGTCTTTTGTGATAATATCAGGTCTGTTGGCTTGTATTTCTATGTCAGTTTGAATTGGTATGTCCCCGAGGATAGTTACATCGTTATTTTGGTAACTGTGTCTGGCTAGTGGTCATACCGTTTCTCAGTGGTTTCGATTTTGCGCTTCTTGTATATCTTCCAGTGCACATATGTCGCGACCTTGTTATGTCTGTGGCTATATTCATTTTTTACCAGTTACGGAGATCCTGTGATAATATGGTTGACAGTTTCATCATATTTCCGCAGATCCTGCATTTCGGGTTAGTTCCTTGATTATTTGACAGTGATAGGATCTGGTTGCGAGGCTTTGGTCCTAGGCTGCAATAATTAGGCCTTCTGTTTCGGTTTTCAATTTGGTGCTCCTCGGCCACTGATGTGTTTTCTGTTGGTCCACATCTGCTTCTTTCGTTCTTTTTATATATTTGCCATGCAACACCTTGTCCTCTCAGTTTTTTTTGTAACTTCCTTTGGCCAAGTTGTTTTGCTTTCTGTTTTACTCGTTTGGCGTAAATGGTATTCGCTTCGTTTTTGTTGGTAGAATTTCAGGTATATTAAGATGTTTCTTGAAGAGTGAAGCTTCTTTGTTGATGGAGAGGATTTGGTGTTTTACTATTTGTAGGAGAGGGTCATTGATTTTTGTGAGGTAGACTTCCAATCCGATTGTTCTTGTTTTTAGAGTTAGTTCAAGCTGGATTAAACTTTGGTCTCCTAAAACTCTTCGTACATACAGCCTATGAACATCTGATTTCGGGTGGTGCATCCTCATTTGGGTAAGCATTTTTGGGGCTTAGCGTCTAATCTTTAATGTCATTCGACTTCCATTTAATAATGTTGAAGCTGTATGTTACTACGGGTATAGCTATGATGTTGATAGCCTTCATTTTATTGGCGCCATTAAGTTCGTTTTCTTGTATCAAACGCACTCTCCTATAATATTCTAAGATCTTTTTCTTCAAAATTGAATTTGGTTTTCCATCTCCTTCATTAATTCCTATGTATTTATATCTACCATCTTGGTCTAGTTCCTTAATCTTGTTGTTGATATCAAAGTCTAAATCCATAGTTTTCGTTAGTTTACCGTCTTTGAAGGTAGTTTTGGTACATTTGTCGATTCCGAACTCCATGGTAATGTCTTCGCTGAAGGTTTTGACAATGGTGAGTAGGTTTTTTCTGCTGCTTGTCATCCTTGGAAAACGTTTTAAGATCATCAATATAGAATAACTTATTCAGTTTGCCATTCTGTGACTTGTATCTATAACTACTGTTGTTCAATAGGCAGCTGAGTGGCGCTAATGCAAGGCAAAAAAGTAGTGTTGACAATGAATCTCCTTGGAAGATTTCGCTTTTGATGTTGATTGGTCTCGATGTTAATGACCCGTTTTTTTATGGTTCAGATTTAATATATTCTTCCAGTTATTCATAATCTCCGTTATGAATTTGACCTTTGTGCGGCATACTCCGTATATTTTTAGGTTCTTCTCTATCCATGAGTGTGGAACACTGTCGAACGCCTTTCTGTAGTCGAACCATGCTTCTTCTTTTGCAACCCTTCTGTTCTGCTGGGAGTAAATTGTTTTTTTCTCGAGGAAGGTGGATGTCCTCTCGGTTATGATAGAAGTGAGGACCTTGTACATTGTTGTTAGGCAGGTGATGGGCCTATAGTTGCTCGGGTTCTGCGTCTCTTCTATTTTGGGTAGTAGGCATGTTACTCCCCACATGTTCCATTTTTTATGATTATATCATCGTTTGCCCGTGCGACATCTTGGTGGGTGCTAGATAGGATTTTATCCAAAAATTAGCTATTCGGTGTATTCCTGGTTCTTTCCGGTTTTTGGTTTTACAGATGTGATCGGTTGTTTCAGTAATATTGATATTCGTTCATTTTTGGCACTATACGTGTGTCTGTTGTTCCTGTTGTTGCTTGAGCCATGTAGCGCTTTCATTGTCCATCTTGCGGTTTTCCAACATCTTACGCAAGAACTCCTCGACTTCCTGGATATTAGGTGGGTCACTTATGCCTATTTTATTTTTTTCAAGTTCTCGATATAGTTTCTTGCCATCTTTTTGAAGATCTTGTTTTGCTAGAAGAATCTGTTTCTTTTTTTCCGTAATACCCGATTATATGTGCCTTCGTTTGAATTTGTTGTTTCAGCTTCTCTTTAACTTTTGGCATGTCAAAGTTTTTTGTTTTTTTTTTGTCAAGACTTCGTTTCAATTATCTCCTTTTTCTTTCTTTCATTTTGGAGTCCTTGTCTACTTCACTTAGAAGTGACAATTGTCCTCGTAGTTTATTTATTTCGGTTTCTATTATTTCTTTCCAAACTGCCATTTTTCTTTACGTTGTGTTTTTACTTTTTCATCTAATGTTTCTGCTATCATTGCTGAGGCTGCGTATATAAGATGATTAATTTCTGTCAGGTCCATCTGTCTTTCCATTTCATTCCTTATTTTTCTAACTGCTTGGTTAGCAAGGTTGATGGTTTCCTACCCTTGACGATTCTTTCTTACTTTTGGAATTGTCGGCCTTTCCTCAAAAGACATTTCTTTTATATTCTCCCATTTATATCTGATGTTTTTTGTCTCTCTGTTTCTCTCTCATATTCGTCATTATCTTCCTCTGTTTGTTTGTGAACCTCAGACTGATTATTAATGCTGATTTGCGTTAAAAATTAATAAAACTTTATAGGTACCGATTACATATTAGGTATATCAGCAAATAATATAAATTAGTAACATGTCTCTAAAATTAAAATATTATTAATCTAAAATTGAATTTACGGGTTTATACTAATCAATGTACAAATATACGCATGCATATATATATATATATATATATATATATATATATATATATATATACATAAGTGCGCATACATATACATACAAAAATGCATACAAATATAATAGTATTATCATCATTACTATTACTACAATTATAATTATTATTATTGCATTCTGCTTCATGTCTTCTTCCTATCAGCTGTATCTGTTTTGTAACTTTCAGTAATTTGCTTCAATGACTGCTACGAGGAGGAGACGCTTTTGTAATTCAAACAAAGACGCCGTTAAGAGCGTTTAAAAAGATTTTTTTTAAATTTCCTGGAAACAGAAATGATCACAACTACTATGGCAATGATATTAATAACCCATCGGTCACTTTTGAACGGTATAATATCTTAATAACATGTCATTAAAAATAAAATATGAATTTAAAATATAATTTACTGTAATGAGCAAATTAATATATATATACATATACATCAAATACTTTTTTAAGAGTTTTTTAAAATCTTTTTTAAGTAAAAATTTGAATAAATTATGATTCATAGTCACATAGATTTAAATTAAATTCAGTTGGATAATTATGTTAAGTTATATTTACGTTGAAGTACATATTTCAGAAAATAAAAAATAAACACAAATTTAAGACAAAATTTAAATTAATATTCAAAAGGAAATAAATAATTACATAAAATTCATAAAAACTAAAAATATAATAATAAAATTAAATTAAAATTCATTAAGAAAATTTTTATTATTATTGTTGTTGTTGTTGTTGTTGCTGTTTGTGAGTCATGTTTCCTGTTTTGTATCCTGTAGAGCTGGGTCCAAACTATGGTCCTTAGACCCTATAGGAGAATTGTCATTTAATTGATAGCATTTTTCTTAGTATATGGGATGTTCCTAATAGGGCGATTTTCTGGGCAACTTTTATGTTGATGTCAGTTAGTAAAATTGTTCATTTCTTTTTTCACGAATCCCAGAGCTCTGGTTATTATTGGTACATATTCAGTCTTCATTTCCTACGTCCTGTTAATCTCGATCTCCAGGTCCTTGCATTTGGACAATTTCTCGATAATTTTTATGTATTTCTCACAGATGGTACTACTATGTCAATAAGACTTCCTGAATTTATTGTCTTTTATGATAGGATATTATTATTATTATTATTATTATTATTATTATTATTATTATTATTATTATTGTTGTTGTTGTTGTTGTTGTTGTTGTCACTTCCTTTGGGTTTTGTTGTATACACATTTCCTTCCGGGTCCCAACCAGCGACCTTCATGACATTTTAAACTGATCATTTCTGAAAAAATAAAAAGTCACTCCCATTTTACATAGATAAAGCACTTCGTAATGTGTCAGTTGTACTTGTGAGTACAATCTTTTGTATTTATTTAAGGCATGGGCTACCAGGAATTCCTTCAATGAATCTATCAGACCCTTTTCCAATCAACCAGAGGGGTCCAATTACAATTGGAATTATTGATGTCGTCATGTGCCACATTTTTGAGATTTCCATTTCAAGATCCTTGTATTTTGAGATTTTTTGGAAGATCTTCAATGATATGTTTTAATCTGCACGGACTGTCATGTCAATAAGAAAGCACATTCTATTCTTGTGGTATTTGATCAAGATGTCTGGGCGATTATCTTTGATTTTTCTTTCTCTGTGTATTGCAAACTCCCATAAAATTGTTACAGGTCTAATCTCTGTAACCGAGTTTGGGTGATATTCATTCCAGTTTGTTGTAGTTTCATTCCTGTAAAAGTTGCATATTTTCCAGTGGAGATATTGGCCCATTCTATAATGCCGAGTTTTATATTCATTTGGTGCAAACACTGTGAAACCTGATACAAGATGGTCAATTGTTTCTGGATATTTATTACAGAATCTAATAATTGTGCTGGGGTCAGCACAACTTTTCAGTATGTGTGCTTGGTAATTACTAGTTAGCAACTATTGGTCCTGAGCAGCAAGAATAAAACCTTTGATTTCATCTTTTAACCCTGCACTATGTAACCACTGATGGGTACTGGGTTTGTCTGCATCAGCTTGTTTGGTACGGGCAGAGTATTGACCATGAAGAGTCTTATCTTACTATCGTTTCTGCGTTTGGTATATTGCATTTGATTTTGCGTTTGCTTTCCTTTTTAGGTTCTTTGCCGCTTCACTAAGTATATTGTGTTTTTTTGGCACTTTTTGACCCACTTGAAATTCTCTTTTGAATTTGTTGGCTTCCTGTTACTGAGTAAAATCTCTTATTTCTTTCATATTCTTTGACACAGATCATCATTCAGTCTTCTGTAGTTTCCAGGTATCTTTGAAGACCAATTTTTATTACTATTATTTTATTTCCTTTGATTCCTGGTGTGTACACATTTCTTCCCGTGCCCCGGACAGAGATCTAATGTTAGAAATGGCATCATGACATTTTCCACTGACAATTTTTTACATAGATAAAGCCCTTCATAAGGCTGTACACATGAGAACAATTTTTTGTATTTCTTTAAGGCATGGACTTCCAGGAATCCCTTCAATTAGTCTACTGGAATCTTTTCCAACCAGTCCGAGGGCTCCAACTACAACAGGGATTGTTGATGCTCCCATGTGCCACATGTATGAGATTTCGATTTCAAGGTCCTTGTATTTTGATAACTTTTTGAAAACCTTCAAAAATACATTGCAGTCTTCAGGGACTGCCACATCAATAAGGAGGCACTTTTTGTCTGCGGTCTCTAATAACAATGTCTGGGCGGTTAGCTTTGATTGTTCTGTCTGTGTGTATTGTGTAGTCCCATAAAACTGTAACAGTCCCTATCTCCGTAATCAGGTCTGGGTGGTGTTCATACCAATTTCTTTCAGTTTCCTTCCCGTAGAAGTTGCAGATTTTCCAGTGCAGATATTGGACCACTCTGTCATACTGGGTTTTATATTCAGTGGGCGCCAAATACCGTGCAACCTGATACAAGATGATCAATTGTTTCTGGATATTTATCACAAAATCTGCATTTTGGGTTAACACAATATTTTAGTATGTGTGCTTGATAATTTCTAGTTAACAATCATTGGTCCTGTGCAGCAATGATAAAACCTTCAGTTTCAGCTTTCAACCGTGCACTACGTAGCCACTGATGGGTGCGGTTTTTGTCTACGTCAGCTTGTTTGGTACGGGCAGAGTATTGGCCGTGGAGCGGTTTATCTTGCCATTGTTTCTTTATCTGGTCGGTCGCATTTGTCTTTGCATTCTTTTTTAAGTATTTTGCAGATTCAGCCGGTGTACAGTGATGTATTTGCATTTCTGTGCCCATTTGAAACTCCATTTTGAATTTGTCGGCTTCCTTTACTACAGAGTAAAGACACTTACTACTTTCATGTTCCTTGACACATTATTATTATTATTATTATTATTCCCTTTGATATCTGGCGTTTACACATTTCTTTCCGGGTCCCGCCCAGGGACCTAAGGTTAGAAATGGCATCATGACACTTTCCACTGAAAAAAAAAAAAAAAAATTACATAGATAAAGCCCTTCGTAAAGTGTGGGCTGTACTTGTCAGAACAATTTTTTGTATCTCTTTGAGGCATGGACTTCCAGGGATCCCTTCAATCAGCCTACTGGAATCTTTTCCAACCAGTCCAAGGGCTCCAACTACAACAGGAATTGTTGATGTTCCCATGTGCCACATTTTTGAGATTTCGATTTCAAGGTCCTTGTATTTTGACAGTTTTTCGAATATCTTCAAAGACACATTGCAGTCTGCAGGGACTGCCATATCAATAAGGAGGCACTTATTTATTTATTTATTATTTATTTATTATTATTATTATTATTATTATTATTATTATTATTATTATTTCCTTTGATTTCTGTTGTATACACATTTATTTCCGGGTCCCAGCCAGAGACCTAAAATCAGAATGAGTTATTTTTCATCTTACATATGCCATTTTGTTTTTGACGGGTGTCTCCACTTATCAGACTGTAAGTTGATCCATTATTGAACCATTAAGTTTGTAAAGAAAAAAACTCAGATGCTTCGATAAAGTATTTTCATTACTCGTTACAATTTTACGAGATGGTTACTGGAAATTGACCGGCCTGACCTACTTCCCAAATCCAAACAACAGAATTTATTTAAGAATCTCTTATCATACCAAGTTTTATATTCAGTGGGTGCTAACCTCGTGCAACCTGATACAAGATGGTCAATTGTTTTGGGATATTTATCACAGAATTTGTATTTTGTGTTAACACAAGATTTCAATATATGTGCTTGGTAATTTCTAGTTAGCAAGAATTTGTCCTGTGCAGCAAGAATAAAACCATCGGTTTCAGCTTTTAACCCTGCGCTACGTAGCCTCTGATGGGTACGGGTTTTGTCTACGTCAGCTTGTTTGGTACGGGCAGAGTATTGGCCATGAAGCGGTTTATTTTGCCATTGTTTCTGTATCTTGTCGGTTGCATTTGTCTTTGTTCTCTTTTTTAAATATTTTGCAGCTTCAGCCGGTGTATTGTGCTTTACTTGTATTTCTGCATCCATTTGAAACTCCATTTTGAACTTGTTGGCTTCCGGTATTACGGAATAAAGACGCTTACTATTTTCATGTTCTTTGACACAGATCATCATCCCGTCTTCTATACTTTCCAGGTATCTTTGAAGACCAATTATTATTATTATTATTATTATTATTATTATTATTATTATTATTATTATTATTATTTCCTTTGATTTCTGATGTGTACTCATTTCTTTCCGGGTCCCGCCCAGGGACCTAAGGTTAGAAATGGCATCATGACATTTTCCACTGTAAAAAAAAAAATACATAGATAAAGCCCTTTGTAAGGTGTGGGCTGTACTCGTGAGAACAATTTTTGGTATTTCTTTAAGGCATGGGCTTCCAGGGATCCCTTCAATTACTCTACTGGAATCTTTTCCAACCAATTCGAGGGTTCCAACTGTAACGGGGATTGTTGATGTGCCACATTTTTTTATTATTATTATTATGTTCCCATGTTCCACTTTTTATTATTATTATTATTATTATTATCATTATTATTATTATTATTATTTCATCTTTTCAAAAGTAAACATAAATGAATTGTAAATGTACATACACTTGGTGACTTCAAATTCACTCTTTTATAGTCATGAGTGCAAACGCTTATAGCATATGACAGCTAAAAAAAATAAAAAATAGAAAATAAATAAATTAAATAAGATACGGAAAGACTATAATCACCTGACCTCACTCTCAGAATTCCAAAACAAGCATCCTCATTTCACCATCTATAAGAGATAGATAGGTATGAATATAAGTGAATAGATAGATAGATAGATAGATAGATAGATAGATAGGGATCAGACATCCGCGTATGACTCTGTTAACCCGGATATGAAATTAAAATGAAAAAAAAAACTAAAACCTTTTACGGCCCCTTCATCTAAATCTCCTCTACTTGCAGGTTATAAGCAGTAGTCAAAGGGGAACCTGATTTTGCTTTGTGTATTCCCGCTGTAATTAAAAAGGCCTTTTTTTTTTTCTCTGCGTTTGTGGATTATGAACTCCCCAGGAGCCAGAGAATGACTTTAAATTCGCCACAAGTTCTTCAGGTAGACATCTTGCACCTGTTACGTCGAATGATTTCTTTCGCTCAAGACATTCACCTCGTATTGCCATCCAGAGGTCCTGATGGCGGAGCTTACAATACGCGGAAATATAGGTAGATACATCCACCAAAAAAAGTTACCACTTTCCGATTGAATACTTGCATATAAACTAAGACTCTCCTCTCTCTCTCTCTCTCTCTCTCCCCCTTTCTATCTATCTATCTAGCTAGCTAGCTATCGCTTATATTCATACCTATCTATTTATCTTTTATATTCATGCATATGTCATGCTCAGCGTATCAGTCTATCTCTCCATTTATATTCAAACTTATCTATTTATATATCTATCTATTACATTCATACCTATCTATCTCTTATATTAATATATATGTCGCAGTCAGCGTGTCTATCTATCTATCTATCACTTATATTCATATCTATCTATCTATCTATCTATCTATCTAACTAACTAACTAACTAACTAACTAACCAACTAACTAGAACTATGTCCACCTGTTTAACTCTTATGTAAAACTGGATCATGGTCTACCTTTCTATTAATTCATTTAATTCTCCATTCCGAGTGGCATTTACGTTAGATTAATTAATTTCACAACCGATCACCCTATAGCGGGTTACTTAATATCGAATATAATTTATGAAGGCCAAAATTCACAATGAATTTTACATTAGTCAAGAAATAGACATAGATTGGTTTTTACTTGAGTCAAAACGATAGACATAAATCCAGTTTGTACCCGAGCCTGTGAGTAATCCACCCAGACAGTGGCTTTTTTGTAAGGGCTACAATTATAACTTTTCTTCCAATAAAACGAAGAGTGGTTGCTTGAAAAATTCTCAACCCCAACCACAAGGGGTTCAAAAACTAATTTCTGTTGTTTTGTTATTTGTTCGAATTTTGAGAAATGCGACAGCACTTCTTGTACATTTCTTATTTTTATTTTATTTATTTTATTTTATTTTTGACTATTACCTGATTAGTATCTCTAATAGAACACTGTTGTGGGGTGTCGTATTCGTAATTCAAATTCTGTTATTGGACGTTGGCATAAGTCGCCAGAAACAAATCAATTCACCTTAACGCACACTCTATAACTAGGAAAAACATCAACAAATATTAGAATAAAGTGTGTTCGTTTTTCTTGCAGACTGTGTTTCTCGATAAAATTAAAACAAATAGAACCAGGCGAATCCCTTGATCCATATGATTAGATTTAATAAATATAGGTTTCTTGAAGTTTCTTTTGTAATTTGCTGTTTTTCGAATCCCACGTAAGAGAAGACATTTTGCCATTTTGGGGTGGTGAATAATTATTACTCTCCTTTCTGTAAAGCTTCAAAAATAAATCCTTGTTAATTTTTGGATGAATTATCATTATTTACACTATTTACATTCGGACTATTGTCCTCATCATTGTTGTGGCTATCACAAGGTTTCAGCCGTTGTACCCTCCGACCTTCATCAAGTATATATCGACCCGGGTAACCTAATGGGTATTCCGAACTGAACCCTTTATTTAATATACAGGGGTAGACTATTCTGGTTCTACTGCCCATGTCTAGGGATATTTCACCCAGCTCTTATTTTCATCTGAATTCATGGGATGTTATCCTCATCTTTGTTGTTGTTATCACAAAGTTTTAGCCGTTGTGCTTGCCAGCCTTCATCAAATGTATATCGACCCGGGTAATCTATATGGAAAATCAGAACTGAACCCAATATTTAATCTGGTGTGTGGGGTAGACAGTGCTCGTTCTACTGCCCATGTCTCATCGGTTTTTTTTTTTTTTTGGTTGTGGGTACTGGTCAGTTATTGCTCTCCTTGTTTACAAGTTCAAGTACACATTGCCAGGCCCAAGGATTGAACTCACAATTACGATATCGTCATATTCACGAAACAACGCTTTAATCCACTAGGCTATTGAAAGGTCCTGATAGCAATAAGAAAGATGAGGACAATATTTCGAATATAAACAGTATAAATAAATTATTATTATTATAACACAAAAAGGGCGCCTAACGCAGCTAGATGGTTAGCAGTTTGGTTTCGCTGGTTAACTCGTTAGTGTAACAAGTTCGATCCTCATTGGGTGATTTATTAATATACCATTCTGTCAGATCACGCTAAAATGTCTAATAGTATTCTTACCTGGGTGTGGTAGTTAGCAGGCTTGCCTCAACTCGAATAATGAGTTTTTATTCCCCCCATTTGGTAACTCGCTACTGTTCTAGCTAGACTACTCTTATCTGAATTTTTTTCTTAAGTTAACACGGCACAGTTTATTCGAAAGCTGTGATCCCCACCTCACCTAGTCTGGTTGACGCCTAACGTGAGTGGTTTTTATCAGGTAACTGGTGTTCATTGGCTGGAAGATTAACTCTACGAAGTGGCTGGAAGATTAACTCTACGAAGTGAATAACAGATATGATATTTGGGAAACATAGATAGATAGATAGATACGAAAAGACTGGAATGGAAAAGCGATATATATGTAAAGACTGAGATAGATAGATAGATAGATAGATAGATAGATAGATAGATAGATAGATAGATAGATAGATAGATAGATAGATAGATAGATAGATACGAAAAGACTGGAATGGAAAGGCGATATATATATGTAAACAACTAAGATAGATAGATAGATAGATAGATAGATAGATAGATACGAAAAGACTGGAATGGAAAGGCGATATATATATGTAAACAACTAAGATAGATAGATAGATAGATAGATAGATAGATAGATAGATAGATAGATAGATATGCTAAGAGTTACATAGGTATGAACATCATAGATAGATAGATAGATAGATAGATAGATAGATAGATAGATAGATAGATAGATAGATAGATCAGAAGGAATAATGAGTGTAATAGACAGGAAAACATAACAAAACAGACAAGCTGAATAAGTAAATCGCAGTATTTACTCAGGAAACAGTTTCTTCTTTTCGTCTCTCCCGAGTTCAAACCATTTTTATCTGCTTTATTTATACGAAGTACTTTGCTCTGCGCGCTCTCCTAAGATGTGCATTATTCACGTGATCACCGATCGATACCAGGTGAATGAATGGAAAAGCTATACACGAATCGATAACGCACATACGTGCCTGTGTGTGCATGAATGGATTTGTTCACCTGTAACAAACACATTCGATAAAACAATCGTTTTTTGTTTGTGTGTGTAGGTGCTTGTGTAGCGATGTAAATAAAATGAGTTAAAATATCATTAATGCTACGCGTGACCATACGTAAGCATGTAAATGTCTATAAATAACTATTTAATATCCTCCAGCCGAAACCGGCAAGGGTTATAGCAGCCGTTTTTCCTGTCACGGCTTTTGTCTAGTAAGGTCGTTCTAAGTGAATTGCTCCAGTATGGACTCACTTATCTGTTCTTTTTTTTTCTCTGCCTGTTAACGTGGTGTACCAGTAAAAAAAAATATCACTATGATGGTGATGGAACAAATCTAATGGAAATTTATTCTTATCTTTTATTACGACATATACACACAGGTTGCTCTGAAAATAATGCCTCCTAATATATTATTTTGGTCCACGATATTAGTAGTGGACGTTTGTATTGTAGCATTAATTTTTTTATTTTTTATTAATTAATTTATTTATTTACTGCTTTGTCAGTACTTTTGCGGTAATCAGGCAAAATAGTGTCTGAGATGAAAATGGGTAAGAATCATTGAATTTCTCCATGAAGAAAAATTGCAACCACTGATATTCATCGACACCTGCTGAATGTTTACGAAGACCAAATAGTGGATGTGATCCCAGGATAAAACGGTCCAGTAAAAAAATGGATCCCTTCTACTGTATGCAGATTTTGACAAGCGTTGTATGCAGGTCCTTGATCATTGTAGGCAATAAAAATGAAGCGTCAATGGTAGTGACTATCCGAAAATATCGTGTTTTGTAGCTGAAAATTTGCTCTGTGTTCATATGATCTCTACCTCTGTTGTATTTTAAGTAGAAATATATAGCAAGAACTAATTTCTGAATATACATTTTATATAGACAAAGGAGACAAAGTTCGGATCGCTACTTAAGTTCTATGCTACCCCGATCATCAGGCGAACAGATTGTCAGCGATGTGATCGCCTGATGCTCGCTTTAACGTAAGTAGTGGTCAAAACTTTGTCTCTTTCTGAGTCGGGACGTTGGAAAGCGTAATTACTCTATGTTGGTAACTTAAACATACGGTATTTTTATTACAATTTAGGTAGAGGTCTGTCTTTGGGTCTTGTTTTTATTCTTAGTTCGTGTTTTATTTTTCTATTTTGTTCTATCAGGTATTTTCTTGCTTTTTAGTGGTTGTTACTTTTTCTTTTTAATAGGTTTTTCGTTGGTCACCTGAAAGGCTATCTATTGGTTTTACCAATACTTTTGATTTTTGTGGTATATATATATATATATATATATATATATATATATATATATATATATATATATATATATATTATGCGCATACATATTAGAAAGAAAGAAAGAAAGAAAGAAAGAAAGAAAGAAAGAAAGAAACTAAAGTTGAAATGAAGACGGCGAGAATTATAGTGCTAAGTCATTTCTGCATTGTCTAAAACGTACCTTTTGAATGACGAAAATGCTAAAACGTTTTTCTTTTTAATAAGTTTTTCTTTGGTTACCTGGCAGGCTTTCTATCGGTTTTACCAATATTTTTAATTTTTGTGATATATATATATATATATATATATATATATATATATATATATATATATATATATTAAAACACACAGACGCACACACATATATATGTGTGTGTGTGTATGTTTTAATATATTTTATTGTTATACGTTATTTATATAGACTCAAATATTTAAGTAAATGCTCTGTTTATAATAAACAGTATTAACAACATTTACCGGCCTGAACGACCGAAAAATTTTACTGCTTTTAAACTACAATTTTCCATGATTTCCCTCGAACGGTCATATCTGTTCGAATCGTGTATCTAAACGTAAACAAATGACATCATACACTACGAAATGGACAAAGTCCGACAATAAAGTAGTAAAATCGAACTCACTACCAGGACGCTCCTCTGTAGCTAACGTGGTATAGCACGTTAGGCTATATGACGGTTCCGTGTAGGATACAGGTTCGATTGTGTCGGAGGACACATATTTTCTATGAAGATTTCTCGGAGGTTCATGCCGGTAAATGTTGTTAATACTGTTTATTATAAACAGAGCATTAAAATAATTGTCGGACTTTGTCCATTTCGTTATATATATATGTGTGTGTATATGCTTTTACTGAATGTTTGTCCGAATAATACAGTCACTTAATTAGTCAAACATTTGCACTGATTTAATTTTCAGGTTTAAATGTTAAAGTACTTTTAAAGGAAAAATAATTCAAAATTTTTAGAAAGAAAAGATACACTATTTACATTATTCGGACTATTGTCCTCATCTTTGTCGCCATATTTATTACAACGTTTCGGCCGTTGTACGCTCCGGTCTTCTTCAGATGGTTGGAATGTCGAACTGAACCCTTTATTTCGCTCACTGGGGTAGACTGTTCTAGTTCCACGTGCCATGTTTAATGGATGTCAGTTATCTCCTGTTAATTCCCCCTCTCCAAGTTCTCCACTGCCTTAACCGGGTACTGAACTCACACTCTTTGGGTCTTGTTAATGGATCTAACTAACGCCTTTATCCACTGTGCCATGTGTCCGTGAGGACACATGACACGTTGTAATAAATATGGCGACAAAGATGAAGACAACAGTCCGAATAAAAACATGGCACGTGGTAATAAATATGGCGACAAAGTCCGAATAATGTAAATAGGGTACATAATACCTCATCTCAGAAATATAGACAGATAAAGAAAAGATAATTCAAAATTCAAAATTCTGAGAGGGAAAGAGAAAGAGCGAAAGATAAAGAGAAGAATTATAGCAACCGTTTGCTACACAAACCCCACCACCTCTCCTCCTCCACCTACTCTTCTTTTTCTTATGCGTCACCATTTTTAATTGCCTATTTTTTCGTAATTTTATGCAAAGCTATGACCCGTCATGCCATTCACATTGTAGCAACCCCCCCTCACCGTATTCCATTGATGAGAATTTCGACTCGAGCAGCTTCTTCTCCCGAATCACTGTTCCTTGGAACCGAATCCCTGGATGATGTTTCCCCTATTACTACAATCTTAACCTGTTCAAGTCTAGGGTTAACCATTATCTTCCCCACTTATTTGCATAAATCGTGCCTCTTACTTTGTAACCTTCTACCTCGAGTGGCCCCCGGGGCTTATACAGAGTGAAGCTCACTGTAAAATAAATAAATAAAAGTTTGGATTAAAAGCAATCAGATATTTAATATGAAAGTGAATATCACTGAAAATTAATATTAACGGTTCATATTAATTAAATGAAAGAAATTATTTACAAAATTAAATATTTATTATTAATAATATTTTTTTATTATTTTCCTTTATATTTTTTAGTTCTTTTATTATTTTTTATTAGGTTTTGATCTTATTGATGTGCCTTCGTAAATTTGCAAGCATAATAATAATTACCTACATAATAATTACCTATATTTTCAATATAATTTGAATTAATTTTCGGGTTAAATGATTTGCATCTCAGAATGGATCGAACTCGTTATCTATTAAATTCTTATTTTTTATAACTCACTTTCTTTAGGTGTCTTCAACTCTTTCTCACTTGTTGTTAAGAGAGATACTAATATTAACTCATAAGTTCGACAATCTTATAAAATAAGGTTTATACGACAATAATAATTGGTATCAAAATGAAGTTTAATTCTCTTCAAAAATTTATTTTTCAACATAGTCATCAGTAAACCTTTTTTTTCAAACGTACTATCCACTTTTTCAGTTCGTTTTAAAATGGTCGAATAAAAAAATGATGACTTTTCTTCTCGTCTTTCCCTTTTTTGGACAACCAAGCGGCCAATGAGGATTTTCTAAGTGTAGTTTAGATGAGGCACAATGCCGAAAGTATGGAGGACCCAGTGCCCAAACGCGCGCGCGCACACACACACACACACACACACACATATATATATATATATATATATATATATATATATATATATATATATATATACAAGGTGGTTTTCTAACGTATCCCATATGTGGCACAAGGCCGAAAGTAATGGACGCCCAGTGAGGATTTAATTCACTACTCAGTCGTAATTGATCTAGCGAGACGAGTTTGCTAACCATCACACCACGTCAAAGCGCCCTAACCAGAAGACTAACGATACCACACCGTAATAGATACTATTTTGTACAAAAGACAAGTGTCATCTTGAATAGTGAAGCCGGTGAGAATTGTCCAACTTATAAAGTAAGCGTACCGGTTCAAATAAACATTCCGCCGGGAATTTCAATATTGGTTTGATCGACTAGTTTTTTTACGGCTTATCAACCCTTTGCGGATTATTTTAAGGTCAGGTATATTTGGTTTATATATATATATTTTTTTTTTTAGATATTAACTATTTACTAGTACAAGTTCTGCTAATTAACCCATAGCTAGAGGAGAAGAGGTGAATTCATAACTTTCCAAAGAGTATTCGCGCGTAAGTGTTTATAACAAACCCGACTAGAATTGGAACTCGGCTCTTTTCGTACCGTCATCATCCAACACCATCCACACATCCAAGCTTACAGCACCTGGCATTCCCAAGCGTTCAACCGATCTAGAAACTGACCAGACCCGACGTTTTTTTTTTTAAATTCGTTGATCGTACAAGAACCGGTATTTCAACGTCATATGGCCGTAAACCTATAAGTTTTATAAACAACTGTTTCGATGAGATTTTTTTCCTTATTGCCTCTACTGCATGAATTAATGCGTACTACTAGACTGGCAACTAAGTTTCACCGCTTTAAACTGTTGAACTGGCACGATGCAACCGTCATTTCTATTCTAACAGTTGGTTTTCTTGCACTTCCCGCTTGTGGAACCCCCTGCCGATTTCGCCAATTGCCACTTTCTGTCTTCGTAAATCTCGTTCCTTTATTGTCCTTTTCTCACTTCTTACAAAGTCTTCTCTTTCACTTCCTGCAACCCCCTCCCCACATACACACACCACGGTTCTAGTAGCATCATCGCCTTGCTTGGGGTGAAATGATTTTAAAACCAAGAGCGAAATAAAATATCCGTACCACAGAGAAAATTATTTGAAAAATAATACGCGTACTATACCAAATAAGTACAATGGCGGGGTTGGGGAGCATTTTTCTTTCTTTTTTTTTGGCAGTGTGGTCGGGGTGGATTAAAAGAAATAACTGAATCGTATCGGTACTTATATTTGGTGCACACGAGTACGTAAAGGCGTGCAACAACTTTGAACGATTATCCTCATCATTGTTGTTTTTCATAACATTTCATCGTTGTACCCTTCGGCCTTTATCAGTTGTATATCGATCCGATTAACCTACATTGGAGCCCTTT
The DNA here is from genome assembly GCA_964036315.1 of Acanthosepion esculentum. Taxonomy (NCBI): domain Eukaryota; kingdom Metazoa; phylum Mollusca; class Cephalopoda; order Sepiida; family Sepiidae; genus Acanthosepion; species Acanthosepion esculentum. Next base: position 78,812,129 of record OZ038488.1, read on the forward strand.
CTTTCATCTACGGGCTAGACTATTTTCGTTTTGCTGTCCATATCTAGGGATATCTCTGCACTATTTACATTCGGACTATTGTCCGGATGTAAATATGGGCAGTGGGAAGAGAACAGCTTACTCGCATAGATGAAATAAAGGTTTCTGTTATTAGAAAATTCCCTGTAGGTTACCCGGATTGATATACACCTAATGAAGGCCGGGGAGGCATAATGGCTGAAACGTTGCGATAACAACAACGATGAGAACAATTGTCTGAATGTAAATAGTTTAATCATCCCAGAAATTCAGACGGAAATTGTGAATTTAATTATGGCTTTGAAAACGGATATATTTAAAATATGAACAATCAAGTGAAAATGTAAGCACATAAAAAATAGAATTAAGCGGTTTTACTCCCTCTCTTGTCAAAACTCAATTGAGGATAATAAAATAAACGTACTTACAGATTAAAAAGAAAACAAAATACACATGTTTGTGATATACTAACAATAATATATTTAAATGCAGATCACATTAAGACAAAACCGCCATTACTTCTGTTTACACAGGGAAGGATGCCTAGACTTAATTAATACTCTTTCAAGCCCTGGTAACCTAGATAAAGGTTACTGAATGAGGAATAACCAAAACGGACGTTGGAAATGAAATGGTAATTTTTATAGCATCAATAAAATACAATACTCACTAGCGACGTGAAGTATGTAAACCACTGCTAGCGGTGGACTACTTAGGCTGCATATTACCTCCACTTACAATAGTGTCCAACGTATTTATGAGGTTTCGGACATACCCCTGTGTTCATAGGTACGATATATAACAGCCCTTTAAGCTGAAATTGGGAGTGTAATGTGACAAACTCAGGGAACATGTTTTCTTGGTTTCATTGCATTCATGTCAGTGAATTTTTATTTGACAATGAATCTTCTTATTCCAAAATTTCTATCACTGATCTCTGCTTTTTCTGTAACTCGGACATAGTAGTCCTGATTAACGAACACTATTACTCAATGCTTTCAACTTGCGTACTGACACTAACAGCCACTTAGCACTAAGCATATTAATGAATGTATATTGGAACATGGTTCGATCTCCAGTATTAGGAAAGCTTACTCATCAATCAACTCTTGTATTTTAGAATGATTGTGAAATCAGGTATCTAACACGAAGATTGGCGCAGTAGTCTTCCATACCCGTTTCTCTCTCGTTTGCTTTTACGCTTACTAAACTAAGCTTATAATTAGAAAAGAAAGTTTTTAATAACTTAAACGTAAAAACTGAACCTTTTTAAATTTTATTTTATAAATACATATATATATATAATTAAATTAATTAAATTATATATATAATTAAATTAATTAAATTATATATATAATTAAATTAATTTAATTATATATATATATATATAAGTAAATTAATTAAATTATATATATAATTAAATTATATATATAATTAAATTAATTAAATTATATATATAATTAAATTTTTATTTTAGAAAAAAATCAATTCTATGACTTTTTTCTTCTATGTGCCGTGTTCCTTGAGACGTGGGCAACCATGGCTCTCCACAACTTTCTGTATTTTGTATGTCTTAGCAAGGTTTGTCTTTTTGTTATCCCTCCTAACCCTTATTCTCCCAGCAATTTACATGAGCTCATTAGGTAGGTTATTTGCTACTTCCCTCAGTGCTTGCTTTCAAAATTCCCTGTTAGTGTTAAACTCTCCAAATTCTAGTCCGTCTTTATGTGCCCTAGAAATTTCAACTATAGCAATTTCAAATTAAAATTATCTTACGAGTAATAAAGAAAAATGCTGATTTTACCTTAAAGGAAATTATTATTGATTTTATTGACAAATAAGGGGGCATTTCGATACTTCGCTTCAGACTTGACGTGGCGATAGACCTGTGCCTTCTACTCTTAAATGAAGAAACACTCAGATGTCTCTCAGTCGCATTATTTCCATGATTAAATATTTGGGTCAATGAGTTACAGAATGAATAAGACAGTACTGCATATTTCATTTCTTTTTTTCTTTTTTTAATTTTATATAAAAAGACGTTACTGGGTTTTTCGCTTTTTTATTTTATTTTTTCTATAAAAAACATTACCGCGTTTTTTTACGACTTTTCATTTTATGTTTTATAAAAATAAAAATTTACTGACTTTTTACGCTTTCGTATTTTATTTTTTATAAAAAAAATATTACTGCGTTTTTTCGCTTATTTTTTTTAATAAAAAATATACTGCGTTTTTCGCTTTTTTACTTTTATGAAAAAATCATTACTACGTTTTTCGGTTCTTTTTATGAAAAAAAAATTACTCGTTTTTTGTTTGTTTTTTTGGTGGGGGGTCTTTTTTAATTTTTTTTTTTTTTTTTTTGCAAAAACAATACTGACCCCAGGGGATACTGCGGGAGTGTGAATAAATCATAATAAAATCGAATTCACAGTCAGGATTAGGTAACAAAAGAAAAAAAAAAGCCCGCGGACAAAATGACTGAAGCATTTGAATTTATTATTCTCTTTTGATTAAATGAATGGATTATACTTGCTTACATGTTGTAACAAATGTCTGCAGATGGGAAACTAAAATCTATTCAATGATTATGTCCACAAATATAATATGTAAGAGAAAGCGTTGAAAACTCGCAGCCCGACCCACTTCCCAAAATCTGATCAAAGATCAGAATTTTACAGGGAAGGGCTACGACAAGTCTTCAACGTGCTTTGTGTGCATACACACGTACATAGACTCTTACACATATACATTATCATCTGAATCCCACATAGACTTACACACATAAATCAATATTTACATGTTTTTTTGTTTTTTTTAGTTAGCTTTCTTGGATCTTGGAAAGAAGGGGACGCGTCGTCTCCTTGAATTCAGAACGCTATAAATTATACTAATGTTTGTTTAGCAAGTCAAATGCATGTAAAACCAATGAAAATCAAACAACACAAAAATAAAAATACCAGAATTTCATTCTTCATTTTTATCCATATCTCATGAAACATGTTAGATTGACAAACGCTTGAAATGTGTTCTTTCTTTCTCACCCTTTCTCGGACCAATCTTAATTGTTTTATTACCCTTCACGCAGAACTTTTTCACTGCCAGTTAAAGGAAGATAAAAATCACTAACACACAAAAAAGAGAATGTCTAATATCGATACTATTTAACATCCCAAAACATAAGAAAAATTAATTCCTTTTAATAATATGTGGAAATATCAACTCTTTGCCTAATTAGGGTCGCGAGACCCGAAATACGTATTGTAAAACTATGGAAAATAAAGCATAATATATATTTTTTTTTAAATCCACATTACAACCAAAAACGTTTGCGATTTCTATCTTCTTTTTAATATACACACTTTTCTCTCGTTCGAACTACTATAACCTCTTCCCTGGATATATATATATATATATATATATATATATATATATATATATATATATATATATATATATATATATATATATATATATATATATATATATATAGGAATTATAGAATAGTATATGTATGTATAATAACTATTATTTTTGGTTTAATTATTGTTGAAATTTTCACTATATAATGTTCTATACGATTAATCCTTACCCCTGAATTACATGCATTTTTAAGGAAATTGTTGACAAATAAATGTGGTGTGTGCGAGATTATATTTGTGTGTGCGTGTATGTGTGAGTGTGTGTGTATATCTGTCTATATAGATGTGCATGTGTGCTGTTAAGGGAAGGAAAAGAGGGAGAAGCAGAGAGTTTTTATATACAAAGTATTGCTAAAATGTTATCGACGCGATCCCAAAAATCTGTTATAAGTCACGTGGTTCAATTCTGGGACTTCGGTAAGTCCTAGAACTTTTCAGCTGATTCTTCCATATATTGTTGTAGGTAATGCTTTTGTATGTTCATATATATATATATATATATATATATATATATATATATATATGTATATATATGTGTGTGTGTGTGTGTGTGTGCGTGTAAAAATCCGAGGGTAAGTAATCCAAGTGAATCCTAATAATATATAAATAATAATAAAACTGATACACAAACAGATCTCAATGTCTTTATTACAGAGCAATATATATATATATATATATATATATATATATATATATATATATATATATATATATATATATATATATATGAATGAAACTCAAAAATATCCCATCTGTATCGCCATTTCACCTCGGAAGAGAGAAAAAAATTCTCCCGGAGTTTGTCAAGATTTAGAAGATAAAATAAAAAGGAAACTAAAAGATATCTAAACTTTAAAGAAACTGGTCTCACATTTCCTACTGTGTTTTACCTATCTAGATGTGTTCCCCTTCCCTTTCATCTTTTTCCTACTCTCTATGTTTGTTTTGTTCTCTCTTCTTCACCACTTTTTCCCTTTTCACCCTGTTAAATTATTTTTCTTTTCTCTTACTTCCTCTTCGTTTCCTTCCTTCTCCTTCCGGTTTCTTTAAAGTTTAGCTATCTTTTAGCTTCCTTCTTATTTTTAATGTACAACATCTTGCTGACAACTATCCGTAAGAACATCGTAGATTTCAAACTTGCCAAAAACAGTGTATTACAGTGTTTCGAACTTGAGCAGGATGTAATATTACAGTTAGTTTACATTAACTGCTTATAAAGCTTGAATCGCCGTTGCCTACAATGTATCCTTGGCATCATGTGGAGAGACAAAGTAACCATCACTGCTGCGGTGGAGCAAGCACATTCATGAAGCAAGCATCTTCACTTCGTCACATACATTGAATGAATGACGACCGTTTAGCAAAATACATTATGTACGATGAGATGGCCACGAGACACGGTAGGGCCGCTCTGCACTTCATTTCACTGACGTTTGTAAGAGGGCCCTAAAACTAGCAAGCATCAACTCTGGTAGCTGGAACCGCTAGCATACGATTACGGCACCATGCTGTTCATGGAGCAGTCATGAAGGACAGGAAAAAAGCGAAGCCAGCTGTTGGTGAACAGAAGACAACGAAGAAAACAGAGAGACCAATGTCAGACCTTCGTTACACATCCCAACATAGTCTGCTACACCTGCAGACGAGAGTACCATGCAAAGATTGAACTGTTAAGTCTCTCTAGACACTGCATACAAAAGGACTGACTTTTTACCAAACCAGGCGCTGGCATTATCTCGTGAGATAAATGCATACTTACATAATTTAGAGGTGGATGATGCAATATCCTGCAATAATAGCGAAATGTTAATTTTTGTCAATCATTTTAGACTTTTGAACAATAGATATATATATATATATATATATATATATATATATATATATATATATATATATATATATATATATATATAAATTAAAATGAAAAAACAGACAACATTAAGGGTCCATTGATATTTTATTTACCCAGGAAAATGTTTTTTCTCAGATCATATTTCCAAGCATAAAAAAATTGTTTTAAATTTACGTATTATTTTTATACAAGTTTGAGGGGTAGTTTTAAGTTGATGTAAGGTGATAGAGAATGGGGAGGAGGAGGACAGATATGGTCTAAATTAAAAAAGAAATGGAGAGGTAGGAATAAATTTAAATCTATTTTTTATTAAGATACTTAAGAGTAAGGGAGAGGGTAAGGACCAGACATTGACCTATTTAATAAGTCATCTCACAGGAAAAGAGACAAAGAGAAAAAATAGAAAAGATATAAGAAAGCGAATGCGGAAGCAGGGGTGGGAGGAAAAAATTGGGGAAATAGGAAAAGGAAGAATAAATTAACATATATAGAAGTATATTGCAGTTAATTTCAAAAACACAGATTAATATAGTTTACAGTTAACGCTTGACATTACTTTAAAGATTACCAAGAAAAGAAAATAGGAGGAAAGGAAAAATAATATAATGAGAATATAAATTTCAAATTCATAATTTAAAATTTAAATTTAAAACAACTTACATCCTCCTTGGGATTATCCATACGGATTATCAAACTTTTCATTACCTAACTATATATATATATATATATATATATATATATATAGGGAGAGAGAGAGAGATGTGCATGTGTGTGTGCGTGTGTGTGTGTGTGTGTGTGTGTATGTGTGTGTGTTTGTCTGTTCAGTTTTAACGTGTCAAATTGGCAGCTAATGTCCAAAACGACCTCAAGTCCGTCGTTAACTGGGGCAAAAGATGGCTTGGCAATTTTAACGCATCCAAAACTAAACTTCACTCCATTAATCATCTGCGAGACCCCTCGCTGCCTTCTATCAGCATGGCTGATGCTAACCTCCACGGAAGTGACTGGTTGCACCTTCTCGGGCTAACGTTCTCAACTGACATAAAGAGGAAAGACGATATTGAATCCATTGCTAGGTTAGCTGCTAAGAAGCTCGGTTCACTGTGTCGTGCGAGACAATTTTTCCCTCCGGAATCTATCTTACATATATATAAGTATACTATTTATCCACGCTTAGACTATATATGGCCTGGTGTCACTGCTATTGAGCCACTTGATAAGATCCAAAGAAGAATCAGCAATATTATTGGTCCTGATCTGGCGGGTCGACTTACCGACTGCCGTAAAGTTGCCTCCTTGTGTCCTTATTATAAATATTTTCACGGTAATTGTTCGGATGAGCTCTTCAGTATGGTACCTAGACTTTATAAATTTAAGCGCAGTACTAGACTGACGTCGAGATCTCAGCAATTTAAAGTTGATCTAGCTAGATGTAGCCATAACTTCTATGCTAACAGCTTCTTTTCTCGCTTGTAGAATTCCCTTCCGGCTCCCTGCTTTCCGGTCAACTTTAATCTACAAAAGTTTAAGTGCAATGTCAATCGCTATCTAATCTACTCTTGATTACGCTTTTCTCTTTCTGCTCATTATTAATGTTTCTGTTCCTAATTCTTCCACACCCTGTAACCACTTGTGATTTAGTGGCTTACTGACTAGCTTAGAGGTGATACCGATTTTTTTTTTAAGTGATAAATTTAACACAGTAAAATAATATTAGAGTTGTAAATGATTTAGTTAAGATTTCGATGTTAATTCTCATCCTCGTCAGAATATTAACAAAGAACTGACATTTTACATATGTATAAATTAAATAGAATAAAATAGAACAAATGCCACCACTGTGTCTAACTACATACTAAGTAAAATAATTTCCCTCTTTTCGTTGTGTATTAACCTCCATTATATTGCGGTGAAAATGTTCAGAACGGCATTGTTTTCGTCAGAAAAGTAGGTATAAGTTTTTATCAAAGTTGTTTTATATTCTGTAATTTTCACAGACAATAAATACGATATTAATTGTTATTGTCTGGGATTTTGGTGTAATTTGAGAGGATAATACAAAAGTTATGGAGACGAATCATGGGCATGTTCGCACATTAGTGTCAATGGATACCCTCCTTTTCTGAGAAAATACAGCCACTTACGAAAATTACCAAATTTCCTTTGCCTTCTTCTGCCGTTAAAGCCTTTGAAGGGTTAAAAAGAGATATTGCCAACTCAGCCATCACTTTGGCAATATCCTGACATTTCCTTAGAAGTAGAGACTGATACTTCATAGCTGTCGTGTTAAAGCAATCCGGGCACCCTGTAGCGTTCTTCTCCAGAACATTGTCAAAATCTGAGTGCAGACATTCAGCTCTCGAAAAGGCAGCTTGTGCCATAGTCGAGGCGGTAAACACATGGTGATATTTCTTAACTGGTCACTGCTCTAAATTAATCACTGATCAAAAGTATTTTATGTTTAATCCCAAGACGTCAAGCAAAATAAAAAAAATGAAAAGATAGTGAGATGGAGGGTAGAGCATTCCAGTATTTCAAGAGGATGATGCATGCGGTTCGAAGCCGGAATTTGCCTTTTTCAGTTGAGGACGAGAAACAAATAACAAACGGTTGTCAGATTTGCGCTCGAATAAAACCAAAGTTCTACAACCCCGAACTGGGAACCCTAGTCAAAGCTACACAGCCATTTGAGAGGCTGATCGTGGACTTTAAGGGCTCTCTTGCAGATAAATCCTGAAACAAATACCTACTAACCGTCGTTGACGAGTACTCGCGATTCCCTTTTGTCTTTCTCTGTCCAGATATAAGTGCAACAACGGTCATACGCTGTCTCTGCTCATTGTTCGAAATGTTCGGGGTGCCAGCTTATATTCATACAGATCATGGAACCGTTTTTACGTCCGCTGAACTAAGAAGATTCCTTTTGGTACAGGGAGTGGCAGTAAGCCAGACTACTCCATTCAATACCCAAGGAAATGTACAGCGCGAGAAATAGAATGGCATAATATGGGAAAACGTACAGTTAGCACTTGAAAACCAAAAACTTCAAATTTGACATTAGACTGTACTCTATAAGAACATTAATTTGTACAAGAACTAATGCAACACCTGACGAAAGGTTTTTAAAATTTCCAAAGCGAAGTTCGGTTGGGATCTCCCTCCCTTCATGTCTCTCACAGCCAGGTACTATTTTACTTAGAAACCACGTTCGACAAAGCAAATATGATTCTCCTGTAAATAAGGTAGAACTGCTCGAGGCGAACCCACTCTATGTGCGCATCCAGCACCCGACGGGAGACAATCGAACGTTTCCCTCAGAGATTTGGCCCCCTGTCGGCGAGTTACCAAACCAGAGGGAGGAGCAGCTCTCCCCTGAAGCGATATCTTTCCCCTCTTGATAGTAACGACGAAAAAATGCCATTGGATCCTACTGGGGAAGAAGGACTCGATAGTGACGACTCAGAGATCGACACAAGAACAGCTCCCTCAAAACGCTGATCATACTACCACGCTCTGATAATTATATTTCAGAATCAGAGTCCCACTCCAAGAAGGTGACAAAAACAATATCAGATAAAATACTTCTGGTCGACTGTTTCCGTAACACCTGATGCCACCGAGACGATCCCAGAGAACTGTCAAGAGAACCAGTCACCTGAATGATTTTGTGTCGAACTAGGAGAAAATAAAACCGGGGAGAATGTGGTAAGACAACCCGGTTACTCCCCCTGTCTTATAATTTGTTTAAATATGTCACGTCGTCTTAGCCAAAACGGAAAGACTCTTCAGTTACGTTCAATAAAGACACATTAAGCCGAACTAGACTCCGAGTTTTCATGACAGGCAGCGTGTCACAAATTAGGCTACGAAAGCCAAACGACAACTGTAATTTTGATTTGGTCATATAACGGCAGTCTTCCATAATGAATCTCTTCTTTATTCCTAATCCACGACGGATATTTAACGGTCGTAGACTGCCAAAACGACTTTATCTTTATTGCGATATAAAACAACATAGGATTTTTTTTATTAGGTTAGTGCAAAAATAATGTCATTTTTTGATGTTCAACTTCATGTGAGAAAACGACATTATTTTTGCACCAACCTAATAATTAATAAGAAAAATATTAATATTCTCTAATAACAAAATGACATCGCTACAACTTTTCTCTAACATTCAATAGAAGTTGGAAAAAAAAGTTTTATTTTTGTTGTTTTTTTGTTTTGTTTTTGTCGACTCTCCATAACGTACCTGCAACATTACCTTGTAACATTACAAGTATGTTGCGTTTTCTGGTTACATTAACAGGAGATAGATAATATATTCCTGGAAGATATTGGAACGTGCATTCATCATTTTGATTAAAAAATACGAATTTTTATACCTTCTATATTATCCCTAAGTGAAGAATACGCACTCTGATGTTATAATTGACCTGTGTAGATTTTTTTCTCAGCTACAGCACTTCGTGAAGTTTTTATAAAGTTACGACAACGTTGGGAATGAGCAGTTAATTTGGGGTTAAGAAAAGGTCTATGGCAATTATACAGTAACGTTACCACAACCTAACATATCCCACAGCTAAAATACAACTTATTTGCAACGTTTCAAGAACGTTTCGTGTTAGCAGGGATGACTCCAAAGGGTTTGTTTATTTAATTTTATTTATTTTTTTTAATCAGTTCACTCGAAAGCAAAGTAATAATGCTATTAAAATCCACGGAATTAGTGGGAGTGAAAGAGAATGAGAAAAGTATCTGGAAACCCAATCCTAAACAGGAAACAAGAGATAAACATCTACTCCTGTTCAAAAGATTGGGGAGGAGTGTTAACCGGACGATAGATGAACCTATCTACTTCCACTGGGATAGAAGAAAAAACAATTGATGAATAAAATTTCAGGGCTCAATCGGAGATTTTAGAAGTCTAGAGTTGAAGTAAACTTTAGAAGGATCAGGAAATCCAATCATAAACAGAAAACAATGGATCAACCTCTACCATTGTTTAAAAGACCAGCAAAGTCTATGAACCGGACGATAGGTGAACCTATCTACCCTATTGAGGAAATAAATAAAATAGCATAAAAAATAAATAGTAATTAACATTTCAGAGTTTAGGCGGAGACGTTAGAAGTATATTGAAGTACTGCATATATTCGAGTATAGTACGAATTTTTATCATCAGTTTCCACCCCCACCCTAAAAATATATGGGGTTACACTATAAACAGATTTTTTTTTGTTTTTTTTTTTAGAGATTAAAAATCATGCATTTTCAGTGACCAGTTGCAATATATACAGGTAGATTATTTTTCTGGTTAGGTTAAAATTCATGCCAAAAGATCCAGGGGTTGCACTATACATGAAGTCGGCTTATGCAAGTTAGACTTTAGAAGGAAACAGAAAACCTCTGCTGTTGTTCAAAAGACCGGAGAGAAAAGTTGAAATGGATGCATGTGATTGTTTATGGGGTTTTTTGCTTGTGTTTTTTTTTTTAAGTTTTCGGAATTAGGTTTTAATAAAAGAAAGAATAATATGAAAGCCCATCAAAAGGTTCTCTGTGTCGTGCCAGAAAGTTTTTTCTCGTCTGAGTCCATTCTTCAAATCTATAAATCAGTCATCCGTTCTTGCATGGAATATTGTTTTCATATATGGTCTGGTGCCCCCGCTGTAAGTCTCTTGGTCTCCGACAAAATCCAGAGACGGATAAGCAATGTGATAGGTCCTGATCTGGCATCTAGTCTAGAGTCGCTTTCTCACAGACGTGCCGTGGCTTCTCTTTGTCTCTTCCATAAGCATTTTCACGGGAACTGTTCCGACGAATTACTTTCGCTGGTTTCCACACTGCATGAATTTAAGCGAGTTACTAGGTTGGCATCTCGGTCTCACCCTTTCACTGTCGAAACGGTTAAATGTAACCGTCACTTCTACTCAAACAACTTTTTGTGGAATTCTCTTCCTCTTACTTGCTTCCCTGATAATTATAATCTTCAAATATTCAAGTGTAATGTCAATCGAAATCTGATACCTTGATCTTGTTCCCCGTTCTTTTCTTTATCCTCTTCCCAAACACGTTTCGTTACTCTTATTCTCTACCCTCTGTAACCCCTTTCGTGCTAGTGGCACTCCCGCCTTTCTTGGGGTGAAATGCTTATATATATATATATATATATATATATATATATATATATATATATATATATATATATATATATATATAAATTGGCAGCATATAATTTTATATTACAAAGAGTTAATCATACCTTGAATCAATTAGCAATATTAATGCAATTATTGGCGAAATCCCTTCGCTAGTAGACATAATTATAAGCATTATGCTACTAATAATCCACTGAATGATGAGATTCTTATGTATAAAATGGATATGGTGTATTTTTAAATTCAGCTAGTACTTTCGAATGCATCATGCATTCATCATCGGGTTGTATTTTTTCCTTTAGAATCAAAACTGGAAGACGAAATAAATGTGTTTTTTCGACCGAAAGATGTTTTTAAGAATGAGCTATTTATTAACGGCTATGTAGTATTGGAGCGTGAAAATCGTAACGCTTTAGTTCAAATATTACAAGTAATTATGCCTACTAGCGAAGGGACTTCGCCAATAATTGCATTAATATTGCTAATTGATTCAAGGTATGATTAACTCTTTGTAATATATATATATATATATATATATATATATATATATATATATATATATATATATATATATATTGTGCAATTTATAATATACTCTAAGCAACAAGCGCAAAGGAAAAGCGAAATTCATGTAAAGTTACATTCTAAAAATTAACGTCCTTTAATTCATCCCAGATAAATTTTCATAGTAAATTCATAAAGAATCCGGTAAAGGGTAATGGTTAGCGAGCGAGTTTACTACATCATTTTAACGGAGTATTGGTTTCAGTCCTTATTGGGTGCATCGTATTTGTGAACTTGTGCTAAACTGAGCTTAGTAAATACTTTGGACGCCTCGGCATTAGATAATGCTCAAGAAATTAGTCGAGTTGACAGTAGTGAGTTCGAGCCACACCTGGTGCCCCATACTTGTGACCTTGTGCCAAATTAAGCTTAGTAAATATTTGGGGCGTTGGGTAATACTTAGTGTTGATCATTATAACTGAGTAGTGCGTTCGATTAACAATATTTGTGGCCTTGTGGCAAACTAAGCTAAGTTTAATAAGAAAAAAAAGTTGGAGTTATCCTGTAATTTCTTTTTTGCCTGGAAGCCATAATGAAATCTTTACCGATGGATCCAGCCAAGGAATGTTGGAAAATGAAACAAGTGATTGATTAAATAAAACCTCAGATCGATTTTTAATCAATTACGAGTTGTGTTTATTGTTTAATTTTTTTTTTTTTCAAACCATTTTTTTTTTTTTTTACATGAACACTATTGAACCAAGACATTCAGAGGAGCTTCTAGGCTTCACTCCCCAACCCCTAACACACACACACACACACACACACACAAACACACACACAGACACACACAAACACACACACAGACACACACACAGACACACACACACAGACACACACACACACAGACACACACACACACAGACACTCATCATTCGTAACCCAGTGTTTACTGAAAAGGCATTGATGCGTCTGGATCGGAATATGGCACAAGGCTTGTTTAAAGTGGGAATGCGGCATATACATAGAACTGGTATTAAAAGCTACTCTTTATGACACGGTACTTTCTATCTGGGCTCTCTCGGGCATCAGGACCTGATTTTGACCCCTTTAAGTGCAATGAGATATAAAGTACTGAACTGATTTTT
>OZ038488.1:78830229-79005229 GCA_964036315.1 Acanthosepion esculentum
GAAGGAGGAGGAGAAGGAGGAGGAAGAAGAAGAAAAAGAGGAAGAAGCAGTCAGGTAGAAGCAACTAAGGAGATGGTCTGAAAAAGGTTAAGAAACGTTAACAAAAACAGGTAACAAGCGAAAATTAAATAGCGTTACACAGCGAAGCAAATACACAATCTTCTTTGCTAATAAGTAACAGTTGGGATCGGGTGCCTTATCAAGGTTTAATGATCAGCAAGTTGGATTCTTATATCATACGTATTGAGTTCGATCCGCACTAGAAGCCCCATACTCCCGCTAAATGACATTAGAAGTAATTATTTAAGCCTCAGAGTGTCTGCTTGCTGGCTAACATAGTTGCGCAAGTTCCACCAAAGCGAGAGATGAGTTCAGACTTTGTTAAAAGTCAAAATTACAAATGCTGATTTTAGAAGTAGGTAAAACCTACTCATTTGGGAAATTGGTGCAACACTATCTCTTCCCGCTTGACCTTATGCCAGACTAAACAATACTTTATTTAGTTAACAAAGCACACCGTGCAGATTAATTTGCTCATTTACCAGTTCGATCCTCAGGGGGGGGGGGTGCGTTTCATAAATAAATATATAATAATGTATTTTTTTTGTGTATTGTTTTTTTTTGTTTTGTTTTTCTACTAATCGCAGGGATCAGGGTTTGAGCCAAGAAATAGTCTTAAAACGCTTATTTTCAAGATAGGTAATCTCTTCCGACTTGGCGTAACACAATCTTCCTCTCACACCTTTGCTTATTAATGTGTAGGAAAATAAAAATAAAACTGGGTCGGCTCAGTCCTCAGATCATAGCGAAGATTATAAAAGCTTCAAGAAAGAAAAAAAAAGCGTAGTGACGTAATGAGGCTTAAATTTTATATACTGACTTAGCTTTCCGTCTGAATTTCTGGCATTAAGAGTTATTATTATTCACATTATTTAACATCGTCTCCATCTTTCTTATTGTTTCGACTATTGTGCCCTCCGCCCTTTTTTAGGTATCTGTCAATCCGGGTAACCTTCAGGGAAGTGAATCCTTTATTTAATCTACGGAGGTACATTGTTCTCGCTCCGTTGTCCATGTCTATGGATATCTCGTCTTGTTCATTTTAATACTGCTCAATTATTGCTCGCTCTTTCTAAGCAGAGTCTGGAAGAAGACAAGATTACCTTACACAAATTGTCCAAAAAAGGGGGGCTGGTTTTGAAAATCACGCATTGAAGCCCTTACTTTTATCTCTATTAATGACGGTATCAACCACAAAGATAGAGATTGACGAATCTTAAACTCTTAATGCCTAATATTAAATCAAGTATCAATTATAAAAACTAAAAGAAAAACCCAGTATTAATTATAGATTTATGAAAATTCCAGTATTAATTATAGGTTTATAACATTGAGGTGTTAATTTAAAAAAATAAAATCGGTATTAATTATAGATTTATGAAAACTCTCAATATTAATGATAAGATTATAACACTGCGGCATTAATTTAAAAAATAAAAATCCAGTATTAATTATAGGATTATGAAAAAATCCAGTATTGACTATAAGTTAATGAAAAATCCCAGGGTTTATTATAGGCTTATAACATTGCGGTATTAATTTTAAAAATTAAAATAAAAATCCGGTATTAATTATAGGTTCATGAAAAAATCCACTATTAATTATAGGTTTATGAAAACACGCAATATTAATAATAGGTTTATGAAAAAAAAGTATTAATTACAGGTTTATGAAAAAAAGCAGTACTAATTCTAGGTTTATGAAAGAAATATTAATTATAGTTTTGTCAAAAAAAATCCTGTAATAATTATAGGTTTATGAAAAATTCCGATATTGTTTATAGGTTTATGAAACATCCCATGATTGATTATAAGTTTATGAAAAATCCAGTATTAATTATAGGTTTATAACATTGTGGTATTAATTTTAAAAATTAAAATAAAAATCCATTATTAATTATAGGTTTATAACATTGTGGTATTAATTTTAAAAATTAAAATAAAAATCCATTATTAATTATAGGTTTATGAAAAAACAGTATTATTTACAGGTTTATGAAAAAAAAAACAGTATTAATTCTAAGTTTATAAAAAAACGGTATTAATTATAGTTTTATGAAAAAACCTGTATTAATTATAGGTTTATGAAAAAATCCAATATGGTTTATAGGTTTATGAAACATCCCATGATTAATTATAAGTTCAGGAAAAATCCAGTATTAATTATAGGTTTATAACATTGCGGTATTAATTTTAAGAATTAAAATAAACATCCTCTCTGAATTGTTGGTTTATACAAATCCGTTATTAATTATAGATTATAAAATAAATCCGGTATTAATCATAGGTATATAGAAGCCTATAATTAATATAATAGTTTCTTCTTTTAACGCATTCCTTTAAATAGAAAAACTTGTTGTCTTTGGAAATCTTGCCCTTTGTCTGTGCTCGAACACCGACGACTGGCACTCATAGCAAACACGTCACATCAGCTACCAATGAAAGCCCATTGAGTTTGAATTGTATTTCTTTTCTAATTGAACCTAAATAATGTATAATTAATCAGTAATGCAAAAAGTCGTTGGTGCTAAATTTTTAAATGATGACTGAGTGAATTATTTATCAAGGGAATTATAATAAACTCGAGATTACAGAAAAATGTTCTTTTTTTTTCTTTAAAAAGAAAACATTTGTTCCCGTTTGGTCGGTAACGTGGCTCCTTTGACAAAAAAAAGTTCCCACTTGTCTTCCTTTTAACAACCACTGAAATGGTAATTCCATATTTTCGGGTTTTGAATAAAAGGGAAGAACGTTGGATTTTTAAAATCTTTTTTAAAAAAAAATGCCAAACAATCTCATCACAGATGAAGAAGAGACTTGAAGTAACAAAAATGTGATTCTACAGAAGGATGCTGAGAATGCCATGGATCGAATATGTGAGCAACGGCCAAGTTTTAGTGGAAATGGAATCAAAACGGATACTGATATTTAACATCAGAAAGAGACAGTTGAAATTTCTAGGGAACAATGAAGAAAGAGAGTTTGGAAAATTTGATACTCACAGGACAGATTGAAGGCAAGAGGGACAGAGGAAAACAACGCATGACTTAGTAAGGTTGAGTAAATGGAAAGCGGAAAAAGGTTTAGGAGAGATAACAAAAAACAAAATTTATTAAGAGCTACAAAGGACAAGAAGTAGTGGAGAGCCACGATCGCCAACACCCGGAAGGACACGGCATATAGAAGAAGAATAATAAGCGGGGTGGAGAAATCTGAGGAATTAGAATATAGCATAGAAAGTTTCCAGAAAATAAATAAACGGGGTGTTAAGATAAAAGTGTGGATGTGGGTCAGGAATAAAATCAAGTGAGGTAGGGGCTAGATTTTTTTTTTTCAAAAGTAATAAGCAGCGGATACGATTATTACAAACTGAAGAGTATAAAACATACATTTTCTTTTTGTACCCCATACCAACTACAGTCAGTTTAGTTGTGTAACTCCTTTCATCTTCGGCTCGCCTCCTGGCTGTGATAGTCGCATGCTTCCAACTTGTACCAGCGTTGGAAACCAGGTAAAAGCAACAACGTCGAATGCTGATTTTCAGGACAGGTAGGCCCTTCCTAATAGGAAGATTATTACAGCTTAATCTTTCTATCTTCATTTCCCTCTTTACAAACCTTAATCAGTCAGTGGTCTCTTTTAGATATTTACTGGCGCAGAGACACTGCCTAGTCTGGCACAGGGACACAGTTATGTGGTTCTGGCGATAACGGAAAGTAGCCAACTTGCTAACCGTCACTGTTCTCTATTCTAAATGCCGATTTATTTTGTTTAAATTTAATTTGTATTTTATTTTACTGAAAAGAAGAAAAAAAAATTATATCATTCTGCTTGTTCCCTTGTTAGTTAGTAAGCACGTGAGTTACGCCCTACCACTAACACAGATAAATAACGAACCATTTCGTTTTGATAGCGAAGAAAGACGTAAGAAAAAGATATATCAGAGACGCTGTTTGGTTTTATTGGGAAAAAGAAGGAATAATAATAATAATAATAATAATAATAATAATAATAATAATAATAATAATAATAAATAATAATAATAATAATAATGATTATAATTATAATAATAATAATAATAATAAGAAGAAGAAGAAGAATGAAAGATAGAGAAGGTAATAACGCTCTCATATTTTTTTAAAGTCAGCTTCAGTGAAAGAGAAAACATTATCAGTTTTGAATATTTTCATTTGTACCCTCTTACTTCTTTAAATAATGACCTGAATTCATACTTATGAATATTATTGCAATATTTTGTTAAAGTTAAGCTCATATATTCAACGATGCAATAGGCGAATTTTCAAAGGTACTTTATAGTTGCCGAGCTCATAAGGAGCTTATTCAATCATTAAGTTAAGAATTAGGATTCATCAGAAAATTCAAATAAGGAAAGAGTGTAGCTTTTCTCAGTTTTGCGATTATTTATTATTTTACTAGTCGATAGAATTTCTTCAAGTTAAAAGAATTCTAACCATTTAAAACAATTAAGACGACATCGAAATGCGATTACTTTTCAATTACAATGTTTCCTTCATTTCAAATTCGATTGCAGAAACCGACACTTACAGTCTAGTTTATTTGGAAAAGAGACACTTAGACCAGTGACGTGCAGAGGTTGGGTGGTGTTTGGTGCTGCCTGGGGTCCATCTTCTTGATTGTATGTTCCTAAGACTCAAGTAGTATGGGGCTAGTACTGCGAAAGGTGAGAAAGGAAGACATTTTAAATATGTAAAAACAGATGAAACATAAAATAAACACTTTATTCAAATTAAATATAAACTAATTTTTTATTTCACTTTTTGATTGGCTGTCTTCACGATATGGAAGCCCGGGGTGCCCTCGCACCCTCTGTCCCTCCCTTCTGCACGCTACTGACTTAGACTTAGTATCAAAAAGAGACAATTGAAAGTTCTTGGATACATAACGAGGAAAAAGAGCTCGTAGAATTTTGACACTCACTAGACAAAATGAAGGCAAGGAGCATAAAGCGATTAATCTACTTAATGAACTTGTGCAAATGAGATGGGGGGGGAGGAAAAAAAATCAAACATTGCTTAGAGCTCCAAAGGATAGGAAATTGTTCAAAGCCATGATCGCCCACGTCCTGAAGAGCCACAGTGCATAAAAGAAGACCCTAATTTACACTCCGTTTATAGATAACGGGTAGTCTATATCAGTGTTTCACGTTAACTCTCACCTATATTCCAGCTCATTTCCCGTCATTAAATCCTCTGCAGGCAGTAGGCACGTCTTTAGTATTCAGCGAAGCACCTTGCGTTTCTGCTACTATCTGTTTATGTTTGTGATGCAGGTGCTACTGTACCAGTGATCGAATCTGTGGAACGGGATGCCGTTGTCGCGTTGGAAGGGCACGATGGTCTGACAAGAATTCTTGGAGAAGCAGAGAAGAAAAAACACGAAACGAAAACAATAGCAAAAACGTCAGTCTCAGATATGAATTAAAACAACTTTTACGATAAATAATGCTAACTAGATTCTGCCACAATCAATCTAGTTACGACTATCTTTACAAAAGCAAATATTATTACTGCTATTATAACTGATACAGTGATTACTGATACTACTATTACTACTAATAATAATAATAACAATTTTATTGTCATGAAACTAGAAGACGTAAGTTGCAAGTAAATACTAATATTATTGAAAACGTATTATTACGATGGGTGCTGAAAAGTTCTCGGCCCAATTCACTTCCCAAAATCTGATCAAAATATTTGATTTATTGTGAAGTTATTTTTCTGGTTAAGATTGTTGGCCAGGCTGAGAACATTTCAGCAACTTTTATACTTTGCCCTTTTTTTTCTGCTATGCATCTTCTTTCTCTATGTGTCATGTCCCTTCAAGATGTGGGCGATCATGGTTCTCCACAACTTCCACCCTTTCTACGCAAAAAAAAATGGACAAATTTATTTAGTCGCGTCGCTGTAGAGCAGTGGTTAGCAAGATAGTCGCACAGACTATAATTGTTGTAATGGAAATATTATCCGTTTCCTTATAAGGAAACATTCGACATCCATTGAACGAGGGCTGCTGTCTTTGTAAATTTATAAAATCATTCATTTAAGACAGTTCTTCAGAAAAAAACAGGTTTCTAGGTAGACAAGCTGTTATCGCTATTTGCAGTATTGATGAGAGTTTCCTTCCTAGCTTTTTGTTTGAAGTAGTGCGGATTGTCAGCATCTTGATTATTCTCTCTTCGAGTTACATGTGTTATCCATTTTAGTTGTTGCCAGTCCTCAACTTATGTGATTTCGGTTATTATATAATATATATCTGTAGCCCCAGTCCACGATGTTCGAAAAAGTATGGTATCTGCTAAGACCTACATACGTCACTTTCTCAAAACCATCCCTAGAAGCCATCTTCGCGACCCATACTTGCGACCTTTTGCCAGTCTAAGGTTAGCTTTAAAATGCCTACATTAACAGTAGCTGAGGAAGTAAACTATAGCGAGGATAAGTTATTCACAGAATATCATTTTTGCGTATAGCACTGCATGAAGGAAAATTTTCACACAGATGAACAGAAGACGTGAGTCAACAAAATTGTGGTTCTACAGAAGGATATTGAGAATGTCATGGCCTGGACATGGGAACAAAGGGGAAAGTTTGAAAGGAAATGGAAACAAAAAGGACACGTAGAAATAGTTGACATTTCTAGGACACTTAATGAGGAAAGAGGGCTCGGTAGATTTGGCATATTGAAGGCGAGAATGTCAGAGGGGAACTGCGATCAACCTATTTAACGAGGTTGTGTAAATGGATTGCAGAACAGGGAGGGGCAGTAAGGGCACAAACAATACTTAGAGCTTGAAAAGATAGGAATTTGTGTATCATGAAGAGCCATGATCACCCACGCCTTAAAGGGACACGGCACATAAAGGTCTTTCTAATTTCTATTTTCTTGAGAGCTTACTCGATGTTCGTTGTGGTCTGTCCATGATATACTTAACATCTGTCTGTAAAATCATATCTCTGTCGCTTCCAGTGTTTTCTTTATCTATAAAGACATTTTCCAGCATACGCGACGATAGATATGACATAATTTTTTTTTTCCCTTTGTTTCTATTGAAATATTCTTAGATGGCAGGACAGACTGGGAAGAATAGTCAAAAGACAAACGCAACGCATAAAGGAAGAAGAATGCGACGAAGTGCGAATGAGAATATTTGAAATTCTTTGTAAAACTTTGCTCAGGGGAAAAAAAAGCGGGGATATTTTTGATATTTTGCGCCGCTATGGTCACCAGACCCCTGCATCTCACAATTGCGCTTCATGGTGACATTCAAAGCAGAATAGCTTGCCGGTTCCTTTTGTACCAGGCATGTTCAGGTTACCCCATCCGTCCTCTCAGAAATGGATTTGTTTTTCAAGTTAGCTTCTTTCAGCCTTTGCCTAACGAGGCATAACCTACAAGGCAGCAGATGGTTTGAATTCCAAGTTTCCTTCCTGAGACTGGTTGCCATCCAAAGCTATAGGATCAAGTTTGTCCTGCGTGGAGAAGAATTGGAGTCATATCTTTCCCAAGTGTATTAGCACGTGAGTGAATTTAATTCAACTTGGCTCTTTGATTCCTCAATCAGAGCCGCTAATCATTGCTCTACGTTACCTCCAATAGGCAATAGATATATTTAAGATTACAGATAAATTTTTTTCCTAAATTTCTCTTCCTTTCGTCCAAGATAACGAATATTTGTTTCTTTGCGTCTAAAAACGGCATGGCAGAAAAAAAATAAATACATAAAATTTTCTGAATGTTTTTTTTTTTAATTTCAATATCATAACAAATATTCATTATTTACATTATTCGGACTATTGTCCTCATCTTTGTTGCCATATTTATCACAACGTTTCGGCCGTCGTATGCTCCGGCCGAAACGTTGTGATAAATATGGCAACAAAGATGAGGACAATAGTTCGAATAATGTTAATAGTGTACATAACACCTCATCTCAGAAATACAGACAGATAAAATTTCATGTTCTTGAAAATGACCAATGATGAACTCGGATATAAACGGACGAAAAGTTTTAGTAAACACTGTAAAAATTTTAAAAATTTAGTAAAAATCTATCATCTTTTGCGAAAGGAAGAGAAAGTTACGAAATGGTCTGAAGATCTGTTCTGGCGTGAAACTGATAGTCATCCTACAGTGTTGATTCAGATGTCTCTCCATGAATATATATTAGGCATAAGTAAATTTTTTCAGCGAAAAGTTGGTTTCGAATTAATCTTCACAAAAGGCTACGAACTTCTGCTCACACCTAACACACACACACACACACACGTGTATATATATATATATATATATATACACACACACACATACACACATATATATATATGGTCTGAAGATCTGTTCTGGCGTGAAACTGATAGTCATCCTACAGTGTTGATTCAGATGTCTCTCCATGAATATATATTAGGCATAAGTAAATTTTTTCAGCGAAAAGTTGGTTTCGAATTAATCTTCACAAAAGGCTACGAACTTCTGCTCACACCTAACACACACACACACACACACGTGTATATATATATATATATATACATATATATATATACACACACACACACATACACACATATATATATAGTATTTACATTATTCGGACTATTGTCCTCATCTTTGAGGTGTTATGTACACTATTAACATTATTCGAACTATTGTCCTCATCTTTGTTGCCATATTTATCACAACGTTTCGGCCGGAGCATACGACGGCCGAAACGTTGTGATAAATATGTCGCCATATTTCTCACAACGTTTCGGCCGTTGTACGCTCCGGCCTTCTTCAGGTGGTTGGAATTTCGAACCGAACCCTTTATTTCGATCACTGGGGTAGACTGTTCTAGTTCCACGAGCCATGTTTGATGGATGTCAGTTATCAGTTATCTCCTGGTAATTTTTCCCTCTGAAAGTTCTCCACTGCCTGAACCGGGTATTGAACTCACACCCTTTGGGTCTGTTACTGGATCTAACCAACGCCTTTATCCACCGTACCATGTGTCCTTGAGGACATCTGGGTATGAATTTCTGAGTATTATAAACCTAATTTTTTAGCACCCATTTTTTACCAGTACTCATATTGCAATTTTGCTGTTATCATTTCATGTTCTTTACCAGATCTCATATTGCAACTTTTTGTTATCATTGCTGTTCTCTGGCACTCCTTATTACTGGTTCCCATATTGTATTTATTTCTATGCTTGGCCGACTCAGGAGATTTTTGTGGCCTAGCATATGTGCTGATTCCTTAAGTTTACGAATTTTCCAATGGTGTTCCCTGTCTATGATCTCAACCTGATCCCACAGGGGACGGTGATCTCCCTTCTCTCTCCATATGTGGTCAGCCACGCCTGATTTTTCTACTTCCCCTCGCATTACAGCTTTCTGGTGTTCTTGAAGCCTTACCTTGAGGGGGCGGCCTGTTTCTCCTTTATATTCCTTTCCGCAGCTGCACGGGATAGCGTACACACAGTCTTTAGTCCCGTTCTCCTCTATGGGGGATCTCACTCGAGAGAGATATCTGCGAAGTGTTGTCACGCTTTTGAAGGTTGTCCTGATGTTATATGGACCGCAGATCCTTTGTATTTTCTCTGATAACCCCTTCACATAAGGCAGGCAGACTGTTTTCTGAGTGTTGTTGTCCTCCTCCTCCTCCTCCTCCTCCTCCTCTTGTACCCGCCTATCCCAGTTTTGGGGGGCTGCTGCCATGTACCCAGGGTAGTTGTTACGTTGTAGGGTACTACTTATATATATATATATATATATAGGGTGAGATGGATAAATTGTCGTTTAAATTACACAAAAATTAAAATAATACTGACATTTTAACAGATATATTTACCAAAATTACACAAAAATATCTTGAAATGCTAAACAGTAAATTTATTCAATAAAATTGACACAGCCTCCAGAAAACTTCAGAATCAACTGCAGCTCGGTCTGCTTGCTTAAGTTGGTGAAAGCTGCAATAATCCTTGCCTTCAATCCGCAGCAATTGTTTGACAGCCATGACGGGGTTCTCCTGCTTGTGTAGTATGGTGCAGAGTCCTGTTGCCAGACATAGGATCTTCCATCAGCCACCTTCTCCACCCAGAGCAGCACAACCTACCCAAGGCACTTGATGTAGGCCTCCGTGTTGAGTCTAAAGTTCCCATCAACAAATTTCTTATCAGAACGATCAGAGTGAGTTTTCCGAACTGCCGTACCTTTGTAATCACTATTAGACTCATCCAACTCTTCCCGAATCCTCTGCACTGTCCTCAGATTGACACCCAAACACTCTGAAACCTTCGTATTGGAGCTTCCGGCGAGAATGCCAAGTAGTACAGCATGCCGTTTACAAATTTCTGGAGGAGTAAATTGCGTCATGGTGCTCTTTAAAACACAGTCGCTGCTCAATTGACCCTACTATACTATGCAGTGCAAAAATCAAAAACAACAACACGCATGCGCATGGCGAACATTTACCCATCGCACCCTGTGTGTGTACATATATATATATATATATATATATATATATATATATATATATTAATCTGATACTTAAATGTTATTCTTAGTGAATTACAATATTTAAGTAGAGACTTCGTTTATTTATTAAACAGTAGATTTATTTTCGTCTACCGCTTTGAATATTCTAGAGAACCTTATTAAAGAAAATTATTCATCGCTTATTTTCTTTAATAAGATTTGTCAAAAAAATATGCAGCGCATATTTTTCCTTTAACAGGATTTGTCTAATATTCAGGCCGGTAGACGAAAATAAATAAATGCACTGTTAAATAAACTCAAATATGACTAACCACTAAAAATAACGATTAATATATATATATATATATATATATATATATATATATATATATATATATATATATTATACTAATAGTATTACTCAGTTGGTAAAATTATAATCATTTAGCTAGTTTCAAGCATGAAAATTACAAACAGCACTAGCCTGTCCACATACATATGGAATATTAAACAGGAAATCGGTATCGACCCCATTTTAAAATGAGAAATACAAAAAAATGCCACAGGGGACAAGTATTGCTTATTATATATGGAGGAAAAATTAGCAATAGCCACCTCCGATGAACCTAATAATTTATTAAATCAAAGATCTGAGATTTTAAATAGGTGTAAGTATAGAAAATCCTGCTTATTGGAACAGAGGCTCTGCTAGTTGGGTTTTTTTTTCTATCTTCTTCTGTCACGTGGTTTTATGCTAATTAGTTTTTCGTGATTTTATCAATAAAAATTGTTTCGTGTCAACTCCTTTTTAGCCAGATTACCTTAGGTGAAACCTAGGTAGGTAGTTCCTGGCTCTTTAGGATTGATTATATATATATATATATATATATATATATATATATATATATATATATAGAGAGAGAGAGAGAGAGAGAGAGAGAGAGAGAGAGAGAGTTGAATTAAGAAAAATAAGCGCAACTGTTAGTTTCATGCATAGACGCTCTTCAGACATTAATCTGGCATTTGTGCTGATGTCTCTTAATTAGTTTCTGCTAACGTATATAATAGCAGCTCGGATTGAGGAATCGGAGAACCGAGTTCGAACTCCAGTCGGATCCATTATATTCACTTAGGTGCTAATAACTTTGGGAAAGGTATTAATCCTCTTCTTCTCCTCCCAGATATGGGTAAATAGCAGGACATACTATATAGCTATATAGCCTTGGGCGGCAACCGGTTTAGGAGAAGGGAAAACTCTGAACTCAAAACAGGATTGGAGAGGGTTGGGCGCCGTCAGGTTATCTTGCCCAAGAAACACTTCTGATACGGCTACAGTACACATTGTGCCCCTACCACCCTACGGATCACGGAATAAATATATATATATATATATATATATATATGTGTGTGTGTGTGTGTGTGTGTGTGTGTGTGTGTGTGTGTGTGTGTGTGTGTGTGCGCGATCGTCCCGAAAAGACATAAAAACCTCAATACGAAAAAAAACAAAGCCATTATGATCATTCGGTCAAGCCGAAAACCGAATCAAAAAATATTTATTTTCTCATGCAAAATCTCGTTCTTACTTCCTTACGCCATCGAAAAGGAAAAATTTTAAGTATCACCTCATCTCCAGCTCTCTGCTTCTCACTTCCGTTGTCGACCAAAAAAGCAATAATAATAATCGTTTATGTCATTATTAGAAAAAATTCTTCACGGTTGAAATTCAGCTGAGAAACTGAATTGAAACACTGGTTTTTGGTTTTGTTCTTTAATTTCGTCTTTTTGTCGATATAAAAAAAAATCCTGGGGCTTTCTTTCTTTCTTCGCGCGAGTTATAAGTTTGAAGATGTTACCGACTCTCACACACGGACACAAAGAGCCTCTTACTTGGCATTCGCTAGAGATGAGGACCAAAGCAACAACGACGCAGGAGTCACACTCCATCAGCTGCATTGAGACAATTTTGTTTATACGATGACATCATCGCAATATCATAACACATTTTTAGCATTTTCGCCATTCGAAAAGTATATTAGAGAAGGCAAAATTCACTTAATACTATCGTTCTCGCAGTCTTCATTTCAACTTTTGTTTCTTTCTTTCTATCTCATATGTATGTGCATAATATATATGTGTGTGTGTGTGCGAGCGTGCGTGTGCGATTGTATTTTGCCCAAAAAAGAAAAGTTTATTTATGAACAATAAGATTTTTTAAGCAAACATTCTTTATCAGCAAAGTGCTCAGTATTTTTTAAAAAAATAGATCATTTATACTAAACAAATTAAATAAAATGTTCAGACTTATCTTTGCGACTCAGAGTTTCGCAGAAATGGTATCCGTTTATCATAGGGATCAGATAGTAAATTAAAATTGCTATCTAAATTTAAATTCAATTTACTATTTCACACCCTGACAAGTCGGAAAGATAAGTTTGTATATTTTATTTACTGTGCATAAACACACACACACACACACACACACACACATATATATATATATATATATATATATATATATATATATATATATATATATATATATATATATATATATATATATATATATATATCGAACGAGAGAAGGAGGAAGAGAGAGATGTAGGCATATCAACGTCCGCAAGCTAATGATGAAAACAAGCGTTTATTTTGCACACTAAATATTTTTCTGCATAAACTCCTTACTTGTCAATGCACTTAATTCAGTGGTGGTTATGAATTACGTATTGAATATTATACGCTGTAACATTTAGATAAAAAATTTTTTTGCCCTCTCGAAGGTCGGACGATTATATAACTTTCTGTTATCTGGTTGTCTTTTGTATGTATATTCTATGTTCCAAGAAGGAATACGGCCATAAGGACATCAGCTTCAAACACCGATTCCTGTACGATCACCAAAGTTAAGCAACGTCGAGCTTGGTCAGTATCTATATAGGTGACCGCTTGGGCATATGAGTTACTGTATGCTTCGATGTGTGGGTGGTCCAATGGCTAATGGTTGTTAATAGGAGAGCCGGGTTCAAATAGCAGTTGGGTTTATTATAATCACTTAAGCGCAAATACCCTTGGGAATGTTATGAATACACCTCTTCTCCCCTAAGCTATGGGTTAATTAATAAGATTTGTATCACTTAAACCATTATTATATCAAAAAATAAAAATAGCGTACAAAATATTTAGATATCGGCATTAAATATCCCATAGAGGTTGATATATCACTAAACAAAAACAGCCAACCAATAAATTTAGATAATTTTATTTATGTTGATGCGACATTCTTCGAGTTTCGATTTTGCACTCGACGACTGTGACACTGCCTTCTTGGTCCAGTTCCTAGTTCTTTTTATTTTATAAAATGACATCAAATAGAAGAAGCCCTTAGAGTAAACTTAGTACAAATTGGGGTCACCAGAGATTAATTCTTCTTAGATCATGGTTCTTGATGGACATTAAATTCGATTCAGACCTCCTGGCGTGAATCATATACTACAGAAGACCTGACTTATAATAAAGCTTCTTTCTCTTGGAAATGAGTGAAACGTCACCGACAGAGGCATCTAATTTGTTCATGAACTTAAAGACCGTCGTTGGTGTCTTATATCGCGAGTACGGCATGCCTTTTTTATTTTTTACTTGGAAGCTGTCACGATAATGTCTGAAATTCGCCGCGTTATATTTACGGGATGCTAAAAGTCGTGCTGGTAGCATGACAGTTATCGGCGTGAAAAGTGGAACTGGCGAGTCGAATTCAAAATTCAGCTTAATCAGTTGCATTCACTTTCGCATTAATGCCCTTAAGAAAAGAATGAAGCTATTTTTCTACGCCGATCTATAGGTTAAATAGCAGAATAGATTCTAGATGTGGGTGTTAACAGGCCTAGAAGATGAACTACTCTGAATTCTAACCCGTGGAAAATTTCAGGGGAGACCACTCCACTATCTTTTTCGGGAAGTCATATCATTTCACAGATAATAAAGGAAAGGAATCTTGAGAGCCATGATAACGTACGTCCTTAAGGGACACGGTAGAAAAATGGTGTGTTCTCAAAGACTTGTTGCACTTTGTATATATGGGGTGTTTCAGTAATACTTTTACAAACTTTAGTGGAGGGTTACTCACAACAAAACAAGACAAAGTGTCCGTATAAACATAAGTCCAAAAGGCCATCGTCGTACTTCAACACAGCAACTCAAGATGTTCGAAATGTCCTCAGCTTGCTCCAACACACACATGCACCCGACTGGCGGACCCTTTCAAATACTCTCACAAGGTGTCGAATGGTTTCGCAGACCCACATGACACGTTAATGAAGCGTCTCTGCATTATTAATGTATGTTGCATAAACCAATTGTTTTACTTGGCACCACAGATAAAAATCCAAAGGATAGAAGTCGGCGGAATGTGCTGGCTATGGAACCGGTTCTCCCTTGCCAATCCAGTTTTCATGGTAGATGTTAGCCAGTGCATCGCGAAGAATGTGATTAAAATGTACTGGAGCCCCATCATGTATGAACCACATGCGTCTTCGTGTTAACTGGGGTACATCCTCGAGCAGGTCTGGAAGTGTGTTCGATAATAAAGTCCCTGCAGACAGCTCCTGTAAGACGTGCTGGGAGAACATATGGACATACCAGAAACTACAATTCCAGCCCCCACATATTAAACGTAAACCAACAGCGGTGTCTGGCTTGTATTGTACCATGGGAAATCCGATCTGCCCACAAATGTTGGTTGCCATCTCTTCTAAATGTTGCCTCATCCGGAAACAACACGGAAGAGACAAACAACCATCGGCAGTTTGTGCAATAACCCATCGGTAAAAGTTCTCCCTTGGTGAGTGAACCAAGGTTATAATTTATTTCATGAATATATTTAAATATACATTTATATTTAAATATATTCAGGAAATAAATTATAACCGAAATGGAATTTTAAGGAGTGTCTTTACTTATTATTATTATATTGATCTGTTACTTACATTGAGCTCTCTTTGGATCACTGTCCTCCTTGGAATTATCCCTACCAATTACCCATGGTATTACGTATATACATATATATATATATATATATATATATATATATATATATATATATATATATATATATATATAAAACTAAACATGGCATCCCTTGTGGGATATATAAAAAATAAATTCTCATATATGTATATATATATATATATATAGGGTGCGATGGGTAAATTGTAACCATTTTTTTTTTAATTTCCTGCATGCGCGTTTTTTGTTTTTGATTTTGTCGACTGTACTGTACAGTATGTTCATTTGGGCACCGTCTGTGAGAAAAAAGCACCATGATGCAATTCACTCCTCCGGAAATTTGGAAACAGCATGATGTACTACGCTTTTGTGCTGGAAGTTTAAATGCGAGCAGATCCTACTGTTTGGGTGTCAATCTGAGAACAGTGCAGAGGATTCGAAAAGAGTTGTATGAGTCTAATAGTGATTACGTAGGTACGGCAGCTAGGAAAACTCACTCTCACTGTTCTTAGAAAAGAACTCCCGAATTCGTTGTTCAGGGCCTCAGAGTCAACACGGGGGCCTACTCAAGTGCCTTGAGGCGGTAGTGCTGCCCTGGGTCAAGAGGATGGCTTCTGAAAGACACTACGTATGTCATCCGAACTCTGCACCGTGTCACACAAGCAAGAGAACCCAGTCATGGCTTTCAGATAATTTCTGCGATCTCATTACCCCTTATATCTGGTCACCTAACTGCAACCCCCCTTGTTTATTGTGTGTGGAGCGTAGTTGAGCAAGAGACTGGCTCTCCCATTTTTGTTTTTGTTTGGATGTAATGCTGAAGGTCATTTATGGTCATGACCTCTAGATAGGTTATTTATGTATATTTTCTTTATTTGTTTTTATTATTATTATTATTTTATTCAAAGAAAATATACAAAACAAATAAATAAATAATATAAATTTAATATTTCTAGCTCCCATTTTATCGAATTATCCCGTTGATGGGCCGATATGCTTTTAATAAAGCTTAACAAGTAAAAAATCGATTTTTCTCGGAAAATGTTGTTTCTTTTTAATTTAAATATACTATAAAGAAGTAAATTTAGTTGTTGTTGAGCGTGCATATATTTATTGACATACGTGTGATTCCTTTCTCGTTTAGCTTGGAACATATTCTTTCGAAAACTGGAAGTCAACGGCTCTTAACAAATCTAAACGAAGTCATATTTGTTGAGACTATTTAGAATTGAAAATACGTGTACAAATTTTTTATGCGTTTAACACCGAATAACTCTAATCATACAGACTTTGATCATTTTGATCTCAAAGCTTCAAAATCAAAACATCTGTGTTTTTAACCTTCTACTTTAAAATGTTATCGCATTTGGTACTTTTGTCTTTTTCCTATTTTTTTTTTTGTTCTTTGGTTGTTGTTGATTTTTTAAAACTCTTCCTATATCATGGATATTTACTAATTCATATTTCATAAATGTAAACAATATATGTCGTAAGAATACTGACGCATGATTTCTTTATTATACTTCTCTTTCTTGTATGCCAATATCTTTCCGATGCTACCATTAAATACCTATCTGTTCGTCTCATTTTTTTTTTGACATTTTTCGACACGTTCTTCTCTTCAACGAAACTTTCTCTAATTCAGACATATTTGATTTTTAAAGTTTCCTACAAAATACAAGATTTTAACCGCATCTTAAAAATGAGTCCCTAGAAAATTTTGCACATATGTACATATATGTTGATTTTCTAAGCGTTGCTAAGATGTGGCACAAGGCCGAAAGTGTGGGGCTCCCAGTGAAGATATAACTCACTATTCAGTTGTAAATGGTCTAGCGAGACAAAGTTGCTAACCATTACAGAACGTTGTATATATCTATGTATGTAGATATACAACAGATATATAACTATGCCAACCCGCCTCATCGTTCTATCAACAATAACTGTGTTGTTTGCAACAAGGTTTGCAGATCATCATCTGGACTGAGGCGACACGTGGTGGTACACAGGAGAGTTGTAGAGCAGGTAGATCCAATCAACCCAATCAACGATACAGAGTTTATCTGTCAAATATGCATGATACCTATTAAGTCGAATGCTGGCCTCAAGAAGTCATATTATGGGCTATAGACACCGAAACGAGAAGGAAGCCATTACAAGTGATATGGAGGATGAAGAGGCTGCACTTGTCAAAGTAAGATGTAGCAATTAGATATATCTATAAGTCTGCAGCCTAATATCTTCAACACGATCACATTCTTATCATTGGAATGATTTTTTACTATAGATGACTGTATTTTTTTCTGCTACTCTTTATAATCTATTTGTTCATCTTATTTTTTTCGTGAATCATTTTTACACGTATTCCCGGCTTTAATAACCTATTCTCTAATTCAAAAACCTTATTTTAATCGTCATATTTTTTTCAAGCCTGTCTCCAAAGAGGTACCGGCGGCTGCTCTCTCTAGAAAATAATTTGCTCCACCATATGAAAGTGATGCGAACTAATTTTAGGCTGTTGATTCTTATAACATAAAGCATTCATGGAAAAAATCTTTTATAGCAAATCATTGTCCTTTTTTTTTATTTATAATTTTATACAATATGCTAACCAGTTACTGTTATTTCAAACGGAATGTTAGGACTCACAAAATTGCATCTCCTTGGAGATAGATAGATAGATAGATAGATAGATAGATAGATAGATAGATAGATAGAAAGCAATGGAGATAGATAGATAGATAGATAGATAGATAGATAGATAGATAGATAGATAGATAGAAAGCAATGGAGATAGATAGATAGATAGATAGATAGATAGATAGATAGATAGATAGATAGATAGATAGATAGATAGAAAGCAATGGAGATAGATAGATAGATAGATAGATAGATAGATAGATAGATAGATAGATAGATAGATAGAAAGCAGTGGAGATAGATAGATAGATAGATAGATAGATAGATAGATAGATAGATAGATAGATAGATAGATAGATAGATAGATAGATAGAAAGCAATGGAGATAGATAGAAAGCAACGGAGATAGATAGATAGATAGATAGATAGATAGATAGATAGATAGATAGATAGATAGATAGATAGATAGATAGAAAGCAACGGATAGATAGATAGCTCCTTGACTTAAATAACGACCCTTAAACAAAGGCCTCAATCTCAAAACATGCTGGCGACAGGCTTGTCTTTTCAACTGAGCATTTTATCTCTCGTTTTCCAAAAATACAGCGGGAAGATTTAGTACATATATAGCATACATGTTTATATATGTATATAGATATATCAATAAGTACTCAGCCTAATGATGAAAAACGTTTATTTCGCACAACAAATATTTTATTTTCAATATGATCCCCTTCTCAGTGTACCGAATTTTTAGTAACGATATCTGTTTGCTGCTACTCTTTATTAACTATTTCTTCATCTTATTTTTTTTTTCAGACATCATTTTTAGACGTTTTCCTCACTTCAGTTACCTATTTTCTAATTCAAGCACCTTATTTTAATCATCATATTTTCCCAAGACTGTCCCCAAGGAGGGGCCGGCGGCTGCTCTCTCCAGAAAAGTTCCACCCTAAGAAAATGAGGTGAATTAATTTTAGTGTATCATTTTTTTCTTTTGCAGTGATGTTCAACCTGTACAAAGCCCAAGCGCCTCTCAAGGTAGAGGGTTACAGAGTAAGAGGCACTGTTTATGGATCTATGCGGGAAAGGTAACAGTTGCTCCTCGACTAAAACAGGCCAAGATTTTCGTGATCAGGGAAATATCCTCTTGGTAATCGGTTCCACAAAGCAGTAGTTAATGAGAAGAAGCTACTCGAGTGAGACTTAAATCTCACCAATAGAATGCGAAGAGAACGATGGTGGTTCGCTACACTGTACGTGTCATGGCAGGTCTTAGCCGTAAAGGTTAGAACTGGTGGAATTAAAGAAGGTACAGTGCCATACAAAAGTTTGCAACACATTACAAAAAATGTGTTTTAGGTATTTCCAATGCAGTTAGACCAATTAAACTTTTACTGCTCATAGAGCATATATTTAGATATAAAGTCAAACAATCAGATTTAAAAAAAAAAAACCTTCAAAAAACGTATCCCATGAAGAAAAGCCGATATTAGTAACTCAAAAGTTCACAACACATTTTTATTTACAACAGCTTTTTTTATAAAAGTGTTCAAATTTTACTAAAATGTTCCAAATTAGGATGAGGTTGTTGTTTAGAACGTTCCAGATTCATTTTATGATTACTTTTAGGAATGATTAAAAGTATTGTGTCATTCTTTTTGTCGACCATCGTTTAAACATTGACAAAATAGGGAAAAGCAAAATTACTGATCAAGATCTCCGCAAATGTATTGTTGACCTTCATACAAATGGACTTGGTTATGGTAAGATATCTAGTCAGTTAAATGTGCCATTGATTTCAGTTGGTACGATAGTTCGTCACTAGAAGACGTGTCATTCCATTCGTCCCAAAAGATATGGTCGTCCTACAAAGGTAACGGAACATTGGCGAGAAAAGTTGGCAACGAGCCCCGAGTTACGCTTAAAGAACTTCAGGGAGGACTAGAAGTAAGTGAGTTGCAATGAAATAAATGTTTTGAAACAATCTGTCTATATTTCTGTGATGAGGTATTATGTACACTATTTACATATTTGCAACTGCGAAAAGAAATATAAAAGGGGACAAGCCGCCCCCTTAAGGTGAGGCTTCAAGAATACCAAAAAGCTGTAACACGTGGCTGACCACATATAGAGAGAAAAATGAGATCACCGCCCTCTGTGGGATCAGTTTGAAATCATAGACAAAGAACATCATTGGACAATTCGTAAACTTAAGGAATCAGCATATATGCTAGTAATAAGGAGTGCCAGAGAAAAACAATAATAACAACGAAAATTGCAATACGAGCTCTGGTAAAAAACATGTAATGATAACAGCAAAAATTGCAATATGGTAAAAGCACTGGTAAAAAACGGTTGCTGAAGACATTAGGTTTATAATTCCCAGAAATTCATACACAGATGTCCTCAAGGAAATTCTTGGCACAGTGGATAAATGCGTTTGTTAGATCCAGTGATAGGACCCAAAGAGTGTGAGTTCAATACTCGGTTAAGTCGATGGAGAACTTGGAGAGAGAATTAACAGGAGATAACTGATAACTGACATAAAGACGCGAAACTAGAACAGTCTAGCGAAATAAAGGGTTCCAACCACCTGAAGAAGGCCGGAGCGTACAACGGCCGAAACGTTGTGATAAATATGGCAACAAAGATGAGGATGATAAATAGTGTCTTGAAACAATGTATTGAGATACAATAAGAAAAGAAAAAAGACTTCACAACTAAAATAAAGGCCAATAAACCGTTTATTAAATCCGTTCCCTTTATATATTTTACACGTTCAATGCTATCTAAGATTCATTGATTGCTCCTGGTATTATATAAATCGTTTTTAACTCAATATCTTTTCATGTTAAATGTTGATGTGTTTAATATAACGGTGAAATGGAAATATCTCTCGGGAGAAAAAGATTAGCAACAGAACAACAAAGATGGTGACAACAAAGTCTATTTTAAGACCAAGTTGAAGTAAGACAATAGCTTTTTTGACAAAGGTGTCTGAGTGCCTCACATGAAAAGCTTGATGAAATAAGACTGCAATCTAAGAAACGTACGAATAATGACACTGAATCATTAAACAGTTCATTTTACCCGGGAACCAATTTTGTTTAAATGCGCATAAATATTTGATTCGTATATTTTATTAAATCGACTAAGTGAAGTAATCCCTCATAAATTTGCTACCTTAAGTTGATTTACCTCCCTTCACACTATATATAGGACAGGATTTCTTTTTATTCGAATTTACACCAAGCAAGACATTAAAGCCACTAAGACTATGTATTTGACGGCAATTAAACATAATTTTCTATGACTGAAAATATCGACTTGATGAGGCCTTCCATGACTTTCATTGACATAGGCTATACTTTTATCCCAGAACATCTCTTCTTCCGGGCCCGAAATCATTATTTGTGTACCCGTGCTATAAAAAATGACAGAAATTCTTTTAAAAAATTTAATAGCGAGATGCAATGAAACAAAAGTCTTGAAACAATGTATAAAGATTCAATAAAACGGAGATAAAGAATTCACACCTAAAATAGAGGCCAATGAACCGTTTAATAAATCCGTTCTCTTTATATTTTTTAGACGTTCTATGGTATCTATGATTCATTGATTACTCCTGGTATTATATAAATCGCTTTTTGCTCGTTGCTTTTTCATGTTAAAAGTGTTATGTGTTTCATATAACAGTCAAACAGAAATATCTCTTGGAAGAAAAAGATGAGCAACAGAATGACAAAGTGGAAGCAAGGCGATCCCTTAATAAACAAAGGTATCTGATTGTCACACATGAAAGGCTTGAACAAATAAGACTGCAGTCTAAGAAACGTAGGAGTAAAGGAACTGATTATTTAAATGGTTCATTTTTCTCGGGAAGTAATTTTGTTTAAATGCAGATCAATATTTTATTTGTATACATTATTAAAACAAACAAGCGAAGTAATCAGTCATAAATTTACTAACTCAAGTTGATTTGTCCCCCTTCTCACTATAGATGGAACGGGAAATATATAAATAAATACACCGTAAATATATAACTAAATGCTCATTAATAATTATTTCATGGTTTCATGTAGATATATGAATAAGTTCGCAGCCTGGTGGTAAAAATGTTTAATTTTGCACAACACATTATTTTAAATAAATAAGCTTATTTCAACATGAAGTAATGCAACAAAGATGGACATGTGATAAAATCAACCAACCCAATCTAGTTCTGTCTGGCCTCAAGTCATCAGCAAGGTATCCAGTGAAGATCGAGTTCTTTATCGTAGGAATGGCTTCCGTGTCTCGCATTAAACACTATTGTTCTATGTAGAGGTACCTTAAAGGACACTTACAGTTGTTTACTTTGGCACGAGGCAACAAATTCCAATGAATCGGTCTCTCTCTCTCTCTTTCTCTCTCTCGCTTTCTCTCTCTCTCTCTCTCTCTCTCTCTCTCTCTCTCTCTCTCTCTCTCTCTTCAGAACATGGGCGATCATAGTTCTCAGTAATTTCCAATGTTTTGCAACTCTATGCAACTCTTGTTCGCTCGTTGCCATTCATTCACACGGTCTTGTTAACTAAGTTGTTTCTCTCTACACCTCCTACTTTCTATATGTCTATGACTGTTAAATTTTGTTCCAGAAATTTCAACTGTCTTTTTCTTCTACTAAGCACACGTGCCTGTCTGTTTCCCTTCTGTTTCCGTTCAAACATCCTCAGTTTAGTCCATGGTATTCTCAGCATCCTTCTGTGGAATCAAATCTCTTCTTCAACTATGTGGAAATTATCCCGTATTCACTACTATACGTGAGAATTTATACGATATTACAGCTCAGTACCTTTTTTTTTTAAATAAAATTTTCTTGTTTCTTAATGCTTTCTTTAGCGGTTGGAAGGCATCTTTGCTACCCTAATTCACCCCCAGATCTTTGTGTTATCTTTTCCATCGTCTGTTGTAACACTGCCCAAATATTTATATTTTTCGACTTGCTTGATTATGACGTCTCCGATTCGTAGCTCGCATCTTGGACAGCGCCCTTGCTATCAATCATACATTCTGTTAATTTTTATAATTGATAGTCCTTTTTTCCGTCTTTCTTTTTGTGCATTGTTTAGCATTTCCTGTAGACTTCTTTCTGTGTAAACTTCTTTCTGCGTATCATTATTTATTTACCGTTGTTCACCCAATACAAGACCAAAGAACCTTTCAAGATAGAGATTTACGAAATTAGCTTGTATTGCCATCAGAAGAGGAAGTAAGAAGTGTATATTATGAGGATATGTAGGAAAGAAAACGGTTTACCCTGGATTGTAGTTACCGGGGAAGTATCCTATTGTGAGTCTATTCCACATAGTAGCGGGAAGAAGCTGTCTAAATGGAACTTTATCCTTACTAATGGAATACGAAGGGAATAAGGATGAGTCAACCTGTATATATGGCATGGTGCATCGTAGCTGTAAAAGTCTGAACTGGTGGAACTAATGAATGCAGCTCGTCAGAACACTTGTCATGGTAGCGAAAGGCATACGTCGTTTTACCTGTGAGTAAGTGATTGTAGAGTGGGAAATTATTCAACACTCAAAAAACAGCGGAGACGCTTTTGAACTATGTCAAGACTGGAAAGTGAACATTGAGTAGTTCCAGCCCTGATACGGCAGCATTACTCCGTTTTGAGTTTGATCAGACTCATGTAAAGATAGATCATGGCAGAAAAAGCTACTTTCTCTTCAATATAGTTATTCCTTCACAATCGTGATATGTTGCCTTTAAATACGGGCATATATGCTCGCCACGTAGAAACTTATTGGCTGCATTTTAGCCATGTACGTGTGGAGTCTTTCCTCAAGGCATTTTTTCATAACCTATGTCTTGTACAACTCTAGAAGCTCTCAGGTACAAACTACTCTCTGATACTAATTCTTTACCTAATACAAGACTCAAGAGTCACTCAAGGTAGATGATTATTAAATGAGGTTTTTATAAGGGTGCAAAGGGAGGAATTAAGAAGTGCATATTATGAGAATATGTAGGATAGATAACGAGTGACCTTAGACTTGAAAAAGTTAGAGATCGTAGTGATCAGGTTTGGTTTGGTTTGATTTGGTTTGGTTTGGTTTGATTTGTTTTGTTTTACAGCATATCAACCACAATGGGTTATTTAATGCCGACAGTTTTTATTGCTGGTAATATTTTCCGTAAAAATCTATTGCTGGTAATATTTTTTCCTTCAAAAATATTGCTGGTAATAATTTTTTACAGAGTATTTCTGGTATTAAAACCTATTTTTACACTTTCATAGTGTTTTGACACCAGTTTGGGGGGGTTAACTATTTACCCACGACTGGGACCCTAAAAGGTGCTACCACCCCGGGTCAGGTTTGAGGCCTTGCTGTTGGGCGTAGTTTATCGTCATACTCAGGATGCGGATGTCGTTTATCGTCATACCCAGGGCAGGTAATGATCAGGGAAGCATCCTCTTCGGAGTCTCTTCCACAAAGCTGTCCAAATTAAACCTCCTACTTACTAACGAAATACTTCTTACTAATGGAATGTAAACTGGCGGAACTAATGAATGTAACTCGTCAGAACATTTTTGCGAGAGAGTAGCGAGACGCTTGCAAAGATTATAGGGTGGGAAATAATTCATCGCCCACAAGTCATCACTCCACGTATGTTGTTTAGGATGTGTCGACCAATAATAAATCTTGGTAACATTTCAAGTTAGGTGCTTACGGCCACATCACGTGGAAATACCTTGTCGGAGTTAACAACTCTTTATTTGTGCACTAGGGGCGCTCTCCCTACACTATAAATATTGGGGGATTTCTTGCCTCGTTCTATTTTTCATTTCTTCACTCTCAGCGAACACATCTACAATGTAAGTTATCGCAGAAGATTACGTCTTCCCATTTATGGGAGACGCCATGAACATTATACACACATACACGTATATACGAACATTCACCAAAATACAAACCCATTACGTTCACACACAAACACAAATGTTAATGTCTATGTCCATTGTAAATTTTGTTGCTTAATACATATATTTGTTGATATATATATATATATAAATATATATTTAGTTTACAAAAAACTAGGTAATCCGTATGGGTAGACCCAAGGAGGATAAAATCCAGAGAGTTCAATGTAAATCAGAGCTAATAATTTAAATAAAAATAAAAACAGACCACTTTAAGGTTCCATGTAATAAATTATTTCATCACAGCCCTTTTAAAGGACCGCGGATCATCAGACTTTACTTCCAAAGGTTTGGAAGTAAAGTCTGATGATCCGCGGTCCTTTAAAAGGGCTGTGATGAAATAATTTATTACATGGAACCTTAAAGTGGTCTGTTTTTATTTTTATTTAAAATATATATATATATATATATATCAGTCTTGTTGGTTTTCTTTAGAATTTATGGTGGATTCAATCTCTGAGTCCGCCATGTTCTTGTAGTGGACTTTCTTTTAGCAAGAATAAACGCACATGTTCCCAATTTAAAAACACGTGACCCCCGGTCCGCTACAACCTTTTTTCGTACGGTCGTCTAAGTTAAGCAACATCGATCCTGGTTAGTACGTAGATAGGTGACCGTCTGAGAATACCAGGTGCTGTAAGCTTGGATGTGCAGGTGGTTTAATGGATAATGGCACAGAATTCTTTAATTGGGGAGCCGAGTTCTAATCCAAGTTGGGTTCGTTATATTCACTTACGCGCAAATATCCCTATGAGTCCATCTTTTCTCCACCCAGCTATGGGTTAATTAGTAAGAATTTTATCACTAAACAATTCTCAAAAATAATTCTTACAATCTAAAAATATTTTCTGGCTTTAAATAACCTTAAATTAATAACTCACTCAAACTTTTAGTTAGGTGTTCGATCCCACAGCCGGCTCTTGGATTAGTTTTTTCTTCTTCTTCACAACGACCTAATGCATTAAACACCTTTCAAAACCACTGATGTATGAGGAAAAGACAAGTATTTTGCGTGGAAATTTAATTCGTATTCCATAACTCAAAGAATGCAGACAAAATCGCATTGATTAATTCAAAGAATAAAAACCTGTCTCGAGATTTTCTTGTAATTAGAAAAAAATAGACTCTTCAAATATGTAATCGAAATAGTTACTTAGTGCGTAAAAACATTTGTTAATTCTCCAAAACAAAGATATATATTGATTGTAAGCAATTCAATTTCGCCCACACCAACATGTATTTTGGTGAACAAAATATTTTCCTGAAACTGTTCCTTCTTTGAGGAGCAAGACTCTTATCTTAATATCGACCAAATAATAACATTCGTTGGTAATTTTGGAGAAACAAGTGTTTCTGTCTGAATCTCTGAAACAAATTAACATTAACATCTTCATCTTTTTTGTTTTGATCACAATGTGATTACAATTCAATTATTCATTTAGAATGTTTTACTAATCTTTATTTATTTCTATTACAGCGTTTTTTGAGTGGATGTGTTTTTACTAACCAACGATTATTTTAGACGAAGATCCTCATATGTTTAATTGCTTCGTAAATACTGGACGTTGGTAAAGACCAAGGCCGAATTTCAATACAGAAATGTTCTTCCAGTGTAGAAGTTTTGCAATCTTTCTCTTGTGCTAAGCTTAGTAAAGACTGAACCGATATAAAGTATTAAGAAAAATAATATTCGAAAGAAACAAATTCTCCTAACTTGGAAGATTGGCGCAATACAATTTTCTTATATGCGTTTATTCTATATGCATGTATACAGTTAAGCTTAGTAATATAATGAGCTAAGTAAAAGTAAGCTCTCTCTACTTTTTTTTTTAAGCTTATCACCCCAAGCAAGGCTGGAAGCCACTAGCGCGCAAGGGGTTACAGAAGGTTTGGAGGAAGAGCCGATAGGAGTGATAGAGGAAAGGATGTGGAGAAAGATAGTGGATCGATCAAGGCAAGGGGGTACAGAAGATTTGGAGCGAGAGCAGCTAGGAATGAAAGGTGAAAGGATGTGGAGAAGGGAAGTGGATAGATCAAGGCAACTGGAGATGTCGATTGACGTTACATTTAAATAGTTGGAGATTGTATTTGTCAGGGAAACAGGAATAAGGAAGGGAGTTCCACAGGCGAGATGTGCGAGACATGAAGCTATTGGAGTAGAAGAGACGTCTACATCTAACAGTTTCAACGGTGAAGGTGTGGGAACGGGATGCCAGCCTCGTGGGACGTTTAAATTCATGAGGCCTAGGAACCAGCGAAAGCAGCTCATCGGAGCAATTACCGTGAAAGTATTTGTAAAGAAGACAGAGCGAGGCAACGTCGCGTCTGTGAGAGAGCGCCTGCAGACGAGATGACAGATCAGGGCCAATTGCATTGCATATCCGTCTCTGGATCTTATCAAGATCCCTGAGGCAAACAGCAGGGGCTCCAGACCATATATGGCAGCAATACTCCATGCAAGGGAAAAGATTGGTGCAACATAATCTTCCTATACCCACTTGGCTTTGTGCTCAGTAATATATTCAGACTAGGTAAAAGTAAGAATTAAGAATAATAAGGCAAGTATGTGCTCCCCACTTCGAAATTTGGTGCAACACATTCTTCCTATATAGATTTAGCTTTGGATAGTACGCAGTTAAACTTTATAATATACTCAAACCAAGAAAAAGTAAGAATTAAAAAGAAAAATTGAGGTAGCCAT
Source organism: Acanthosepion esculentum (assembly GCA_964036315.1). Taxonomy (NCBI): domain Eukaryota; kingdom Metazoa; phylum Mollusca; class Cephalopoda; order Sepiida; family Sepiidae; genus Acanthosepion; species Acanthosepion esculentum. The sequence goes on from OZ038488.1 coordinate 78,858,106, forward strand.
GCCCGCCATACTTGAATATTTGGCGCAACACTATCTCTCTACATTTTTTTGTTTTTTTGTTTTTAAGCATTTCACCCCAAGCAAGGCGGGAAGCCACTAGCACGCAGGGGTTACAGAAGATTTGGAGCGAGAGCAGATAGGAGTGATAGAGGAAAGGAAGTGGAGAAGGATAGTGGATAGATCAAGGCAACTGGAGATGTCGATTGACATTACATTTGAATAGCTGAAGATTATAGTTGTCAGGGAAACAGGAATAAGGAAGGGAGTTCCACAGGCGAGAGGTGCGATATATGAAGCTATTGGAGTAGAAGAGACGGCTACATTTAACAGTTTCAACAGTGAAATGGGGGAAGCGGGATGCCACCCTCGCAGGACGCTTGAATTCATGAAGTCTGGCAACCAGCGAAAGCAGCTCATCGGAGCAATTACCGTGAAATTATTTGTAAAAAAGACAGAGAGAGGCGACGGCGCATCTGTGAGAGAGCGACTGCAGACGAGATACCAGATCAGGGCCAACCACGTTGCAAATCCGTCTCTGGATCTTATCAAGAACCCCGAGGCAAACAGAAGGGGCTCCAGACCATATATGGCAGCAATACTCCATGCAATGGCGAACATACATTTAGCCTTGAGTTGTACTCAACTAAACATAGTAAATACTGAGATCATGTAAAAAATAGAACGAAGAATTGTTTCCAAGTCAAGCATGCGTTCCTTATTTCAAAGATTGACGCAATACAATCTTCTATATACATTTTACATTGTGTGGTACGTTGTTAAATTGAGTAAATACAAAGAATAAAATGTTATTTCCTGGCTGAATTTCTCTGCAGTTTTCCCCGATTTTTAAAAAAATATTTTATTTATTTGTCGCATCGATGTTGAAATTTATTTTATTTTATTTCTTTATCTTTTTTAGCAGCAGGAGTGGGAGCACATTTTCCTTCCATTATTTAATTTAGTTTTATGTAGATGAAAGGATTTAAATTTTTATTTCTTTCCCCTCCATAAGTTTTGCTTTGACAATTCCTCTTCCTTGTTAATTATTCGTGTACTGCACAGGAAATCACCTTCTTTGAAATCATTCTTTGTAAATTGAAAGACAATTTAAATATTCATGAATTTACAAAGCCAATATATTGTTTTATTTATTTTGGTTTCTTTAAATTTAACTGGACATGCATGCAAGGCGTCTCTGCGTGGAATAATGCTAAGCAACCTTGTCTGATTGACCATTACTACTGAGTTCTGTTCACACTTGATGTCTCAGATTTGTAGTCTTGTACCAAGCTAAACTAAGGTTAGTATTTTGGGACGCCACATTATTGGGTAAGGGTTGGCCAGATTTAGTAAGTTATTAATAAAAATTCGTCCGGTTGACCATTACCACTGAAAACTATATTCTATCCTCGTTAGGTTACCCATACTTATGACCTTATACCAAAGTAGGCTAAACTTGGTAAATCGATTGGCTGGTTTGTTTTTACGGCTTATCAACCCTTTGTGAGTCATTTAAAGCCGAAACATCTTCCTGATTTTAGGTGGTTGCTTACAGTACCCAGTGTTCTCTAAAGGACCCCCCTCTATGTACTGACCGAGATCGGCGATGCTTAACTTTGATAACTTGATAAATAATGGTACTTTATGGTGGTGTGATGTTTAGTGAGCTATTCTAAATGGCAAGGCGAATATACTCGCTTGGCAAATAGCCAACAAGCCAATTTTGATACCCATTGCACTACGGTCAGCCCACTTTTGAGTGCCTTTATTTGTGTGTGTTCAGTGAGAATATTAGTGCGCATCTTTCTCCATAGGATTTTACAAGCCTTTTTGATACTAAAGTTCCCCATCCAATGCTCAAGAGCCACTCAAAGTCGTGCGTTACTGAATGAAATGTGTAATATGAATGTAAAGCGCGAGAAAGTGATCATTATGAAGATAAGGAGGATAGATAATGATTGACCCATGACTTGAAGTGTTTAAGATTGTAGTGTTCAGAGAAGTATCCACGCAGGAGTTTGTTCCAAAAAATATAAGTTCTCGAGAAAAAGCTGTTTGAGTAGCAATTTCTCTTTACAATTGGTACACGGGGAAAATGTGTGTGAGTCAACGCCTTGGGTGTAGTGTCCTAGCTGTAAAGGACTGAAATGGTGGAACTAAAGATAGGAGGCCATCTGAACATTTGCCAGGAAAATAGGAATAAAGAAGAGATAAGCTTGTGACTTTCCGTTTGTGGGAAAAGAGACTGCAGAGTGGAAAACAAGTCATGTCCTACAAGACTACGTGGACGATTTTGAACTCTACCAAGGCTGGAAAGTGATGATGGAATAGCTCCAGCCCAGGAGAATACAACAGTTGTATAGAATCACAACATCTTTATGTAATTATGAACAGGAATGCAATCATCTATGGCGCTAAATCGAAAATGTTTTTTTTTTTGTATTAACTCTACAACAATCTTCTTCTTTTTTTATGTACCGTGTCTCCTCAGGACGTAAGCGATCATAGCCCTCCACATATACCGGTCCTTCGTAGCTCTTTATTTTCTTTTTGTCATTTCTCTTAAACAGTGTTCCGCCATCCATTTACTCAAGCTCACTAAGCACGTTATGCATTGTTTTCCTCTGTCCATCTTGCTTTCAATCTGTTCCGTGAGTATTAAATTTTCCAAGCACTCTTTCCTCATTATGTGTTCTAGAAATTTCATCTGTCTCTTCTTTATGTTAAATATAAGTTTCTTTTTGTTTCCATTTCCTCTAAAACTTCGTCGTTGCTCACATATTGGGTCCATGGTATTCTCAGCATCCTTCTGTAGAACAACATTTCTGTTGCTTCAAGTCTCTTCTTCATCTCTGGGGAGATTGTCCGTCATTCACTACAATATAGGAGGGTTGATATCACGTAACAGTTTAGTACTCTTTTCTTTGTTTCTAACCTAGGTAGCCATTATCTGTGGTTGTAAATTCATATGAAAAAAAGTTAAAATAACATTTCATGTCTAATGAATAAAGTATGGAAGGTAAAGGACAAAACCATTTGGGGGAAAAGCGATAAAATAGTCAAGAGTAACACAAAAACTTCAAGCAGCATTCAAAACTATTAATTGATTAATGAGGTTTTCCTATAATATCTCAACATTGTCAACTTTTTTAACTCCTTGAGAGGAATTTGGTTTTGGTCAGGAAAAGTTAATGAACCAATTAACGGGCCAAGCTGTCAAATGACCAATTAATCACATTATCTCAATTGTCGAATACTTTAATCATTTCATCCCAAGAAATGCAATAAAAGCCGCTAAGATGCAAAGGGTTACTGAGAGTGAAATGAACAGAGACGATAAAAGAATAGGAATTAAGTAGACAAAAGATGACGATTTACATTACATTTAAATTTTTAAGATCGTAGTTGAAAGGTAAGCAGAAAGCCGGAGGAGAGCACCACTAGTAAAAAGCGCGAAAGAAGAATCTATTAGGACAAAAGTTGCGGTTACAACTAGCAATTTCAACGGTGAAAGCTAACTACCAATCTATTCTTGAGCTTAAATTGGTGAAGTTGAACTTACTAAAGAGAAAAGCTCATCAGAATAATGACCGTGAAAATATTTCTAGAAAAGGCACAGGGAAGCTACGTTACGGCGGTTGGAAAGTTACTCAGACCAACGTGCCAGGTCAGGACAGATAAAGTTGCATAGTTTTCTTTGGATTTTATCAAGAATTTAGATATACCTATCGGGTGGCATTTAAGCTAGCCCCTGCGGGGGACTCTTGATTGAACCCTCGGCTTATTCAGGAGTTTCAAAGTCACTAAGTCTTTGCATATTCTCAGCATCGGAAGCTCTCCTGACTGCCGTTTGATCTGGGCTTTCATTTACACGGTACTTTCTTTTCCTCGCTGCAGCCTTGGCTCTTTTGATTACAATCTAGTTAATTTGTTGGCGGAGATTTCTTTTTACGAGGTATACTTCCGGCGTATGCGATAGGCTACAGAAGAACTCAAAATTGATCGCTTTATTTAAATATCGCATTAATATTTAAGCTTACCTTTCAAAAGTCCAACGATAATTTTTATGTCGCCACTTAATTTAAAGACAATTTGATGTGCGTAGGTCCATACTTTCCGTACAAACAATTATTTTTATTTCATGAGTGACTTTCGCTGGATTTCGCAATTAATTCCGATTATTCCCAAATTTATTTGCAAGTTATAAAAATTGTTATCCTACAAAAAATTCGTCGCGAAAATCACGTAAAAAATCGCCGAAAACAATCGCAATAATGAAAACTTGGGAATCCAAAATTTCAGGATTACAGGTACAAATCTGGCCCGGAATGTTTTTAATTTGTTCACGGTGTCGGCCTGATACACAAATGGTATGATGTGTTAGGCTACGGCCTCTAATAGTAAAGTCGAAGAAGTGTGACATTCTCACATTCGCATTTATATAGAAATACCAGACCAGATATGGCAGGAATATTCGATGCACGGACGAATGATGGATTTATCTGGCGAAAAGAATACACGACTTTATCTTCAGCATTTGAGTGGGGCGTTTGTATTCGACAGAATGAGTAACTTAATGACAAAATGAAAAAATCCTATGTTACGCCTTTCGTCATATGAAATGTCTTCAAACTAAATAATGTTAAAGAACGTTTGCCTTATGAAAGCTAAGCGCTCCTCTTTTGTCAGCATCCTCTCGATATATAATTAGAACTGATGTTTGTTATATTTCGTTCCTTAGCTCTTCATATATGTGGGCTTCCATATATATGTATATATATATGTCGGCTTCTATATATATATATATATATATATATATATATATATATATATATATATATATATATATATATATATATATATGGGCTTTCATATATATGTAATATATGTGTGGGCTTCCATATATATGTATATATATATATGTGGGCTTCCATATATATATATATATATATATGTGGGCTTCCATATATATATATATATATATATATATATATACATACATATATATATATGTGTGGGATTCCATATATATGTGTATGTATATATATATATATATATATATATATATATATATATATATATATATATATATATATATATATATATACATATATATGGGGGGGCTTACATATTTATATATGTGTGTGTGTGTTTGTGTGTGGGGGGCTTCCATATATTGTATATATATATATATATATATGTGGGCTTCCATATATATATATATATATATGTGTGTGTGTGTGTGTGTGTGTGTGTGTGTGTGTGTGTGAGCTTCCATATATATGTATATATATATGTCGGCTTCCATCGATACAAAACGTTATTTAATGAGAAGTTCTTTCGAAGGACGAAACGCGTCACAAAGAATGTTTCCCCATTTAGTCATTCAGCATTAGTCTGATATGTAGATTTTGTATAATATGTTCTACTATTTGATAAAATGGAAACGCTGACTACTTTCTTTTACCGTTTTTTTTGGACACTTCGTGATATTTTTAAAGCCAAAACCTATTTTGGTTTGTAAGAATCTTTTTTTTTTTCGAATAAATATTGCATTAACAATTTTTGGGAGATACGAATTACAATCCTACTATTTAATCCATATTTGGGTGGAGAAGAAACGGATTCACACCTTTCTCAGGAGTATTTGAGCGTAACTGAATGCAACAAATTGACAAAGGGGAAAGTAGAAATCTGCTCCAATAAAGCAGTGCACCCAACTCCACTTTTGATATTTATCCAGCTTTCGAAGCTGACCTGATAAGTTATAGAGTATAATTTTTGTCTCCGGCAAAATTGTTCCCATAGATTATCGGTTAAATAGCTTAGCGTATAACAATCTTCTCTAAGGAGATAGGAGCGGGAATTCTTAATCATTCCAAGTGATAGATCTTTATTTTTCATTCTTGTGCTGTCTACACAATGTCGTAGACTGACAATCTAAATGAAACTGTCATAAAAAGTCGCTAGCTATTAAAATGTAAATAAACCTTTTTATGCTCCTTGCCCCTTGACATCGACGATCATGACTCTCCACATCTTTCTATCCTTTGTAGCACTACGCAGTGTTGATCCCCTTACTATCCTTCTCATTCCGTCTCCTGACATTCATTCACATAAGCTCGTTAGGTACGTTACTCGTTGTTTCCTTCTCTTCCTCTTGCCTTCAGTATGTTCTGTGAGTGTCAAATTATCCAAGCACACTTTCTTCATTGTATATCCTAGAACTTTGACTCTCTCTTTCTGATTCTAAGTATAAATGTACTTTTTGTTTCTATTTTTCTTAAAACTGCTTTGTGAATGGTTTTCTCAGCATCCTCTTGTAGAATCACATCTTTACTTCGTCTCTTTTTAACCTGTGATGAAATTGTTCAGCATTCAATGCCATATATGAGGATTAATATTGCATAAACATTTGAATAATCTTTGTTCCAACGAAATTTTCCTGTTGTTTAATATTTCGTTTAGTTTTTGAAAGACCCAAATTAATAACCTTGTCTGGTATCGCCTCATTTATTTTTTTAATCATTTCACCCCAAACAAAGTAACAAAGTCACTGAGATGCAAGGGTGTTACTGAGTGTGAAAGAATATAAGAAAAAGAAATTATTATTAAGGATCAAGAACAATAAAAGAACAGAAAGAAAACAGAAGATAACGATTGACATTGCATCTAAATTTTTTAAGATCAAACTTGATTGGAAAGCAAGAAACCGGAAGAAAGTTCCACAAGCGCGAAGTACCAGAGAAGAAACTGTTAGCATATAATTTACGGTTACATCTAGCCATTTCAACTGTAAAATGATGAAATCTTGCCGCCATTCTCGTACAGCGCTTAAATTAATACAGTCTATGTATCATAATGGAAAGTTCATCAGAACAATTACAATGAAATTTTGTTTTTTATTATTATTATTACTGAAAATTCACAGAGAAGCTGCATTACGGCGGTGGGAAAGTAACTGAAGCCGAAATGAAAAGTTAGGACCAGTAACATTGCAGATTGTTCTTAGATTTAATTAAGGATCTCCAAATATATAGCAGAAACACCAGACGATATATGGAAGCAATATCCTAAGCATGGACGAATGGTAGACTTATTTATCACTAAGAGAGATTCAGGCGAGGAAAATAGTCGATCACTACACAGTGATCCAACATTCCTAGCAGCGTGTCTAGCAACTGATTTAATATAATCTTTCCACTTCATGTCAGCGGAAGACGTTAGCCCGAGAAGGCGCAAGGAGTCACTCCCCTGGAGGTTAGCATCAGCCATACTGATGGAAGGCAGAAAAGCTTCACTCAGATTATTAATGGAGAGCAGTTTTATTCTGGAGGAGTTAAAATTAACAATCTATTTAAAAAAATAACAACTGTTCTTGGCCTTAGCTGCTAGGTTTTTAGAATGTTAGTATATTATAAAAAAAACGAGTGGATCGCAAAAACGTTGATTATTGCAGCAATATGAGGTATGCAAAAAGTAACATCGAAGAAGGGTGCGTAATGGATAATTACGTGACAAATAGAATCGGCGAACAGAGTTCAAATTCTGGCCTAGTTTACTTTCGCAAAAACTTTTGGGAAAGACATAAATCCACCTTTTGTCTACTCCGTCCCGCAGCTATAGATTAAATAACAGGGATCACGTGCTTTGGATAGGAAATGTCGAAGAGAAGAGAATCTCTGAATTCAAAGCCGTATAGAAGGTAACGGGAAACCACTCACTAGTTTTCCCCAGAAGTTATAGTAATTCAAAATAATATAAAAGGACACCGTGGAGAGTCATAATCGCCTGCGTTCCAAAGTGACATGGTATTAAAAATACGTTTTTAAAAATAGTGTTAGCGCATCTGCTTTTGTGATTCATTTTTTTTTTTTTTTGAAATTCTATATTCTCGCAAGGCACATTCGGCTCTTTGACATTTAATTTGCAGCTTGTGGAAATATGTTGGCTAAGCTCCCTTTTTTCATCACATTTAATATAAAAGGTAAATAAGAAAAATTCAAGCTTTATAGTTATGTACTGGGTATGAATTAAAACGTTAGTAAAAAATATTTAAAAAATTAAATCTTAATTTTAATGCTAGATCTGAGTGAGGCATTGTCCTTTAGGGCTGAGGGAGAGAATGATGGGTGGTAGAGGGATTAAAGAAATTTCCGGTCCACAAGAGTTACAGAGGAATGTCAGAAGACTTAATTCATGGGTAAGGGAATTAAGAGGACCGGACTCACGTCATATACATATATAATTTTATGTTACTGAAATGCAAATTCACACATTTTTCTTAGAAGTTCCTGTAGCTCATTACTGTATTTAAATACGCTCACTATATTTAAAACAGTTAAAATTTTGAAAGCATTTGGTATATATATATATATATATATATATATATATATATATATATATATATATGTGTGTGTGTGTGTGTGTGTGCGTGTGCATGTGCATGTGTGTGTGTACTTTGTGATTACAGAAACCAATACAAGATAACAGTTTAAAAAAACTGCGTACATGAATAAAAATCATTGCATATATGCATTTCTTAATAATGTGTCTGTAACAAAAACATATGTGTAAATTTTGTTCATGTCCTGCGGCTCTCAAACATTGGAACTTTATCGTATGCGGCTCTTACATTAAGCAAGTTTAGCCAACCCAGGTCTAGAATAACTTTTTTGGTGTCAGTTGGTCAGCTACGCAACGTGAATTTTTGTTTACAGGTGTTAGTTTTTTAAAATAGATTCATTAAGAACATCAAAAACAACATCACATTTTACGCTCGTTAAAAAAAGAAAAAAGAAAAAGTAAAATAAAAATAATTTAAAAAGTTTAACAAGGGACATTATGAAGAAAATTTCAACGATTTCTTTTTATATCCCAGTTTTATTCAGACGAATCGAGAGAATTTTGGAAAATTCTACTGACAAAACCAGAAAGAACGAACGATTGGTTTGGTTGTTTTGTTTAACGGCATTCCAACCTCAGTGGTCATTTTATGCCGAAAATGATTTTGAGTGACTTTCATTTGGTTTTCAAAAATGTATTGCTAGAAACATTTGGTTTTCAAAAATGTATTGCTGTGGAAACATTTGGTTTTCAAAAATGTATTGCTGGAAATATTTGGTTTTCAAAAACGTATTGCTGGAAACATTTGGTTTGCAAAAATGTATTGTTCGAAAATGTATACCTGGTAATACTATTTTTCCAAAAACGTATAGCCGACAAACTTATTTTTTCAAAAACAACCTTTCTGTTGGGCATAGTTTATCGCCGTCTCCAGTATGCATATGCAATTTACAGTCATACCCATGGACGCAGATGCAGTTTACCGTCATACCCATGGACGTGGATGCAGTTTACCGTCATACCATGGACGCGGATACCATTTACCGCTATACTCATGGACGCGGATGCAGTTTACCGAGAACGAACGAACACCATTGCATGAGAATTGCCCACGTTGATATGTACGTATGAACGAATGGAATATCTGTCTTGTATTTTCGTGTCTTTTATTAAAATTTAGCCATCGTATGCATTTTATCCTTTTATTTATTTTTTATTAAAAAAGAATACAGATATGTATAAGTCTAAAGCTGTCTGACATGTTATCTTGAAAATAATCTTATCCCTTGGTAATTGTCATCTTCTGTCTGTTTTTATTGTCCTTTCTCCTCAATATCGCCTCTCCAGTTTCCTTCATTGTATTATGTTTCATCGTTAGTAACTCCTTGCGTGAAAAAAATTGATTAAAGTTTCCTCGAAAAAAGATGAATCTCGCCTTTATAAACTAAAAAAATCCACATTACCTTCTGACTATATTATACATACTACGAAAAAAAAATAACAGTATATTGTGCGAAGTTCTTACTGAGATTTGAAGCTTTACATATGTGTGCCTTTAAATATGTTCTTTTCAATTATTGCATTATTATATAATTAATTGAAGACATCACTTTATTACTTAATAATAATAATAATAATAATAATAATAATAATAATTTGAAAAACAACTGATTATAAACCCTTTGCAGGTTATTTAAAGATATAAAATACTTTAGATTGTGAGAATATTTTAAATGATAATTATTTTAGTGATGCAAGTCTTACTAATTAATCCATAACTGGCGGAAGAGGTGTATTCATACCTTTTTCAATGGTATTTGAGCGTAACGGAATATAACGAATCCAACTGGAATTTGAACTCTACGATTAACAATTCCTAGTCATTATTCATTGCAAGCTTACCCAAGCTTACGGTACCTGGTATTCCCAAGCGGTCACCATCTAGGTACTGACCAGGATTGGCGTTGCTTAACTTTGGTGATCGTACTGGAATCTGTGTTGTGTAAGCCTGTAAAATCTTATGCGAATACATGTTTACTCATGCTGTAAAAAATGACGTCATTGCTGTTATTAAATGTCTTACATATGGTAACGATAATGGTAATATTAGCCGTTCCCCTATAAGGAAACATTTAACATTCATTGGACGTGCAGCCTGTACTGCTTTCGGTTGAAATTTATAAAATCTTTATCTTAAAACAATTATTCAGGAAAATAGGTTTCTCAAGTTCAGTAGCTATTATAACTTTTTCCAGTACTGATGTGAGTTTCCTTCCTAACCTTTTACTTGAAGTAGTGTGGAATGTCAACAACTTGATTGTGTCATTATTTACTCTTCGAGTTACATGTATGGTTTCAGCAAAAGAAAAAGTACATGTTGTCAAAATCAAACATTATAAATTTAGGCTATTGCTGCTGTTGGTAGTCCTCAAGTTATGGGGTTTCTGTTATTTGATAGAGTTCTTTGTGATTCTGTAGCGATACTTGACAAAGTTCAAAGACGTATGGTAATTACCATGACCCTCAGGCTTTACTCACTCAAAGACATTTTTAAGCATTGACCTTAGAAATCGGTTTTATACGGCTGATTGTTTAGCTTTTTCTGAACAGATTTGATGCCATACATGTCATCCATATGAAAGTCTCGATCTGATAAGACTATTTAAGAACATGACTCGTGTTTTCAGGTTGATGTTTTAGTTGCGTAGCAATTTCCGGTGTTGGGCGAAACTACCTCTGGTACAGACTATTCTATGTTCAATTTATCTTTCTCCTATGCTTAATTTGTTATGGCTGATTCATACGTAGAGATATCTGAAGTGTACTAGAATACTATGAACAGAGCAAGTAAGCATGTACTCGCTCAAAGACTTTTTTCACCATTCTTCTTAGAAAACGGTCGCATACAGCTGACTGTTTAGCTATTTCTAAACAGATTTGATGTCATGCATGTCATCCCTGTGAAAGCCTCGATCTGATGAGGCTATATAAGAACATGGCTCGAATTTCCAGGTTAATATTTTGGTTATGTAGCAATTTGCGGTGTTGGGTGAAACTTCTTTTGCGCAGCCCATTTTTCGTTCAATTTTCTTTTCTCCGATAGTAAATTTCTTATAACTTCTCCATACACAGAAGTATTTGAAGTGTTTACTAATTCCACGTCCTTACTTTTTTTCATGATGGGTTCAGAGTAGGTGCCATCACTGCTTTTATTCCATTTCCAGATCATAGTGTCAGTTTTAGAAAAATGTGCGTGTTTTTAAATAAGTGAATCAATGCAAGGAAGATAACCTTCAGTTGCAGATATTACAGATAAGAAATACATGGTGTATTATATCGTGAGATCATCAATCATTAACGTGCGTAAAAATAAAGTACCATTGACCTGTTTCGACAACACCAAGAATGTTATCTCCATAATTGTTAGAGCATTTGAAAAAAATCCAAAAGCTAAAAAGAAACTAAATTCAAGAACCAAACCTGTTACTTAGTATTTTCAATTTTTATCTTCAAAATAAAGATTATTTTAAGAAATAACAGATAATTCGATTTCGGTCGAACAGAGACATGCGAATTGATTATTTACAAAGTTTAGTAATTGACATAAAAATTTGTTTCTCGATCTCTACACTAGAAGAGTCCAATACAAAGAGAATATAAATGCGAGCTTAGAAATACAGTGTAACCCGGATATAAGAGACCCTGATATAAGAGAAACCCTGATATAAGAGAGATTTTATCTGGTCCCAAATTAGAGCCTGTGTTAATGTATATATAATAGACCAAACCCGGATATAAGAGACTTCTTCTCCGGTCCCGACAACTCTCTTATATCCGAGTTACACTGTATAGTAAAAATATAACAGAGAATGAAAAATTAATAAATTAATTTTCGTTGTTGCAAACCTCTTATACATATTGACAAGTTAAGGCACCTCAAGGCGGTGTAATGGTTAGCAAGCTTGTCTCGCTAGAACAGTTACGACTGAGTAGTGAGTTTTATCCTCACTGGGTGCCCCCTACTTTCGGCCTTGTGCCACATCTAAGCTTTGCTTGGAAATCACTACATATTGGAAAGTTGTTTAATGTAAACAAAGAAAGGAAAGTATCTTGAGTTGACAGTTTGGTTGCTTTTGTTTGGTATCATATCAACACCTCTAGGGGTTATTTAATGCTCAAATCTAAATATTTTGTACGCAATTTTTTTATATAGTTTTGTTTTTTCAAATAATAATGGTTTTAATTATAGCTAGTGGGGAGAAGTGAATACATACCTTTCCCAGGGATATTTGCCAGTAAATGAATATAATGAACCCAATTGGAATTGGAACACGGCTCTCCGATTCAGAATTCCGAGCCATTATCCGTTATAGCACCCGCACCTAGTATACCAAAGCGGTCACCCATCTAAGTACTGACCAGGCTCGATGTTGCTTAACTTCGGTGATAAATGCGAATGTCAGTGTTTAACTGTGTCACACTTTTTCACTCGTACATCGCTATCGATGCGGGAAAAATGGTCGGTTCCCTGTACCTCTCCAGTAAGCACCTGACTCTTCCTGCTATCCTCTATGTTTACAAGAGACAGAACCAAACCGAAAAATGGAGTACTGCTGCCATATATGGACAGGTACTGCTCAGTCTTCACTTTCCAGTTTCAATAGAATTCAAAAGCATTTCCCTGTCCTTGTTGGTGGTAAATTATGTTCCACCCTACAACCATTTTCTCACAGGCGAAAGCGTCACAAGCTTCTCGCTGCTCTATCGCTATTTCCATGGAAAGTGTTCAAACGAATTACATTGCTTAGTTCCACCAGTTCTAACCTTCACACCATGCTACGCACATTGTAGCGAACCACCTTTGTGTTCCATTGGTGAGATCTAAGTTCCACTCGAGCAGATTCTTCTTCTGCTCTGTGGAACCGACTGCAAAGCAGATGCTTTCTCGATCACAACAATCTTAACCTGTTTAAGTCTAGGGTTAACCGTTATAGTGTTTTCTAAGCCCGGCTTAGATGCGGCACATGGCCGAAAGTATGGGGTACCCAATGAGGATCGAACTCACTACTCAGTCGTAATTGGTCTAGCAAGACAAGCTTTCTAACCATTACACCACGTCGAGGTGCCCTACCGTTATCTTCCCCATATATCAGCAAAAACTGTGTCTCTTACTCTGTAACCCTCTACCTTGAGTGGCTCCCAGGCTTTGTACAGGGTAAGCGGTTAACAATTCATATATGAGCCTTCTTCTTTTGGACAAACACACAGAGAGGTGCGCACACGCGATATTCTGGTGATGTCTTCAGGCTGGAAACTATTGCAGTATTACGTGTGAGATGTTATAACAGTTGAAAAACCTGTCACGAGAAACGAATGGCATTGCTTCGTGCTGATTCCTTTCAATAAAAGATGCGTTCAGAATGAAAGATTGATGCAAAATGAATGAGAATATATATTAAGAAAGATGTTTGCACCGATTCAGATCGATAGGCTGAAGGGAAATGATAAAGTGAAATAAAATAAAAAAAGATCAGAGAGTCTAGAGAAGAATTAAATATTTAAATAATAATAACTCCTTGTCTGACACAAGACCGAATTGCGGGTCGTCCAGTGAGGTTCAGATTGATTAACAATGACTTGTGAAAGCAACACTAATTTATCTCGATAGTCTCTGATTACACTAGGGATTGACGCAGATAGGAAAAGAAGTAGATAAACAGTGATAAAGTCAGTCGAGCGAATTGATTGATATGCAAAATCTCAAATATGAACTAACATGGGTGCGAAAAGCCTTAGATAGATAGATAGATAGATAGATAGATAGATAGATAGATAGATAGATAGATATAAAAGGTATCAGATACAGCTATATTTATGAAGAATTTCAAATAGATAGATAGATAGATAGATAGATAGTTAGGCCAAAATTGAGATAGATAGATAGATAGATAGATAGATAGATAGATAGTTAGGCCAAAATTGAGATAGATAGATAGATAGATAGATAGATAGATAGATAGATAGATAGATAGATAGATATAAAAGGTCTCAGATACAGCTATATTTATGAAGAATTTCAAATACATAGATAGATAGATAGATAGATAGATAGATAGATAGATAGATAGATAGATAGATAGATAGATAGAACGATAGATAGATAGATATAAAAGGTCTCAGATACAGCTATATTTATGAAGAATTTCAAATAGATAGATAGATAGATAGATAGATAGATAGATAGATAGATAGATAGATAGATAGATAGATAGATATGAAAAGTCTAACCTACATATGAATAGCAGGAGATAGATTTGTAAGATGCTGGAGATATGAAAAATCACAGATAGATAGATAGATAGATAGATAGATAGATAGATAGATAGAGAGATAGAGAGATAGATAGATATGAATATAATGATATATATATATATATATATATATATATATATATATATATATATATATATATATATTTAAAGACATTTATATATATTATGTTTAACGTTCTTTTTATACATATGAATATATATTGAGGCCTTTCATATATATATATATATATATATATATATATATATATATATATATATATATATATATATGAAAGGCCTCAGATACATACATAGCTATGAAGAGTCTCAGATAGATGTGACAAACTCATTTACTATGATAAACACGTTAAAGTGAGACAATCTAAGATTATGCAGAAAACTGAAATCAATTCTGTCAAGTAAAAGCATCAAAAAGTAAATAAATAACGTTGTCTTGTTCTCCTTTGTCACCAAGAAACTTTGTCACTTTTGACATGGCAAAAGACAAAAGTCTTACTTTATTTCATTTCTTTTTTTCTTTTCAAATGTTATGTCCCTTCAGAATGTAATATGCCATGGCTATAAACAGATTCTTTTTCTTTACTTCAGTATCAGTAAATTTCTATAACGTTTCGGGAAAGATAATGGACTGGCTTCCACTTCCTTCGCCACATGTTTTAATTTGGAGCTGTCCTTCTCCTAAATTGGTTTGTCTTATCAGTGGAGTGTCTGTACTTTTTTTTTACTTGCTCTATGCATTAAGTTATCATTTGTGCGTTTACAAAGAAACTGCTTCTAAAGCACTTTTAATTATATCAACGACGATGACTTTTTCTCTCTGTGCGATGGTGACAAACTTTGGTATAGAAGACTGTGTAAAAACACAAAAGAATGATCGGAGAGTTTGTGATATGAAGAAAATAAAGATATACCGAGGGTGTCTCACACTGGTACTGGCACATGGCTTCTATGCCAACTAATCTTATACATATATATATATATATATATATATATATATATATATATATATATATATATATATATATATATATATATATATATATGTATATATATAATATAATATAATATGATATAAAAAGGCACATACACTAATATTCCATGGTTATAATTTATTACATTAGAATCGTAATTACGATCCAATTCATCAGACCCACAAATTTGTAGGTCTGATGAATTGGATCGTGATTACGTAATAAATATATCCATGGAATATTAATGTTTGAGCCTTTTATATTATATTCTTACTCTGTCCTGGACATTGAGTTCTATCTGGCTTCTATCCTGTTGCGAATTTATATATATATATATATATATATATATATATATATATATATGTGTGTGTGTGTGTGTGTGTGTGTGTGTGTGTGTGTGTGTGTGTGTGTGTGTGTGTGTGCAAGTATGTAGAAAAATAGGAAAGAACACGTTAGGTAAATAATCCGGAGTTCTTTAGTATTTTTGTTTTAATTTTTAAAAAACAGTGCTCCATACAGAAGTAGAGCTTA
Source organism: Acanthosepion esculentum (assembly GCA_964036315.1). Taxonomy (NCBI): domain Eukaryota; kingdom Metazoa; phylum Mollusca; class Cephalopoda; order Sepiida; family Sepiidae; genus Acanthosepion; species Acanthosepion esculentum. Next base: position 78,874,286 of record OZ038488.1, read on the forward strand.
AATTATAATTATTTAAAAGAATATATGATTCCTTCCCTACATAAGAGTTCACATGTTTCAAAAACGATAGCTGAAGCCCTCAATATAATTATTAAAAATAAATTGAATTAAGGTATCAAGCCCTTCATATACGCATATTGTCTGGTCAGTCATAGCAAAAGATAGTTTTTGGCACCATGATATGTCGTGAAGTGTCTAGAGAATTTTATTTTATTTTATTTTATCTATTTATTTATTTTCTTTTTTCCAAATGGCTGTTTCATATATAAACGCGTCGCACTGAACTACAATTTGTTGTTTTGATGACTTCATAAAGGGTTTTTCAATTTTATGATTGGGTTAAGCTTTTAAGCCTTTTATTAGACTATGAAATTTATTTTTTTTTAAGCTAATTATTTAATGCGAAAATTTGTTGATGTCGGCAAAAAATCGTTAACACATGTCTATGGTTTAATAAATTTTCATTATTTAGAAACTTAATAATGTGTAGTTTTTCATGTAGGTATAAAGGACTTGTAAAACCTGGGATGACCCATGCCCTTTATGCCTACATGAAAAACTACACATTAAAATAAAATAAAACAAAATTCTCTAGACACTTCACGACATATCATGGTGCCAAAAGCTATGTTTCGCTATGACTGACCAGACGATATGCGCACATGAATGCCATCGTTCGCTTTGAAATGGGTACCCCACCCTACCTCGGCTTGACCTCTTTCCGAAGGTGACTGAGATGTGGATAAAAAGTAACTGTTAGGCCCCTTATCAAAATGATCGCCCCGGTCGTTTCCCTAGTAATTAATTTTGCGAACGAACATGCTTATAAAGATGCTTAAATTTCAAGATTGGTTATTCCTAAATTTTCGCTTGAGGATGAAACAGGGCTTGATACCTTAATTCAATTTAATTTTAATAATTATATTGAGGGTTTCGGCTCTCGTTTTTGAAACATGAGAACTCTTATGTAGCGAAGGAATCATATATTTTTTTTAATAATTCTAATATATATATATATATATATTTAAAGACATTTTATGTTTAACCTTCTTTTTATAGATACAAGTATTTAAGTAAATGCTCTGTTTATAATAAAAAGTATTAAATAACATTTACTGGCCTGAATGTCCGAGAAATTTTCATAGAAAATATTCGTCCTCCGAAATATATATATATATATATATATATATATATATATAGAGAGAGAGAGAGAGAGAGAGAGAGAGAGAGATAGATAGATAGATAGATAGATAGATAGATAGATAGATAGATAGATAGATAGATAGATAGATAGATGTGAATTTCATGGAAGATTCATGAAATTTCATGAGAGATTCATGGAAGATTGAACTTTATAAGCAGTAAATTCGACCATTAAATAACCATTAAGTAAAACCATTAAGTGTCCATCATATGATCCGATCCTTATAAGTAAAACCATCAAGTGTCTATTAAGTAACCATTAAATAAAACCATTAAGTGTCTATCATATGATTTGATCCTTATTAGTAAAACCTTCAAGTGTCCATTAAGTAACCGTTAAGTAAAACCATTAAGTGTCCATCATATGATCCGATCCTTGTAAGTAAAACCATTAAATGTCCATCATATGATCCGATCCTTGTAAGTAAAACCATTAATTGTCTATTAAGTAAACATTAAGTAAAACCATTAAGTAACCATTAAGTAATACCTTTAAGTGTTCATCAAATGATCCGATCCTTATAAGCAAAATCCAGGATAATTATGAAAAAAAAATAGCAAAAGTAACAATATTAAAAACTCGAGTTGCATTTGACCATATAAACGAATGACATATGCACAGTTTATAATTTTGATTGATTGATTCGTTTTCTACGGCTTATCAACAATTTACAGGTTATTTAAAGCCAGAAAATATGTAAACGTAATTTATAAACTTTATAGAAAAAGTATAAGAATACACAATGCAACAACTATAGAACAGGCGGTACCTTGCAAGAATAGATTGTTAAGTATTATATCATGACAAAATACGCAGTAATATTTATTAACCTTAATGATGAAGTTAGGCTTGGAGAATTTGACACTCAGAGGATATATCGAAAACAAAAGGGACAATAAACATCTGACTGCCTACCTGATGAGCGTGTGTGAATCGATGGTAGAACGGACGATGGAAGCTACAAACGATAAGAAGTTGTGAAGAGCATGATCACCCACTCCTTGAAGAGACCTACACCTAGAAAACATAATTGTATACTACTGAATGAAAATGGGATTCACAGCATTTACGAATTAGGCTACGAGACAAAATTGCTAACCACTGTGCTACGGTAGTCGGGTGTAAGAGAAGTAAAATAATTTAAAAATACAGATGGCTCAAATAGAAGGCCGGATCTTGCTAAAGGGAAAAGAGTGAATATAAAAGAAAGTATGAAAGGTCGTGTCCAGAGTCAATGGAGTTTTGCGGATTTGTTTCCAAGGACCGTCGCAATGAGATAAAAAATGCTAGAAAGAGGAAATACGGTATAGATCACATTGCTCCTGAATCTATTTGCAAGAATAATGAAAATAGTGCTGAAGTTTGAGGTGATTTGCTGTCACATTGTTCCTACGAATGTCTACCCGATGGCGGTGATAATGTTGGAGTTGACAAAAGTACTGAAGAAAGTTCCGGATATTTAAGGAAGCAAGCTGTCAATTGATCTTTCATAGCAAACACAAGAGAGAGTGTGGAGATATTTTAATGCCAAAGACTCGAGAGCCATTTTAAGGTAGAGGGTTACAGTCAACAAAATCCTATTGCTGGATAGGTGTGTGTGATATGAATGGAAGCTTATTATGATAAGAAGGAAAGATGAGGATTGACCTTCGAATTGAAGAGGCAAAGATTAAAGCATTCAGGGAAGTACCCACGCGGGAGTTCATTCCACATTGTAGCAGTTCTAGAGAAAAATTTGCATGGGTGAAACGTTCTTCTTATATTTGAAGCACGAAAGAAATGAAGATGATTCGGCTCCATGGAAGTGGCATGACATGTTCTCGTTGTAGAACTGAATAATAATAATAATAATAATAATAATAATAATAATAATAATAATAATAATAGGACCCTGCCCGGGAGCCAAGATCGGTGTGGAATATGAAATTCGAAAAAGCTTTTAGATTGTACAGACTACGACGTTGTTGGAGTTTCAAAATTTGCTAAAGTGCTGAAAATGTAAGACGATTTGCCGTCACCCAGTTTTCAGCGAAAATCATAAGAAATATGGTGTTAAGTAATAGCTGTAGTAATAATAGTAGTAACAGCAGACCAAACAACTCGGCTACATTTATCTGAAATAAATGCGATGTATACGAAAATTTTCACGCAGACTCGCCAGATATTACAGCTGTCAAAACTTTTTCTGTTATTTAACGTAATGTGACCATTACGGAAATTGTTAAAATTCAGTGACATTGTGAGTGCCGACATTTCAAGAAACCACAAAGCGAGAGCTAAAAGTTGAATGACACCAAGACCTCAACGAATGCTTTCAGAATTCTTGATGTATAAAACGGGCTGTAATTGATGATTCGCGACCTGAAAACGTGGGAATAGAGACGAAAATATCAGGAAATTGAAATAATAGGAACTATCATACAAACAGGCTAGGATATAAAGAATGGTCCTAAAAAAGTCAATGTTACCTGTTCTCCTCTAATGCTTGCCAAATATTCAGCATGAAAAAATATTAATACAGTGTAACCCGGATATAAGAGAGTTGTCGGGACCGGAGAAGAAGTCTCTTATATCTGGGTTTGGTCTATTATATATACATTAACACAGGCTCTAATTTGGGACCAGAGAAAATTTCTCTTATATCCGTGTTTCTCTTATATCCGGGTCTCTTATATCCGGGTAACACTGTATTTTTTTTCCTAAGCATTTCACCCCAAGCAAGGCGGTAGTGCCACTAGCTCACAAGGGATTACAGAGAATGAAAGTAAGAGAAAAGAGGGAGAGGGTTACAGAGAGTGAAAGTCAGAGTAAAGAGGGAGAGGGTTACAGAGAGTGAAAGTAAGAGAAAAGAGGGAGAGGGTTACAGAGAGTGAAAGTCAGAGTAAAGAGGGAGAGGGTTACAGAGAGTGAAAGTCAGAGTAAAGAGGGAGAGGGATTAGAGAGAGTGAAAGTCAGAGTAAAGAGGGAGAGGGTTACAGAGAGTGAAAGTAAGAGAAAAGAGGGTTGTTTGAGGAAAGGATAGAGAGAAGGACGGGGACCAAGATCAAGTATCAGACATTACATTTAAATTTTTGAAGATTATAGTCATCAGGGAAGCAAGTAAGAGGAAGGGAGTTCCACTGTCGGGAAGTGCGAGAGAAGAGGCTGTTGGAGTAGAAGAGGCGGTCACATTTAACTGTTTCGAAATTGAAAGGCTGGGACCGAGATGCCAGCCTAGTAGCACGGTTAAATTCATGCAGTTGGAGTACCAGCGAAAATATCTCGTCAGAGCAGTTGCCATGAAAATAGTCGTAGAAAAGACAGGGAGAAATCACATCACGTCTGTGAGGAAGTCGAGATGCCAGGTCAGGACCTATCACATTACATATCCGTTTTTGGATTTTGTCGGGATACACAGCGAGGACAGCAGACCATATATGGCAACAGTATTCAATGCAAGGACGAATGATAGATTTGTAGAGTTGAAGGATGAGCTCAAAGGAGAAAAACCTTTGACGCGACACAGAGAATCACCTTTCCTTTGCTTGTAGATGTTATAAATATATAAAAGAAAAAAATATGCCGTATATACTCGCGTATCATGCGACTTTTGAAGACCTAATTATGAAGTTAGTTTGACAACAGTACATGGATATATAGTTTCGTCAACGGTGTAGCCAGGACAGGGATTACATACACTAATTTTATATCTAGTGTATAACGCAACCCTCTTAAAATTAGTTTCAAAATTAGGTCTTCAAAAGTCGCATGATACGCGAGTATATACAGTAAGCTATATACGTACCTATAGTGATGTTACAGAAATGAGATTTAGAAAATGAAATGAGTAGGTACACAAAAACAGCAAGAGGTATAAGACAAGGATATGTCTTCTCACCGGATTAATTCAACTTCTACAGAAAAGCTATTCTAAGGGAGCTGCGAGACCTACCAGAATTATTAGAGTTGGGCACAATCTTAACAATATAAGATACGCAAATGACACCGTGTTGATTGCAGACACGGAAAGCAAACAACTCCGCGACAAGGTAGAACGGAAAGCGAGAAAAAAATTATAATCACCAGTTGTGAGACAGAATATATGTCACCAAAGGAAGAAGCTTAAGATGTCAACGTCATACAGGTACAAAAGTTTAAATGAGATATCCAAATCCTAAAGCACATTGGAATAGCGAAAGATGCTATCCGAAAGGTAAGTAGAGAAACAGAAAAAAAAATTCGTCAGAAACAAAGAAAATAATACTGAACTGATATGTAATATCAATCCCCCTATATGGCAGAGAATGTCGGACGATCTCCTTACAGATAAAAAGAAAACTGGAGGTAATAAAAATCTGGTTTTACAGAAAGATACTGAGAATACCATCGATGGAACGTGTAAGCAACGAGGAAGTCTTAAGGAAAATGGAAACAAAAAGGACATTTATACTCAGAATTAGAAAAGCACAGCTGAAACTTCTGTAACACATAAGGAGGAAAGAGGGCTTAGAGAATTTGACACTCTCAGAACATATCGAAAGTAAAAGTGACAGATGGAAGACAGCAGATCATCTACCTGACGGAAGATGTGGAGAGTTATGATCACCCACGTTATAAAGAGATGCAGTACATATAAGAAAAATAATAGGTACATAAAATTAAAACTCCACTCTAAGAACAAGATGCTTCTAAAACAGTGAAAATATTGTAAAATATACTGGACTTTTGACAAGACGTGTTCATTTGATCTTTAGCAGTCTTTATCAAAATATTCTAGATAGATGATTAAGATACTAAATTTACTATTTTAATAAGCTGCGTGGGTGAAAATTTATGAATTTAAAAAGTAATTCTACAAGTTCCTCCTCATGGTTATCGAACCAAACGCAATAGCTTAACTAGTAAATACAATGTCTTCTTCGCTGTTCTTGTCTCATAAAACTTTTCATAACTCTGTCTCAGGTCTTTTCAGTTTCCCATTACTCCAAAAAAACTTACATAAAAAAGGCATTTTCTCTATTGAGACCGGATGTCTAATCTTTCCTAAGAAATACAGGTGATTGTTTCCCAACGAAGCAGCAATGGACATGAAGAAAACAGAAATGAAATCTCGTGGAGAGCAATGATTTAAGCGACTGTCCAGAAATAAAGAAAGCTGAAAACGTCAATCAATTTTTCTTGCTTTTCTCCTCGATAACATAAAATAAGCATAAGATGAGAGTGCTGCGAACCCACCGGCCAACGTGATCTCATACATTATTTTCCCCTTATGTCGTCTGGAGTAATAACTATTACCCGAAAGGAACAACGAACCAAACTTAATTAAACCGTGAAGAAGAAAAAGGAAGGTAGAAGTAAGGGCTTGAGGGAAATAACTTGAAATTAAAAGGAAGATGGCTGAACTGCTTATAGAAATGTGTTATTATTTGCAGCTTTTCCGAATAGAAAAATTGAAGCGAAGACGTCTGGAAATAAGATTTCCAATAACAATAAATCGACAACTTCGAATCGATTAGTGTATTCTAGCGTTTTCCTGGTGCCAAAGTGAAAAATCTCTCTCTATAGCGTTTTCTTGTAAACTCAGTGACAGAAAAAAGAAATTTTATTTCGCAAGTTCTGGGACGTAATAACCATTATTGTTTTATTAGCTCTGATTGTCCCAGTGTTACCTCAGATAAATAGTGAACAATTTCGTTTCGATTGCAAGGAAGAAAAAGTTATATCAGCTGTTCGTTAGGTAGGTTATACAATGCTTTCCTCTGTTTCTCTTCCCTCCATGTGAGTGTCAGATTTTCCTAGCCCTCTTTCCTCATTATGTGCCTACAAATTTCAGCTGTCTCTTTCTGATACTATATATAATTGTCCTTTTCGTTTCCATTTTCTCTAAAAATTCGTCGTGTTCAGTCTGTGGTATTTGTTGTAGAGTAGCTAGCACCCCTCAGCACTCTACCAGATGGCCTGCCTCATAGCCTTAAATAGTCTACGATTAAGGACTTCAACAGCTGATTAATAAGTTGATACTTAGCTGATTAATATTCGGACTGATCTTCGTTTGTCTATACAGCATTTGACCCTCATCTATTCCTTGTAAGTTGTCTTGTTAATTGTTTTGTAACTTATTGATCTGTGTTTTTGTATGTATCCGTTAGCACTAGATAATGGTGCTGAATCTATCATAGAAATACAGGCTGTGGAATTAGTAAATTGTTGTAGAGTAGCTAGTACCCCTACCAGCACTCTACCAGATGGCCTGGCTCATAGCCTTAAATAGTCTACGATTAAGGACTTCAACAGCTGATTAATAAGTTAATACTAAGCTGATTAATATCCGGACTGATCTTACTTCGTTTGCCTATACATCATTTGATCCTCTTCTATTCCTTGTATGCTGTTCTTGTTATTGTTCTGTGCTTTTTCTATGTATCCGTTAGCACCGGATACTGGTACTGAATAAATATATTAAGCACTCATTCTTCTCTGTGTGTGATTCACCTCGACAATACAACAGTATTTTAGGCATCATTCTGTAGAACCATATTTCTATTGCCTATAATTACTTCTTCATCGGCAATGAGATTTTCCAGCGGGCACTGCCATATAAGAGGATTGATATTGCATAGCAGTTCAGTACTATTTCATTTGTTTCTAACTAAATTTTCTTGTTTCTTAATACTTTGCGTAGCTTTTGGAAGGCATCTTTGTGCTATCCCAATGCGTCTTCAGATTTCGATGTCGTATTTTCCATCCTCTGTTAAATCCATCCTAGATATTTAAATTGTTGCAGTTGCTGGATTTTGGTATCTCCAATTCATGATTCTGGGCTCTTCCCGTTGCTGGCAACTATATATGATGTTTAGTCTTTTCTTCTCATATTTTTTACTACTTTCTGTAGGAGTTCATGTAGTTTAATTTCTGTGCCTGCTATCAACACTGTATCATCTGCATATCTAATGTTTTTAAAATTGGGTCCGCCAATTATGTATCCTAATAGGACTTGTAATTCTATCAGCATTGTTTCACAGTAAAATTTGTATAGGTCTGGTGAGAAGATAAATCCTTGTCTTACGTCCCTTTCTATTTGTTTTTTTTAATATTTACTGACTTCCTTTTTTATCCGCATGCAAGCAGTGTGCTTCCAGGATAAATTCTGGTCTATTTTAATATCCTTCCCAAATATATCAAGCTTACCGGGCATGTTATGTACTTTATCAAACAATTTTGCATAATCTATAAAATATAGGTATACATGTGTTCAAAATCAAATATGGATCGCAATACCACAAGATGATAAGATAAAGAACAAATAGGAAACGTTTATCAATCTAACATGTTTTACTTTTCTTAAAGTTTTGTCAGAGATTGAGAGAAAACAGACAAAAGGATAGGACTTTGGTATGTTTAATTTTGTTTGAGTCGATTCTCATCGGTCAGTCATATATTACGTCCATTAAAACTGCAGGTAATTCTATATGTATGCAAATTTGTAAAAATTCTAGTATCTCTAAGCAAGCATCAAATGGTAATATGTGTTCGTAATTGTGTATGTGTTTCTGTCTAGTAGGAGGATTTCTAATTTCTTCACCTTTGTGCGATCAGTCGGCGCAGTGGGGTGACATTTAATTTAATCTGGAACTGTTTTTTTTATACGTACTCTTTGTATTAGATAGATATAAGAGATTCCTTGAGAATGGATTCAAAGAAGAATGGCAATGTAATATAATGTTTTAGGCGTGTGTTTATAGTTGGTAATAATGTTATTATTAAGATTTCAAAGTATTTTCTTCTTAAAAGAATTATGTTCTTTTTTAATTAAGATGACATTAGTGAAATCAGGGTTAAGTCCAGCATCGTTTATGTGCAATACGAGAGAGATCGTTTGTCCAAACACAAATCTCTCTTGTGTTCGTAGATGTGAGTTTTTAGCTCACGTGATGTCTCCCCCACATAAAAGTTTTTGCATTGTAAAGGATTTATTTGATAAATCCTGGCATTCGAATTTGTGTTGGGTTTAATTTTCTTCCTAATTATATCTCCGATTGTATACATGCATATGTATTGCTTTTTATGATATTATTCTGATCATAAATATCACATTCCTTGATTCTAGTTTCTTTAGTAAATAGCATCTGCCTATTTTTTGTAATTTTTTATGAATTTGTTCTTATTGAACGATTTTAGTAACGCTCTGTTTTTTTTTTCCAAATTAACGACACTAACTTGAGAAAGTATTTTATTGTTAAAAAGGTTTTCATGCCGTTACTGATTGTAGGTATATAAAAAATAATACTCCATAAAATGTAATTATGTCCGTTTTGACATCCATACTATAAAAGTTTGAATTTGTTTCTTCAATCAGCACTTAATTTGACATCATTTCCCAATATTCGCTACCGCTCAAAAATGCCTTCTTTCATTTCTGTTAACAGATTAAAATCACCCCAAAATGATCTTTCATGGTAATTTCATTTAAGAGCATTTTTTCAGTTCAACTGAACAAGTACTGAATTATTTTTCAAATAAATTTTCTAAATGGCCTATTTTATTTTTTAAATATTTTTTTATAATTACGGTACTTTAAAATTTAATTTCCTTAAGCAATAAATATGGCGTCACTGATTTAATTACCGATAAAAGCGGAAACATTGACTTTTAAAACTGGAATTATGAAACTGATTCTAGCTTCCGTAAAACATATTTCGGATAATTTCTTTTTTCAATGAAGATTTTAACAGAATAGAAACGTATTTTAAATTGTTTACATCGTGTTTTGTAAAAGCAGGGTTATCATTCAGTTTCATGTACTTTGAGCAGATAACGTTTGTAACATTTTGAACTGTCCACTATTTGCTGCATCTAAAAAGAAAAGATGGCAACATTACAACGTTTAAAAGCAAAAAGCCAACATTTTACTCTGTACAGCTGTCTAATTTTCACATCATAAAATATGCTTTCAAAGCAAACATTAACCCCGACAACTCGTTAGAAGTTTATTGATATTTACTCAGGTTTACTTTAATGTGGCGTGAAGAGAAAGACTGGCAAGTAAATGAAATGAGTCAATGAGCTAATAAATAATCAATTTATTTAATTTTTACTCAGAAGCTGAAAAGTATTTGACACTGTCATTTTAGGGGGAGTATCTGTGGCCATTCAGGACTATAGAGCAGGTTGTTGCATCGTAAAAAGTCGGTAGACTTCGCCAACGGCAGTAGCATAGTGAAAGAAGGCATCAGTATTTAACCAGCTGAACAAATAACCCACGTTGCGTCTCTACTATCGCTCGCGTCGGTGGGTACAAAAACTGGGAAAGGTTCGATGTACGTTCACAGGGGAAACGAAAGGTGACATTAACGCCACGATGAGAAATGAAGACTCGAATCCTGCCTCCAATATAAATGGTTGTTTATTCAGGGATTCACTTGCACTTGAGACAACTTCTGCGGTTTCTGTCATGATAGCTTACAACCTCATCACCTTGAAACACCGGCTCCCGTGCGATCACCAGAGTTAAGCAACGTCGAGCTTGTTCATTACTTAGATGCGTGACCGTTTATGAATACTAGGTGCTGTAATTTTAGATGTGCGGGTGGTGTAATGAATAATGGCTCAGAATTTTAAATCGGAGAGCTGAGTTCCAATTTCGGTTCGTTATATTCATTTACGCGCAAATACCCTTAGGAAAGGTATTAGTCCATCTCTTCTTCCCTCATCCTCCCAGCTATGGGTTAATTAGTAAACTTGTATCACTAAATTATCTTATTATTATCTCAAATACAATCACACAATCTAAAAATATTTTCTGGCTTTAAATAAGCTGCAAAGAAAACTAATCAATAAATCAATGAAATACTGATTAGCTACACAGGCATGTCATTTGGAATTATTTATATTCTCTTGACTACAAATGTGTAGAAACTACCGGTGTCACAAAGTGAGGGATCGGTTTATATCTTGCTTGTAATATAGAATTGATCCCTCAATTTATATCGACATTATAATTTCTTTTTTGTTTATCAAAATCTAATTTGGTATGAATTCAGCTTTTCTCCTCCATCTATGAGTTAATTAGTAAGACTTGTATCATTAGACTATTATTATCTACAAAAAAAAGAAAAATTCTTACAATCTAAAATTATTTTCTGGCTTAAAAAACCTGCAAAGGGATATTAGTCGTAGAAAATGGATCACTCAATCAATCTGTTATAATAGACCACGGCATAGCTTTTACTTTCAACCGACGATAACCCGGACTCTCTCCTACCACCCAAATTTTCCATTCTACATCATATCACGCAGCTTCGGTATCCTTTCCCGGCGAACAGTCTGCTCCTACACTGCCAATTGGCAGCCCGAAACTATTGCTCTATTTCCTGCGAACTGAAATTTCCAATATTTACACAAGTGTCACTTGTTACCAGATCTTTCATTTATTTATCTGTTATTCTATTCCCTTTTGGTCAAGTGAGGCTATATATATATATATATATATATATATATAGTATACTTAATATTATTTTGAAATTTATTTAAATATGATTTTATATGTTTATTGTTATTTTAGTGTTTGACATCTCTAGTATTTTAAAAGCTGGTGTAAACTCGAGTAAAACGACGTAAGGCGAATTTTATTTTTCCATATAATATTTAGGAAAAACCGACGTATCTTCGAAAATGACTTAGCTCGAAACGACTTAAGCCGAGGTATCACTACATATGAAAATCTTTACAAAATATAATTTATGATTAACACTTTTATGTTCGGCTTTATGTTAACTGGAAAGGAACTGTAAATATGCATGTGTGAAGAAGCATTTGCTGAAAAGAAAGACTTTTTTTTTCAAACGTTAAGAAGGATAGAGAGGAAGAAAGTCAAATAAATGCTGGTAACTCTGACGTCTATATCTAACGCTTTGTGTTTAGCAGATCCCAAGTGTTTCTTTAAAGTCGCCGTGGCAACAAGTGGGTCCTTTAATGGGAGCAAATTTACTGCTGGTACTGATTTTTTTAAGCTGCCAAATCGCTTTTTAATAGACTTTGAAATGACCTCCGGTTCACAGGCTTAATGATTTTAAAAAATTAAATAGAACTATCTGACTGGTTAGTCATTCCCTCTGAACGAAAGCGTGATGTGGTCTCTATCACGTCCGCTGACATGAAACTGACCCAGGTGAAGCAGATTCTCTTTTTAGTTTAGAAACAATGTGTTAGCGTTATATCTATTTTTAGAACTTCTTGGTTGCTAGTTGATGTCTCCGACAATTCGTTAACTATTGTGTGGAATATGCGTGTCTATTGACTAATCTATGTTCAACTATCTGTTAATCTTTCAATGGCCTCCAAGTGACAACCAGGGCAACACACCTCTCTCCAAAATTTACTGGCAAACTCTGCTATTCACTTTCACATATTTTTCAATGAACAACAAGGGCGATTTAGAAACAACATAAGCAACAGTAGTTCAAACCATGATACCGATTGTTTTCTCTCGCTTAAATATGTTTTGACATCTTAAGGAAATGTTTCCTGGAGAAGTAGTTTAGACCCTATCATTTTGGTAGTTGGCCACTGATTCTACAGCGAAAAACTTCTCTTCCAACCAAACGATGGTTTTGTCTGCGGCACGCTGCATCTCCTCCAAAATTGTCTTCCCTCTACCAAGCGGTTTTTGCTTGGTTGCCATCGTTAAATCTTGTATGGTTTTAACCCTAAATCCTCTTTCACAATTCTCTTTAGTGACTTAAAAATACCCATTTTTTTTTTTTGCTATCTCCCTCATGTTTCTTTGAGAATTTCTTTTCACCCAATTCTTGAGGGATTCATTGACTTCGCTGGTAAGAAATGAACGGTTCCTTCTTGGAATTGATTTTGATGAGGTTGCTTGCTCCGCTTGAAACACATTACAAACGCATTTTTTCTGCAAACATTACACTATATTATAACCTTACAATTTTTCATACCAGCTATTTTCGATGCGACAATTTGATCATGTTTTGTTTGACCCAACAAATTTAATTAAACTCTAAACAAAAGAATATTAAAAAGCCTTATGCGAAATTTGAAAATATTTTTACAAATAAGTGTCTCAATTTATGTTTAAATAATAGATAAATATGTATGCAGCAACCAATAAAAGAAATGAATCTAATATTGTTAAAAGCTTGGGATATTAATGAATTTTATCAGAAAGTCTATTTTTTCTTCCGAAACAAATTGGTCGAATAGCTTTGTCGTGAAGTTGCAAACTTAACCAAATCAATTTGTAAGCCAACATTATTAGACGTAAATTCTTCCCGATCTTGAAAATGCAGACATTTTATAGAATTAAGTTTGGGGCTTAATGTGATTTCCGTCTCCATTATTTGATGGAAGGAGTCACGATTTTCGCCCTGTCTGAACTCGAAATATCCGCGCGAAGTGGAAACCTGTCTTGATGGAAATTAGATTAGGTAATTAGGATCTGAACTAAAGGAAAGTGTTTTTATGACAAATTTGCTGGCTTGACCTCGATGCACAGACTATAATCTTAATATACAGGGTGGCCCCAAAAAATTGACATAATTTAAAATGTAAATATCTGAATAACTACATGTCCCTGGCAAACGAAATTAAAAATGTCTCATTTTGATCAATAGAATTTATAGTCTGAATACCGGCAACATCAATGACATTGGAATGCTTGAGACAGTTGACGTGATAAGCATTAAAATTCGAAGGAGAATCTAGGGGTTGTAAAATGTTTTGATGAAATTAAATTTAAAATACGTTGACGTATCAATATTGTTGGTCATTTTTAAAGATTGAAACTTCCAGCAATACAAGCTACATACTGTCTATTTCTAATCTCTGTTCAGTATTCTTTCCTGAAAACGAACAACGATGGTCAAACTGTTTGGCTTTTAACATTCAATTCCGGGATATTCTTTTCCTAAATTCCACCTGAGATAAAGCAATTCAGCACTAGGAGAAGCTAGCCAAATATCTCAGTATACTCTATGTTCTATTTAATGTAGCATTTTGGTATATATATATATATATATATATATATATATATATATATATATATATATATATATATCGGTTGTCCCCCAAAAAATTGACTTCATTTAAAATATGAATATCTGAGTAATTACATGTCCCAGGAAAACGAAATTTTCATGTTGAATGCTAAAACATTTATCAAAGTTCAAACAAGATATTCAAAGGATTTTATAACCTATTTCACTAAGCTTCACAAATGTTCATTATACGCACCACGTGTGACACTACACACGTCAAGTCAGTAATCCATCACCTGTTAAACACGCTGTAGCATATCTTGTGTAACATACTCCAGCGCCTCGGTGCTTCTCTGCTTAAGTTTCTCTAGGCTTGTAGAAAGAGGGGGATACAGACCTGTCCTTTCACATAGCACCATAAGAATATCACAAGGTGTCAAGTCAGGTGAACGTGGTGGCCATTTCAACAGCACATTGTCATTGTCACTGGCACGTCCGACCCACCTTTCTTATAGATTCTCATTGAGATAAGTTTGCACAGTCAATTTTTACACATTTTTTTTAAATTTGAGAACATTTGAGAGAGAATTGGCTGTGTTATGAGATGCCAAGTGTTTGTTTATTTTTTGTCTATAGTATCTGCAAATTCTTGGTGTAGGAAGGTATCTCTCTTTCACTGGTGACGCCAGGTGACAGTTTTTTTTATATGCCAATGACAAACTCTTCAAAGATGTTTACAAAACCGGAAGGTGAAAAGATCGACTCCGCGAAAGATCACGATAAAACAATAATAACTGAACTGAAAAAATACATTTTAATAGCTGTCATTTTTTACGGTATAAGCCAACAAGTTTGTTGATTATTAAACTTATATTAAGAAAACTAAACAGGGATGTGGATGATCGCATAAAATGAAAAGGACTTGAATACCAACGTTCGAAACATTTTTTTCAAATCTCAAAATGCAAAAGCAGAACGACCCACTGCTCTATTTCTTAAGTCAAAATATCCTAAACTGAAAAGTGAGTAGATTTATTCCAGTATTAAGTCAATTCCTTCTTTTTCTCTTGATAAGGTGGGTGAGAGCGAATACAGACCTCTACTGTCAGTAAGAAATTAAAATTGTTCTAGCCACGAGATATTTGCTAAGATCAACTCAGTCAGCTATAGAACAATATTAATGCGATATTCATGTCCAAAAAATCATGTACTTTTGCTGTAAAGTTCAGTAAAAAGCGAGAATATTTTCGTACACCTTAATTCCCACCGTTATATGTAATCATCCTATTTTTGTTTAATTCTATGAAACTAAATAGATACCAAGACTTACAAAGACAGTATAAGACTAATCGTGGTTAACATATTTTAAAGTAATTTTTTATCAATAATCACGTTTATGATTTCTGTCTTTTTGTTTTTTTGTTTTGTTTATTGTTTTTTCTTTTGGGGGGGATCATTTCTTTTCTTTCCTTTTTTTTTTTTCAATAAATAATTTTTCTGGGGTCAAAAGACAGACATTGAAATTTGCTAAAGGGAAATTTTCACGTCAGGAAATGACCAAATATCAGCGAGAAGGGGAAAAGCATCTGGACTATTGTCAAAAATAATTCACTGCAACCATTTTTTGTTTGTTCTGATCTAAAACTGTTTGTCTCAGACGTTCATCTTGGGGGAAGAAAGAAACACTATTTATTGGCTGCTATAGACGCTCGTTTCAAACAATTGTACTATTATTTCAAGAACGTCACTGTTGCTTCCGGGCCCACATCGCTATTTCCAAGAGATATAAAGTTACAAACAGATGTGGAACTTAATGATAAAACGCTTGTTTCCACGTTGAGGGATATGAGTTTTAGTTTTGTCTTTTCCATGGGTGCGTGATCGTTTCCATGCCAAAACACGGGCGCCATCTCTTGTGATTGTTAACGAGATAATCTTACAGGCTACTGAAAACGGATTTGTTACTTATTTGTGTAAATTACATGACAAATTCTAAGGAAAAGTTTGTTTTTGTATTATTCTCAAAGAGGATTGCGTGTGAGGAAATTTAATTCTTAGCTGGATTCTCTACTCTTGTGGTTCTCTATGTGCAGCAGAGTAAATATCTATGACAACTATTGTAGAACGGTAGTAAGGAAGTTCGTCACGTAGATCATTGGAAGGGATTTCTCACTGGTTGCTCCACTAATATGGGTTTTGTACCAGACTAAGTTTAGCCAAATAAATAATCTCATTAATGAGAAACACTGCTCTCATTAAAAAAAGAAGCGGAAAATAGCTTCCTTTAATTTCAAACGGCCATCTTAATGCGAAAGAACACCTATGATATCCACATTGTACCTATTTAATCGGTGTCGAATCACTGTGACTTAGAAGACAGCGACTACATTCTTCTCAGGGAGTTAAGACGCCTCGCAAACGCACAACCTTCAGTATAGATATAAACCCCAACAATGTCAACCGTTTTTTACTTGTCCAGGGCATGGCGATAAACTACATCCTGCAGCAAGACCTCTGATGAGGAGGTTTTGAGGAGTGGGAAACCAACTCTTAATTGCTGCTGTTCTCAGTTTCACCAGGGCCTAGGGTGGTAGCACCTCTTAGGGTCCTAACTATGAGCAAATAGTGAACCCCAAACTGGGCTCAAAACATGAAAATATAAAATCATATTAGAAAAAATTCCCTGCAATACATTTTTATAATAAAAAAATAAATAAAATACTAGCAATACATTTTTTAAACAATTTCAAAAGCTCACAAGAAAATAAAATTTAGGCATTAAATGACCCATAAGGTGTTGATATGCCATTAAACAACCAAACCAAACCGTTTTTTACTATAGTCTAAATTAGTCGGATGTGCGAGTGTGTAACGTTTAGCGACTCCGAACAAGAAAGTTGACAACAAATCTAGTCGAGTTCGTTGCATTCACTTTCACACAAATACGCTTGGGAAACGGGTATGAATCCACCTTTTCTCCCAGCTATGACTGTCTTGGCTTCGTTGCATTTGAAAAGGCAACCATTCTAGAAGAAGGAAAACTTTGATTTCACAACCCTATAGCTATCTTGCCCTAGATACACGCAATGCTGCTATGACTGAAGTACATGTGGTGTTCATACGACTCTAATGGGTTACGGGACTCGTGACGTAATATGATGTAAACTGAACCTATGTCTGTCTATCTATAAATTCCTTGTGATTTTTGCCCAACAATGATTTATATGTCGTTGAATTAGCCAACCTGAAACTGAACTACTTAATAAGGTAAACAGTGGCGGCTGTATAGACACTGCAGATCTATTGTATTTTAACCTATTTTTATTCGATATTATTGATAACATTCCATATAATGACTTTTTATTTATTTATACTTGTACATTATTTAATCCTTAAGCTTAATGTCAGTAGCCATCCCCTCGTTCATGAAAAATTACAAAAATCCTTGTATGGAACTGCGTGCTTCACGGTTCCAGAAATGCAGTGTTGCTGTGCGCATGCGCACATGTTCGAGAAAAGAAGCTGAACGCTGGTTAAAGAGAGCTCTGTCGCTCAAGCAGTGCTGACTCTGTTGTCCCAGAGTGAGATAGTGTTTATTTTTTATTCAGCGTGTAGATGGCTATCATGCAATTATAGAAAGTTTTAACAAATTAACCTTCATCTCCTTGAATCCCCAAGAAATAAGTTCTGTGACAATAAGTGAACTTCAACAACTTAAGTTTTCACAGTAGTCTCTGCATGAGAAAGTTATAGTTAAGAGGACGTTCAACACCTGATATTCAAATAGAATATGCAACAGCAAGAGATATATTCGTAGCTTTAATTCTGAATGGTACCAACGGAAAAGTTGGCACTCCGGCTGTAAAGTGAAAAATGCATTGTTTTGCTTACCACGCTTGCTGTTTTGGAGGTGTGGTGTAACGTGGACAAAAGACGGTTTTAGAAATATAAACAAAATACAAAAGACAAACTTGAAAAGTCAAAGAAGCATATTGAAAATGTGATTTCACTGTCACTTTGAAGAAACATAAAGGAAAAACGTGGTAAGGCATAGAGACTTTCAATCAATGAGCATAACATGAAGGTTAAAAAGAACCGTGGAAATTTATCCAAAATCATAGACTGTATTTTATTTTGTGGTAATGCTGAAACTCCCTTACATAGATATGTTGAAATAAATGATTCAGTAAATCAGGGGTAATTCGAGGATTAATAAATTTGGCATCTAAATTAGATCCAGATATGAAGAATCACTTAAGAACCAGTACGGTTTTCAAAGGTGTTTCTAAGACCATTCACGGTGAGATACTTGACTGCCTGCTACAAATAAAACATAAGGAAATGCGGGCAGAAATTATGAAAGCTTCGTTTGTAGCCGTCTTTATTACAGAAAATCAAACTGCAGATGGCATATCAAATCGTATTCTAGAACAAATAAACATAATCATTCAAGACAAAAATTGACAGCTCAGACATTTGATGGTTCAAATGTTATAAAAAGCAAAATGGAGTTCAAGCAAAAAAATGCAGTTTACAGTAATGCACATTTCAATCACTGTTATGCACATCAACTTAATGAAAAATGTAGCAAGTATTACACGGAACGCAAGAATAGTTTTCTCAAACATTTTGGCTATTCCAACATTGTTCTCGAGATCACTACATCGATCCATTCTCAAGAAGCATATGGACGTCCATCCTATATAAGGTGGAACTTTTTACATACGGACCGTGAACAGAGTTCATGAAAATTTGCAACCATTAAAAAGCTGCCTTGCTGAAATTTACTCAACCAAAAATGTAGGCCAAACCATTACAGAACGAACAGGCGTTTTACAATAGCTGAATGATGATAATTTCATGTTTCAGTTAGAGCTTTTTCATCAGATTATGCCTCATGTTGAAATAATTTACAACCAAATGCAATTCGAAAAATTAGTGTTAAAAGTCAATGAATATATAACAGATTTCAATACTGCTATTTTCGAAATAAGAAACTCGAAGTACTCTGAGAATCCTTCAAAGACATTTATGACAGAAGCAAAGGAATTGTGACTGCATATGTGTTGATATAATGGACAGATATTCTTCCACTAAGCACTTATTATCTGCTAAATTGTTTAACAAAAAATGCTTCACTAATTTTAAGTATGAACTTCCTACAGAAGAGATAGTTCTGACCACTGCAGCATATCCCATGATTGACAAAAGCTTGAAACTGAACACGAAGTATTCTATTTTAGATCAGATATGTATGAATATTGCAAAACAATTGACTGGAAAATAATCTAGACGATGTTCTTAGTGAAATTACGAAACTGATAAAAATCCTCTAGACACATTGTATGACTACACTAAAGCCAGAACGCTGCTTTTCAACATTAAAAAGAATAAAAACTTTTCTATGAAGCATTATGAATCCTAGAAGACTAAATAAACTTGCAGTGCTTTCAATGGGGAAAAAACTTCAACGGTCATCCAGGGATCAAGGAGAAAATTATTAGCCTATACGTTCAAAGTAAAACAAGAAGAATGGATTTCATTTTTAAATAAATGGATCAAGCTTGAACTGTAACAATTTATAAACAAAAAATATTTTTTGTTTAGGATTTTATTAAGTTTATGTATAAATTTCGTTTTTTGCGTTTGTTTCATTTTACGAAATATTAAAACAATGACTAAAAGTTTTCTGAAGCAGCACTCCTACTAATTTTGGCCACGAGCGGCCATTGAAGGTAAACAACTTTGATGTCAAGATAAAAATAAATATCACAACCGAAACACGGTATACTGAAGTCTTGCGATACTTATTAAATACACAAAGGTCATACTCTATCTCTTCTGCGATGACAGAAAATAAAATGGCAACGTGAACTGGGTACATTATTTGCATGAGCAAAGGTAGTAAATATACTGATAAAAATCTCAAAGTTTTCGTCCAGTCGTGACGCAGTAACCAGTGCAATTTCTGTATCTGATTTTTCGACGGTGATACATGCTTTTATAAGGGCCTTTTCGGTAAAAAGAGACGCACAAATAAATCTACTGTTCAATTAGAGACCTTTTTAAGGATTGGACTCTGGACCTTCAAAAGTTTGAATGGTCATTTTTAAGAATACCTATGAATGTTGGACGTAAACATTGGTGGTATTCTTATTTTTCAATTAGAGACTTTTGGGGGGTATTGAATTCTGGACATTCATAAAAGTTAAATAGTCATTTTTAAGAATGCCTGCGCATGTTGGTCTTAGGCATTGATGGTGCGCTTACCACGGATGATGCCAAAATAGACTCTGCACTTCCCAAGAATTACGGCTTTGTGGAACAGACT
Source organism: Acanthosepion esculentum (assembly GCA_964036315.1). Lineage (NCBI taxonomy): Eukaryota > Metazoa > Mollusca > Cephalopoda > Sepiida > Sepiidae > Acanthosepion > Acanthosepion esculentum. Next base: position 78,894,795 of record OZ038488.1, read on the forward strand.
GTTTGTTTTCTCAGTCACTACAATTTTGACCTCTTCAAGTCTAGGTTTAACTGTTATTTTTACTGCACAACCACAGGAACTTTATTCATTGCCTTTTCTTATGCTCATACAACACTACACAGCAAACCTCTACCTTTTTATCTTGGATTCAAATTAAAAAAAAGAACTGAGTTCACAAAAATATAAAAGGACCGAAGACATGTTGGCATCTTCTCACCGAATATGTATTTAACTTACATAACGAGGTGCCCCTAAGAATAATAAAAGTTATACCAGAATTTATTATTGGTGGCCACAATCTTAACAATATAAGATACGCGGAAGACACCGTGTTGTTGGTAGACATCTTATAAACTAGAACTATTTTTGCAACACGCTGACTAGTGTTGAAATCTTCACAATATTTAGTATCATTGAAGTTATCGCTAACATTTTTGTCGAGATTTACAAACTCTACGTTTGGATCAATAAAAAAACTTTTAATTTTTCCAAAAACAATTAATGAAAATTTATTGTACTAAGCTACGCACACTACTAAAACCAGCTTTACTTGTTTGCAATTCTCCCAAAAAATTAGTCTTCGATCGGTCAATGTATGACCATCATCATCATCATCATCATCATCATCATCATCATCATCATCATCATCCTTTGACCTCCCTATGGTTGGCCAGAACTCCGTTGACAATCCCTTTCCACGCTGTTCGGTCCTGCATTGCTGTCCCCAGATTACCAATGTCTAACCCTGAGTCCCGAACTATGGTGTCTGGGAAAGTCTTCGTGAGAAGACATCTCCAGAAGGATGGCATAGAAATAAGGATGAGAGGACCTCCCCTGGCAAACTATAATTGTTTTTGTTTGAGCTTAAGCGAGATTGGTCTCAGTTCTCTGTAACTTGTGTTAAGCGTTGCATGAGATCAACTAATATTCTGGGTTTTATTAAGTAGATATTTTAATGGCTATTAAGTAGATATTTTAATGGCTATTTTAGAGGGTTTGGCGGATGGTCTAACAGAAGTCACAGAATTTTATATATAAATAATTTCATTCTAAGCAAAACTATAAAAACACTAAGACGCTAGTATTAATGATAGTGAGAGAAACTGATAAAATATTATTGAGAAGAAAAGACGATAAAAGACGATAAAAGACTAGAATTCAAAAACACAGATGATGATGATGATGATTGAGATTGAATTTCAATTTTTTAAGATTCTAGATGATGAAAAAGCAAGACGCTGGAAGTTTCACGAGCGAGAAGTGCGAGAGAAAAAACTGTCAGCATAAGTCTTATGGTTATATCTACCAATTAAAACAGTAAACCATGAGACCTAGTTGCCAATCTAGTATTGCGCTTAATACTAAGTCGCAGTCCCAAAGAGAAAAGCTAGACAGAATAATTACCATGAAAATATCTTTTAAAAAAGGGGCACGATGAGGCTACGTTACTGCGGCGAAAAGGTGACAGAGATACCAGGTCAAGACCGATAACATTGCAGATTTTTCTTTGGATATTGTCAAGAATCTGTAGATATATAGCAGAAGCACCAAACCAAATTTGGCAGCAATATCCAATGCACAAATAGTAAGAAAACTACAGGAACACCTAGATAAGGTAGTAAAGAAAAGTGGAAAGGATGATTAGTTGTAAGATAAGGATGTTGGTCGTTAGCAAGAGGGACAACCAAAGATGCGAACTACAAATTGGGGGCGTCAAGCACGTACATAATTTAAACTATCTAGGAAGAGTTATAACAGACGATGGAAAATGTGACATAGAAATCTGAAGGCGAATTGGAATAGTGAAACATGCCTTCCAAAAACAAAAATAATGTTGAGAAAAGGATTTTATTAGAAATAAACAAATGAATGGTGAAATTACTGTGTAATATTAATCCTCCTATATGCTACAGAGTGCTGAATAATTTTCTCTCAGATAAAGAAAAGATTTAAGGCAAGAGATGTGGTTCTACAGAAGGATGCTGGGAATACCATAGACGGAATATATTAGCAACGAGGAAGTTTTAAGGGAAATGAAGACGAAAAGGGTATTTAGGTTCAGAAAAAGGAAAATTTGATACTCACGGGACATACTGAAGGTAAGACAAACAAAGAAAAACTATAATCTACGTAACGATCTTGTGTAAATGAATAACAGTACATTGACTGGGATGGTTGATTTGATTATTTACGGCTTATCAACCTTTTGTAGGTTATTTAAATCCAGAAAATCTTTTTAGATTGTAAGAATTTAGGAGGAATAATAATGATTTGCTGACACAAGACTTACTAATTAAATTAGCTGGGGGGCGGAGAGGTGGATTCATAATTTTCCCAACAGTATTTGCGCGTAAGTGAAGATAACGAACACGACTGGAATTAGATCTCAGCTCTACGATTCCGTGCCGTTATCCATTACACCACCCGCACATTCAAGCATACAGCACCTGATATTCCCAAGAGATACATCTTAGGTACTGCCCAGGCTCAACGTTGCTTAACTCATACGAGAACCGGTGTTTCAACGTGATATGACCGTGAGCTGTTGGACTTGGGTGAATAGTAAGGGGATAGATACTGCTTAGAGCTAGAAAGATAGGATCTCTTAGATCTTGTCGAACTCTCTATTTTCGGACAGAGAGAAACCCAGACGAGGCTATGCCAAAGGGCAGAGTCTCGTCTAGGGAGGTAGACAAATCCCGCCTCGTGTATCTACGGGGAATTTTTGCCTGAGCCTACGAGCTCGGGTTTGCCCCACATAAAAATTGGCCTTTTGTCGCATCCTATCTTGTGGGGAGTTTTGGTAGATCCCGAGCTAGAAAGATAGGAAGTTGTGGGGAGACACGATCTGAAGGGACGAGCACAAAGAAGAAGCTCGTTACGCAGATCAGTGTTGTGAGTTCATATTCTTATTAAATCTTATTATTTATTTATTATGCCTCTTGATTCCTTTGGGAACATAGGGCCGCAACAACAGCTCTCGTATGGACACCGTTCCGGGCGATCCTCTTCAGCTCGGCCCATGTCGTGCCTTATTGTTGCTGCACATGCAATTTCTTCATTTCCAGAATTTCCATGGTTAACTAAATAGAGTCTGACACAATCCACTTTGTAATGTGTTCCAAGAAAGCTGAATCATCGCTTATAATTCACATCTATCGCTTATAATTTATCATTATCGCTTGTAATTCACATCTATCAAAGCCTTTATATTTCAGTTCGCTTTCTTTTGTGATATAAGGTAGCGTTTCTACAGTCAATTTTGCTTATAGAGCCACTTGCATCTTTTATTATAAAATGATTGATCGTTGATTTCCACGCGTTCGTTCTACAGATGGAAAGGCAAGTTACACATGATGGCTCAATCATATTGTTTGACATGACGCTAAAAATAGCAGGTATATTCTATGGAACAATATTCTAGCAACGAGAGAGATGATTGATTGACAGATAAACTGCTTGCGAGAAAAGAAAGCCAAGGCGTCAATGGAGGTATGATTTGTTTTTCTTTTTACTTTCTTTCTTTTCTATTTGGGCATTTTCTTTGATTTTTTTTTCTTTAATTTTTTTGGTTGTCTTTTTTTTTTACTTTTTTCTTTTAAAAATCGGTTGGAAGAAATCACACGCTTAATATACAATGCTAAATCTCATCGTGAATATATAAACGTGACAATGAAGAAAAATAGCCTCAATTTATTGACATTTTGCTTAGGAATAATCGAAAAAATACTGGAAATAAATATACGTTTATATCTTGGTGTGTGACATAATTTTCCCCATGAAAGATTTCTCCAAACGCCTTATCTATCCGGCAATCTTAAAATAAAGGGTGTTTCATTAAGACGGATTATATATAAGGGTGTCTCATTAAGACGGATCAAAGTCAGCAGTAAATAACTCACTTTTATTTGTGAAAATTTATTTATTACTCTTTTGGATCATGTTATTTAAGTCAAGGCAATTATGTGTGAAAATAATATCGCCAAAATGTCCCGCCAAATCTGAAAGAAAAAAAATCATTACACACTTAAACTTAATTCACATTTAAAATCGGTCCACGTTATTGGAACACACTTTATTACAGATGACACTAAAACAAAAAAAATATTCTTTTTAAGTAATCAATACTTGATTAATAAAATACTTAATTAACAAAATTCTTGACTTACTTTCTGAAGATGCCAACTATTATTTGCATCATCACGAGGAAATATTAACAAAATCAACAATTACAAACATTAGGTTATTTAGAAAATAATGTCCTATTTTTAAAATAAATATTTTGTGTTCTAATATATTTTTATAATACTTGAACAAAATATATTACTCATTCCTTATTATTAAATTGTCCTTTTTGTTAATTTTGCATCAGTCTCTTTCAGAATTTAACTTAAAACATTATATACCCCTCAAATTGTACACGATATAAAGAAGAGATGCGTTTACTTTTTTGCATGAGTTCAAGTTTGGTCATAATGCTCAACCTACTGCTGATATTAACAGCTTTCTGGAATCTAATCAGAGAATCACTGCCGAAGATTACTGCCAGCAACTGGATGAAATGCACATTCAGTTAAGCAAAATACAACCGACACTGATTAATCGACAGGCTCCAATTCTGCTTTATGACAATGGTCAGCCACATCTTGACGGGAATTTTTTGCATGAGTTCAAGTTTGGTCATAATGCTCAACCTACTGCTGATATTAACAGCTTTCTGGAATCTAATCAGAGAATCACTGCCGAAGATTACTGCCAGCAACTGGATGAAATGCACATTCAGTTAAGCAAAATACAACCGACACTGATTAATCGACAGGCTCCAATTCTGCTTTATGACAATGGTCAGCCACATCTTGACGGGAATTTTTTGCATGAGTTCAAGTTTGGTCATAATGCTCAACCTACTGCTGATATTAACAGCTTTCTGGAATCTAATCAGAGAATCACTGCCGAAGATTACTGCCAGCAACTGGATGAAATGCACATTCAGTTAAGCAAAATACAACCGACACTGATTAATCGACAGGCTCCAATTCTGCTTTATGACAATGGTCAGCCACATCTTGACGGGAATTTTTTGCATGAGTTCAAGTTTGGTCATAATGCTCAACCTACTGCTGATATTAACAGCTTTCTGGAATCTAATCAGAGAATCACTGCCGAAGATTACTGCCAGCAACTGGATGAAATGCACATTCAGTTAAGCAAAATACAACCGACACTGATTAATCGACAGGCTCCAATTCTGCTTTATGACAATGGTCAGCCACATCTTGACGGGAATTTTTTGCATGAGTTCAAGTTTGGTCATAATGCTCAACCTACTGCTGATATTAACAGCTTTCTGGAATCTAATCAGAGAATCACTGCCGAAGATTACTGCCAGCAACTGGATGAAATGCACATTCAGTTAAGCAAAATACAACCGACACTGATTAATCGACAGGCTCCAATTCTGCTTTATGACAATGGTCAGCCACATCTTGACGGGAAGACACTGCAGAAACTCACCAACGAGACTTTACAAGATCCACCATATTCCCCTGATCTCACATCCATTGACTACGACTTTTTCAGTCATCTTGACAATTTTTAAGCCAAAAGATATTTTGTTGTAAAGACGTAGAAACTGCATTCAAAGATTTCTTGGGGTCCAAACCTTTAGAGGATCGGTATAAATAACCTTGTAACTCGATTGTAGAAATATATAGATGTCCTGGGTTCCAATTTTGACTGATTTAAACATTGTTTAAATACATTAATTCAGGAATAAATGCTGATTCTAAAGACCTAATATTAACAAAATCAACGATTAACAATTGCTCGAAGAGCTGCCCGGTAATTGGCAACGAGACATTGCAAATAGCTTTTAATACCAAAAATACTTTGTAAAAAATTATTACCAGCAATAAATTTTTGAAGGAAAAAAAATATTACCAACGATATGTTTTTGAAAAAAAAATATTACCAGCTATACATGTTTGAGGACAAAATATTACCAGCAATACTTTTTGGAAAAAATTATTACCAGCAATACATTTTTGAAGGAAAAAAATATTACCAACGATATGTTTTTGAAGAAAAAATATTACCAGCTATACATGTTTGAGGAAAAAATATTACCAGCAATACTTTTTGGAAAAAATTATTACCACCAATACATTTTTGAAGGAAAAAAATATTACCAACGATATGTTTTTGAAGAAAAAATATTACCAGCTATACATGTTTGAGGAAAAAATATTACCAGCAATACTTTTTTGAAAAAAATTATTACCAGCAATACATTTTTGAAGGAAAAATATTACCAGAAATAGATTTTTGACAAACAAAATATTACCAGCAATAAAAATGTTTCCGTATTAAATAACCCATTGAGGTTGATATGCCGTAAAACAAACCAAACCAAACCAAACGACTACACACGTATAAAAATGTTCAGCGGAGAAAAAAATATTTTTTTATAACAGAATACGTCATCTGTCTTCATTCTTCAATTAGACAATGAAAAAAATCAAAAATTAAAACTGTTTCTATTCCAGTATAGACATCTAACTTTTTCATGTCTGGCAAATATTAACAATAACTGGAAGAAATTGTCTGCAGTCTGTCGAGGCAAAACTACAAGAGGGTTTATCAGCAATTAGGTCAAAAGTTCAAGAATTGCGCAAAGAATAACAAAGTCAAGTGTTACATTGAAAGGAATATTCAAATTAGACGTCTTTATCGATACTCGTTTACTTTAATTTTTTAAAAAAATGGAAATTTATTTGGCATATAAGCTTTTATATTCTTTCATCGGGAATCACTGTCGTATACAGTACGCGAAGAATTGCCTGAACTCAATTTGGATTCACCAATTAGCATATTGCAATGGTTTGTCTTGGAATTCATGCCTGGGAATGCTAACATAAGAATTTCCGAAAAATTCGTTTGCTCACAGAGAAAACAAAAAGCAATCATTTGAACGTGCACCATGATTTGTGCAAAGAAATTCGTCTTGTAAGTAAAAATGAATGAACGAAACATTTCAGAAGTTGTCAATGTTTGAGCAAGCATGAAGTTACAATTCATCGTGACCCAGAGTTTGAGCGTACAATAATAAAAAAAAAAGTACTCACATTCAATTATATTCAGTAGCGAACAGAACAACACAGAAATGGGCACCTCGATGTGGTGTAATGGTTAGCAAGCTTGTCTCGCCAGCACAATTACGACTGAGTAGCCCATACGTTCGGCCTACGCTTAGAAAATCACCAGACCAACACAGAAATTGGTTGCGTTGATGTGTTAGCATAGAACGCTTCATTAAGAACACATCAAAAATGTAATTGGTTGAAGTAAAGTTTTGTGTCTCTCCCTCGACGGTCACATAACCTAACGGGATTTCAGAGTGAAACTATAATCTGAAGTCAATGCATAGAAACACACACGGCTATAGTTGAGGAACTACGAATATATTGAAATATGAATTACTTGCGGGATAAGTGCCACGGTGTTCTTAATTTTATTTATCGGAACTTCGGAAATAAAACGAACTGACTGAAAGGTATAAAATAAATAATATATACTTATTTATTTGATTTATATTGGAGTGAGTCCTTTGTAATTCGGGATAGCGAAAGTTTGTTTATAAGTTCGACCTTGGTAGCAATCGAGAGACAGTCCGTTTCGTTTCAGTCGTTAAGAGTCAGAGTTTAGTTGTCATTTCATCGGCGTCAATCTGCTGTGTTTTTATCGGCCCTAAGAAGGGCGAAAATATCTTAACGAGATGACCGCTTAACTTCACGCGACACGCTTGGTTGTTTTCTCGGGCGGTCATTTCTCATCTGCCTTAAGGCTCTCAGTTTATATCCTTTGTGACAAGAATCCGAGATTACTGGTGCTAAGCTTGGTTTCGGCTAATATCAAAAGTCTCTTGGTGTTAATTTTTTTTACTGGTAAAAATTCTTTTATTTTCCGGCGTTCCTTTCTTTTTCATGTTTTTTAGTGGAAGTTATGTGTGGAGCCTATCTTATTTTGGTAGATTTCTAGTCACAAATCTACAGACTCTGCTCCCACAAATTTCAGCCGTTTTTTAGCCGTGTTCAGTATTTTCTTTTTCCACTTTTTTATTTGAGTGTTGCCTTCTCATATACAGAGGGGTTTACAGAAAGAGGGAGAGAAAGGGATAAGAATTTTAATGAAAAAAAATACCTTATTTTAATTTTAATTCTTTTTTTTTTTTGTTTATATATTTTATTTTCATATTTTTTATTGGGATTCAATACATACTTCAATTATGGTTTCTTAGAAATGCTAAAATGCCCATAGAAAATCTACCCAGAATCATGTTCCTAAGAGTTGTCAAGATAGGATTATAAAATCTAAAAATAAACTTAATGAAGATTCTTCCGGTTTTAAAATAGGTTGCTTTTTGTTGTATCAATCACAAAAGAAATCCTGTATATATAGCGCTATATATTTTTCATCCCAGTGTTCTAAAATAAATTTTAAAAAACGGCCAATTCTTTCATATTACTTTTACGGTAAATGTTCGAATCAGGAAATGACAATCGTTTCCACTCTTTAAGCAAATAAAACTCTTTACGCATCGATAACATATCATCTTATTAACGCGAATCGACCCAATGTTTCATCTGATTTAATACCGGAAAATTAGTAAAAATTTCTATAAATTACCATTCCTGGTCGTTAGATGTCCCTTCCAGATATAAGGAATTATTTTCGCTAACTTGAAAATTTATGCATAAAACATCGAAGATATATTTCCTCTTTCCGAGAAGTAATTATTGCATTTCAAGTACTTCAATGTCTTCCAAAACAAAATACCAGTACTTGAATCCAAAACGCGTTGTCGTTGATGTTGGATTCAGCTTCAGTCTTGCCGAAAAGTCCTCTAATCTTCGGCGGAGATGGGTCGAGGTATATCTTCCAAATAATAGATTAGATGGATAGAATCCCAGGTCATACAATTTTTTTTTTTTTTTTTTTTTTTTTTTTTTTTAAGCGTATCACCCCGAGCAAGGCCGGTGGCCACTATCACGCAAGGGGTTACAGAAGGGTTGGAGGAAGAGCAGATAGGAGTGGTAAAGGAAGGGATGTGGAGAAAGAGAAGGACGGAGGGCTGATCGAGGTGGGGAGGTTACGGGAGATATAGAGCGAGAGCAGATAGGAATGGAAGATGTCAGGAAGTGGATAGATCAAGGCAACTGGAGATGACGATTGACGCTACACTTAAACCGTTGGAGATTGTATTTGTCAGGGAAACAGTAATAGGGAAGGGAGTTCCATAGGCGAGATGTGCGTGACATGAAGCTATTGGAGTAGAAAAGACGTCTACACCTAACAGTTTCAACGGTGAAGGGGTGGGAACGGGATGCCAGCCTCGTAGGACGCTTGAATTCACGAGGCTTAGGGACAAGTGAAAGCAACTCCTCAGAGCAATTACCGTGGAAGTACTTGTAGAAAAGGCAGAGTGATGCAACATTGCGTCTGTGAGAGAGCGACTGCAGACGAGATGACAGATCAGGGCCAATCACATTGCATATCCGTCTCTGGATCTTATCAAGAACCCCGAGGCAACACGCAGGGGCCCCAGACCATAAATGGCAGTAATACTCCATCCAAGGTCGAATGGTAGACTTATAGACCTGGAGGATCGATTCAGGGGAGAAGAATTTCCTGGCTCGGCACAGGGAACCAACTTTTCTAGCGGTGGATGATGCAATTGACTCGATGTATTTGTTCCATCTCAGATCAGCGGACAGCGTGAGACCGAGCAGCCGCAGAGAGGAACTCTCGAGAAGTTGGTCCTCAGACATTCTGATGGGATGCAGGGATGGGTCCTTGTGGTGGTTAATGGAGAGTAATTTTGTTTTAGAGGCATTAAAGTTGACCATCCATTTCTCTCCCCAGTCCACAACCGATTGGAGGTCCTTTTCAATTTGAGCTGCCAGGTTAATTTTGTCCGCCTCAGTAGATTTGTGCTTGAGGCAGGAGTAAATAGTAGTGTCGTCAGCGTAGATACCGACTTGGGAGTCTATGGCGTCTGGAAGGTCATTTATAAATATGAGGAACAGAGTAGGGCCAAGGATGGAGCCTTGAGGAACACCAGCAGTAGTGGGATAGGAGTTGGAGAAGGATCCACTGAGAACAACCTTCAAATCCCGGTTTGATAGGAACGATTGAATTAGGTCAAACAATCGACCTGTGATACCATAACCCCGGAGCTTGCGAAGGAGGCCGGCATGCCAAACCCTATCGAATGCCTTGGAGATGTCAAGGGCCACGGCACGGGCTTCGCCGTTACTATGGATAGCTTGGTAGACAAATTCAGTGATGGCCGTAAGCACATCGGCAGTAGACCGGGCAAAGCGGAAACCATACTGCTTGTCTGAGAGCAGATCGTGGGATATCAGTTGAGTAGTCACTTCGGCGTTGATAATGGCCTCGAAGACTTTGCCGAAGATGGGAAGGAGACTGATAGGACGGTAATTAGAAGGGTTGGAGGGGTCGCCAGAGTTCTTAAAGACAGGAACAATGGTAGAGGACTTCCAGCAGTCAGGAAAACAGGAGTCCTTGAGGCAGCGGTTGTACAATTTAGAGAGGGCAGGTGCCAGTTCAGGTGCGCATTTCTTCAGGACAATGGCTGGTATTCCGTCGCCGCCGGTAGCCTTGTGGGGATCTAAGTTAGAAATAATGCCCAGTACCGACGACGGGGTTATGTGCAAGCCGTCCAGTAGGGCCTCAGTTCTGGGAGGGAAGTCGGGCAAGGGTACCCCAGAGGAGTCAAGCATAGAATTGGAAGAAAACTTTCGAGCGAAGCATTCGGCCTTGTCGGCAGAGGTGGTCAGGACCTCAAACTGATTGAACAGTGGAGGAATGGAGGGTTTGTTACTATTCAGAACGCTCTTGCAGAGGCGCCAATAGTCCTTGGAGCCAAATTTGCGGGATGCAATACGTTCCTTCATCCGAGCTGCAAATAGTGCCTTGGCATTGTCGAGGGTACGCTTACACTCATTGCGTGCAGAGGTAAATAGACGTCTGTTGAAGTCGGACATGTCACTACGAAAACGGCGGAAGAAGTGGTTCCTATGGGCAATGGCGGCTGAGCAAGCATCTGTGAACCAGGGGGAGGAGCGCGGTTTGACCTTGAATTTCCTGGAGGGGATGAAAGCTTCGATACCGGCTTTGATCCAGGAGGAGAACTCAGAAGCACAGTCATGAGTGGGGAGCTTAAATACAGCATCCCAGGGGACATCGCGGAGGAAGTCCCGAAACGAGTCCCAGTCAGCCCGTTGGTAGCAGAAAGTGGTTCTGGTGGTAGGAGGTTCTTTGCAGGGGGTGAGGCTGAAGGAGATACTAACAGACACGACAGCATGATCGGAGTTACCGATAGGACAGAGCTGCGTGGCACTACACGACTCAGGGATGGAGGTAAAACACAGGTCGAGGAGTGAGGGCTTACAGTCACGATTGTAGGAAAAACGCGTGGGGAAATCGATTATCTGGGTGAGGGATTGAGAGATTGAAAAGTTAAGAGTATGAACGCCAGCGAGGTCAGTGGTAGCGTTCTGTAGCCACTGGTTGTGATGGGCGTTGAAATCACCAAACACAAATATGTGAGCGGACGGATGGACAGAGAGGGCCTTATCAACGCTGTCAGAAATGACATCGAGTATCCCGCAGTCCTGAGAGGATGGAGAGCGGTAGAGGAAGAAAAGATAGCTTACAGCATTGAGAAGAGATAGGCGGAGACATAAGTAGGAATGATCCGGCGATTCGAGAGAGGTCTCTCTAGCCAGAGGGAGATGGTCCTTGACGTAGACACCCAGACCATGCATGTGGGTTAGAGAGTCTTTTCTGAGGAGTGGGAGGTATCCAGGGATCGAGAGATCAGAGGAAGGGATAGAGGAATTAAGATTGGTCTCACACAGGGCGAGTATATCCGGGCACTTAGCTATGAGGAAAGACTCAACGCTGCAGAAGTTGGTTCTAATGCCGCGGATGTTAGAGAAGGAGATATTTAGAGGTTTGGGTGATTTTTGGAAGGCTGGTTTAGGTTTGTATTTCAGTTTTTTGTTATTCATGTTGGTAATTGGTTTTGGAAAGAGGGAGAAGGCCTGAGTTAAAGGAAGCCGACGGTTGATACCCATGACGCGAACAGAGAGGGGGATTGGCACAGCAAGATTCATAATGTGGCCTCAGGGTTGCCCACCGGAAATGACTGCAGGGACACCTATCCATGCGCGACATGGCACTACAGACACCCCGATATTATGCAACTGTTGATCAGAGCGGCCGCTCAAGACGCTACGCAAGAGTTAGGGCTCCTAACTACCAGTCGGAAACAGCAACCAGGTAACTGTCAACCGTGTACCCTCAGAATGAACAGGCAATGCCACAGACTGCGCGCATCATGGGAGGAACACAGCGACACCAGTACAGAGGCCAGTGAGCGGGAGAAAGAGATCCGGGAACCCCTTCCTAAACACGAAACAAGGTTTGGGCCTCTACTCGCGTTCAATAGAAGAGGGAGGAGTGTTGACCGGGCGGTAGGAAAGCCTACCTTCTCCAATTACATAAAACATATACAACGATGACAGAACAAAACAGTGGGGGGATGAAGTTGGGATAGTAGCAGGGCATATACAAGTTGAGTTTACTGGGGGATAGGAAAGACATATGGTACTAAGTTTTAACTTACTATAAGTCCCAGTGGTCTATATTAAAAACAAACAAAATTGGAGAAGGGGAAAAGGAGGTTAGCAGGCGTTAGTTTTTAGCAAGAAAAGAAAGAACACGACCATAAGCTATCCAAAAGTCACGTCCGAAATTAAAGGCTCCAGTCACGCTAGTAGATCACTTAAAGTGAACGCAGTGATCAGGGGTGGGGGGGGTCGGCTGGTCTACCTCACCCCTAGACAGTGGGGCTAGCAGCAATGCCAAAATGGAGAATTTTTCAATCGACACGGTGAAGAAACGGTCATTCAACATGCTGGCAAGGACCGGCGAAACGCGCGATTGGACATTACAGACGAGAAAAGAAGCAAATTCTCACATAGTTACTTCTAAAATAAGACGGGGGGGGGAGGACGGTTAACAAAAAGCAAATTACAGAAATACAAATGAATAAAAAACAAGACATTAAATAAGTAATTTACAATAAAACTTTTGGAAATACATTAACAAGTTATATATACATACACAAGGAACGCGGCATCAAATAGGTGTGGGGGGGGCATTTACAGTTAACAAAAAAAAAATAAATAAATAAAAATAACAATTTAGAAAATAAATATTCACTAATACCAAAGTTTTCAAATATATTAGTTACATATGCAAGGAATACATAGAACAGGCTCGATTCACGACCATAAGCTATCCAAAAGTCACGTCCGAAATTAAAGGCTCCAGTCACGCTAGTAGATCACTTAAAGTGAACGCAGTGTTCGCAACGAAGCAACACTAACAACGGCAGTTTTGTTCATTAACAGGGCTTCTTATAAACCCAAAAGTACTATCACACTTTAACCAGCAGCAGTGCTTCCAACCCTCTAGGGTGAGTTCGCCGCCGGTAACTTTATTTTCCACAACCTCAAACAATCTCTGATATTACAACAGGCAGACACGTGTGCTAGTTTAAATCGGACATATTTAAGAGGCTAGACGCAATCATTCTATTTAGTTAAACCTAATGACGGACACCAAACCGGGAAAGAATTGTTGACTTTGTTTTTTGAAAACCGAAACATGAAAATGGAATTCGGACTTGACACAGGAACTGGACATGATTTGCTAGGGGGTCACGAATTATGATTTATTCTACTATATTGCTTACTTACTTTTTCTTGTGTTTGAAACCGCTTTTGGCAATTTTCGTAAAGGCTGATGAGAAAGAAGAGAGTGTCTGTGTGCAAAGTTTTGATTTGGGGGGGCTGATATTGAAATTGTAGCAATGCGTCGAGAAGCATTCAAAGCATAAGTTTTCGATAAAACACAAGTATACGAATGCTGTTCCAGTTCCCAATATAGAGAAATCTCACTTGAAGATCAACCACTATCTAGTCGAACTTCAATAAGTCTAAATAACAAGTTATCATATAAGTTCACTATACACTATTTACATTATTCGGACTATTATCCTCATCTTTGTCGCCATATTTATTACAACGATTCGGCCGTTGTACGCTCCGGCCTTCTTCAGGTGGTTGGAATGTCGAACTGAACCCTTTATTTCGCTCACTGTTCTAGTTCCACGTGCCATGTTTAATGAATGTCAGTTATCAGTTATCTCCTGTTAATTTTTTTTCCTTGTTTTTAGCAAAGATTTTCTATTTCTTAATACTTTGCTTAGCTTTTGGAATGCTTCTTTGATTGTCTCAATATGCCTTCGAATTTCAATGTCCCACTTTCCGTCGTCTGTTAAAACATTTCCAAGATATTTAAATTTCCCCACTTGTTTGATTTTGGTATCACAGTGCGCATGGTACAGTGGATAAAGGCGTTGGTTAGATCCAGTGACAGGACTCAAAGAGTGTGAGTTCAATACCCGGTTAAGGCAGTAGAGAATTTGGAGAGGCGAATTAACTTTGTAATAAATATGGCGACAAAGATGAGGACAATAGTTCGAATAATGTAAATAGTGTACATAATACATCATCTCAGAAATATGGACAAATAATGAAAGTTCTCTATGAATGAAGATCGTTGTTGAACCATTGAAGTGTGTTTTGTCTTTGAAATTCATGCCAGGGAATGTTGAAAATGAAATCCGTTTCTTCAAAATTTGTTTGCTCATAAAAAAAGCAAAAAAAGCAATCGTTTGAATTTGAGCAAAGTTTGTTCGAAATTACCGACTTTTTCTTTTCAATTTAAACATTTTAAAAAAGATAATTACAGTTATTTGGAGGTAGATCTTCGTCTATTACAAATTGTATTGCGGATTTTACAAGTACTTTAAATACAACGCCAAAGCATTATTACATGCTTGGCTATTTAATTTCCAACAGAACACTTTATTTTTTCAAGGGGTTAGATTGTTCTCCTTCCCTTTTCAAACGTAGGGTGTATTTCAAATCAGTTAACGTCTATCCGACTTATTCATTTTTGAGTCGCTTGTCCTTTTCTTCTACTGAACTTGAGTATGTGACTTTTCAAACTCACTCACAACTGACAGGGGACTAGATATGTTTTAACCAACTTTTTAATCCATGTAGACAGACACCTGAAAAGGCGGAGCTTATAACAAACAAATTAAGAATGCTGATCCGAATAACAATACATAATAATTATCATACCTCATTTCAAAAATCCCCACACAAAAACAACATTGAATCGCTCAGTCTCATTCTTTTGAAGAGAAATGAACAAAGAAAGCTACAAAATCTGCTATCGAACGTAGTGAAGGAAAGCGAGAAGAAATGATTAAACATCAACCACAAGAAGACAGAATGCATGATGGTTAGTAAAAGGATGAGCTCAAAGCGCGAATTGCAAATCAAAGATATCAAAATCAAACAAGTGAGGAAATTTAAATATCTGGAAAATGTTTTAACAGACAACGGAAAGTGGGACATTGAAATTCGAAGGCATATTGAGACAATCAAGAAAGCATTCCAAAAGCTAAGCAAAGTATTAAGAAATAGAAAATCTTTCTAAAAACAAGGGAAAAATTACTAATCCTCTACGTGATACCAGTCCTCTTGTATGGCATTGAGTGCTGGATAATCACCTCAAAGATGTAGAACAGGCCCGAAGCAACAGAAATGTGGTTCTACAGAAGTATGTTAAGGATAACGTGAACCGGACATGTGAATAATGGCAAAGTTTTGGAGAAAATGGAAACAAAAAGAAAACGAATACTTAACATCAGAAAGAGTCAGTTGAGGTTTCTAGGGAACATAATGAAGAAGGAGGACTCGGAAAATCTGATACTCATGGGGCAGATAGAAAGAAAGAGGGACAGAGGAAAACAACACATAACATAGTGAGCTTGAGTAAATGGATGGTGGAACAGGGTTTAGAATAAATAACAAAAGGTTTATTAAGAGATGCAATGGGCAGGAAGTTGTAGAGAGCCGTGATTACCTACGTCCTGGGGGGACACTTTGTCCTACCGCCAGTTATCTTTATCACGGTCAGTCGTTTCACGTTACGAGGAAAAACGGTAAACAAGGACAGGGGAATGAACACATGGTCACTAGGGCAGGTCTATTTTGGAACCGTGGTTATTGCACTCATTTGAAAGTTTGGGTTTAACATGATAAATAACGACACAAAATATTTTTGTAACTCATTACCGTTTTATGAGGAAAGATTATGCTTAGGTTCAAAATCGTAGCGTTGGAATTTAATTCCAGTGATTAGTGAAAGCCTTATAGCACAGCCTTATAATTTTTTTAAAATTTACTGAAGCTTTACAAATTGTATATGGACAAGATCCATGTGACAAGCATATTATTATTAAATCATTGCGCCATGAAATAATACCTTCATTTACTTCAAAGGGAAATTATACTGAACAATTTAGCTATATTATGATGTAATGTCATATAGTGCAGTAGTTTAGCGTGATTTTCAATAAACAATGCAAATTTAAAACATTCTGTTTTATAATTTGTGCCCAGCAGTATTATGGTATTGTATACATTTTTATCTATTTTTTGTTTTTGTTGATTATGCCCTAAGAAATAATCTAACAAATCTTATTCATTAAGTAGCCTTTTTTGTAATTTTTACAATTTTTTAGCACAGTTTTTTTACATATCGAATACAGTATAAAAAAAAACTGCACATTTTGCTTGTGGTGATTTATAATTAAAATTCTGGCTTCAATATATTTTCCATTCAATGTATCTAACACAAAAGATACTAACTTTATTTGGATTTATTCTTGAAATAGTAAAATTCTGAAGTCGGGTTGTAAGAAAAAACCTGCGGAAATTAGGTATTTCTGTACATCTTTTAGACAATATTTAAAACTAAATGCTCAATAATTTATAAAAGCTATGAATATAATTTTTGGTATCAATACTTATCACATCATCTTCCTAAATTTCAGACTGAGTGCCATGTTGTTTTCTAAAAGAAACTGAAAATCAACCTTCCCTATTGGACGCAGACACGTCTTCATTGATATCATTGGGGGGGAAACTCTCCAACCTGACGGTTTACTTCGGTCTTGGAAGACCTCCATCCAGCGCCGCCGTGTCATCACCGCAATAACAGCATGCATAACTATGTAGCCCAGTCTCTTTCATTGTGCTAGATGACCGATGTCCATAAAAAAAGGTCCATCCGCTCTTTGATGGGTCTTGTTTTTAACCCTACTGGGTGTCTAGTCACTCGCCTTACCAGATAAACCGATGAATCGACTATGCAGAAGGAAATGCTGGATGTCACCAGTAGAATTCATAGAATAATCTACGTATCATGACATTCACATGAATTTTATAAAATGAAACAGTAATAAGCTAAATAATTACATTACAACAGACGCGCTATTTAATGATAATGTTTGAATAATGGCAAGTTACATGATTCAAATATTGTTATGTATATCACGGCATGACGGCACGGTGGTATAATGGATTCGGTTGAGGAATCGGAGATCCGAGTTCGAATTCGTTACATTCACTTACGTGCAAATACTCTTGGGAAACTTAGGAATCCATCTCTTCTCCCTCCAGCTAGTGGTAAATAGAAGGACAGACTGAGTCCTATAGACTTAGGTGGAGAAGAAGGATGGCTTTGAATTTAAAACCTGGGTGGTCGGCTACTAAACCGGCTCTCCCACCAGACCCCGGTCTGATGAAAAGGCTAAGTGGAACCCCAGCAGCACAAAAAACAAGAACTGAACTACGAAGAACTTAGAGTTGGCCTGATCGGCTAAGCTCTTCGTAGCTCAGTCGGTCTAGAGCACGTCGGAGCTACGACGGTTTCCTCTGTCCAGGGAGACGCAGGTTCAAATCCTGCCGGAGAGCGCATATTTTTCAAACTTAGTGATGTGATAGTAATTTAATAGATATAGGCATTTAAAAATGATCAGAGAGATCTGCTGAATTTCATTTCCTGCATTAATATAGGAAAGAAATGTCTGAAAGTGGTGTGGTCGTTGCCGTGAACCGGGCAATTTTGTCATTTTCAAAAACTAATGATCTACTAGGATTTTTTCGCACAAACACCTTTAGGAATTACAAAGATTGGCTAGAAAATAAAATAAAATTCATTGAACAGTAATTGTGCGGGTGGAAATTCCTTGTTGTTGAAAGAGGTCGGTATATATATTAGGTCATCCTATAAGTTCTGTCCGAATTTTAACTTTTTGTTAAAATGAACGAAATTTAAAGAGTATTTTATAATGTCTAATGGAGCTGAACATTATTTTTATGTTTAGATGCATTTAAACTGATCAAATTTTATTTCACAGAACAATAAAATTAAATTTTGTTTGATTAAAACCCTGCTAACATGGAAGTACCCAAGAATCATTTGAGCCACATAATGCTTTATGAGTTCAAGAAAGGAAACTCAGCAGCCGAAGCGGCTAGAAACATTCACTCAGTTTATGGAGAGGAATGTGTGAATGAAAGAACTTGCAGAAGATGGTTTGCAAAATTCAGAGGTGGAGATTTCACCCTTGAAGATGATGATCGAACCGGACGTCCAGTTGAGTTTGATGAAAAGCTTCTTGAAGCAGCCCTTGAAGAAAATCCTGCTTTATCAGTTGAGGAATTGGCAGTGGTTCTCAGTTCAAACCAAACAACTGTTCATCGTCATCTTCAACAACTTGGAAAAGTTCCTAAACTTGGAAAATGGGTGCCTCATGAATTGTCTGAAAACAACCACAAATCCCGAGTTGACATCTGCTCTTCTCTCCATTCTCGCCAACTTGTTTCATCTTTTTTTGATAGACTTGTGACTGGCGACAAAAAATGGATCTTTTATCGAAATGTTAAACGTCGTAGACAGTGGCTTGGTAAAGGGGAAGGACCCCAGCCACAGCCGAGAAGGGAACTTCATGGGCAAAAGGTTCTTCTTTCAATCTGGTGGAATTGCCAAGGAATAATCCACTTTGAATTCTTACCACCTAATGCAACAATTAATGCTCAAATATACTGTCAGCAATTAGAGCGTTTGAACCAAGCTTTGAAAAAAGACCCGCTATAGTGAATCGAAAACGGGTGATGTTTCATCAGGACAATGCGCGGCCACACACAGTAAGAATCACGTCACAAAAGATCGAAGAACTTGGTTGGGAGAAAATTCCTCATCCACCTTATTCTCCCGACCTTGCTCCTTCAGACTACCATTTGTTTCGTAGCTTACAAAATAATTTGGAAGAAATAGCTTTTGTAACACAGGAAGAGGTTAAAACTGACATTTGTGAGTTCTTCGAATCAAAGCCAAAAGAATTTTACAGTAATGGAATTAGTAAGCTTGTTAATAGATGGAAGGAAGTCATAGATAATCAGGGAAAATACATTGTTGATTGAATCTGTAATTAAATGTAACATTTGGTCACTTGTTTTCTTTATTCAAAATTCGGACAGAACTTATGGGATGACCTGATATATATATATATATATATATATGTGTGTGTGTGTGTGTGTGTGTGTGTGTGTGTGTGTGTGTGTGCGCGTGTGTGTGTCTGTGTGTTGCAAGTATTCATCCAAACAAATTTGATTAAAAAGAACCGACATGTTCTGTCTGTTTCTTTTTTATTATATTTTATCAATTTTCGGATGAGATGCTATGAATTGTGCTCGGGAGTTTTATCCGAAGTTCCTATTTTGTTATTTTTATTCAAGCACTTTCGACTATCGCAGTCATTATCAAGAACCAATGTGGTAATTGTTTACGAGCACCTTATCTGAAATTGGGAAAATATACTAAAAAATTATATTGACAGACCTTGTCGGTTCTTTTTAATCAAATTTGTTTGAATATACATTCCGTAATTTCTCGAATATAATACGCATTTTTTACTGTAAATTACAGGTCATAGTAGTGGTGCGTATTATAAAAAGGTTTAAACAAAAATATTTTTTTCGTTATTGATTTATAATAATAAATATGTACTTGTTCTAAAATAAGAAAAATATTATCCCAATTTTCATTTTAAATTCAACAATAATAATTGTAACATCTGTAGATGTTGCAGAGATACAAATTTGCCTGAACGAGGGTCGGCAATCAAGATTAACGAACTCTTCCAATATTCTTCATTGTCAATGCACTTAACTCAAAATATTTTCGTTAACAAAGTAAATCAAGTATTTCTAATGAAAATTATAAAAAATAACTGGACAGACTAGAATGGAGATGGGTTGGTGATGCTCAATTTCAAACCGTTGTTTTACAGTAGGCGTGCTATTTAATTACTAAGTTTGACCTAGTATGGCACAAGAACACAGTGGTAGGAAACTAAGTGACCATTGCTTTATGGCAGGTATCTCTCTGATTGAATGCAATGTCTTTATATATTATATGTTTGGTCATTCTTCCTTTTTGTGCGTGAAACGTATTCACGCGCATATATATATATATATATATATATATATATATGTGTGTGTGTGTGTGTGTGTGTGTGTGTGTGTGTGTGTGTGTGTGTGTGCAGAAAACAATGTTTAAATCTATGTATGTCTAATTATTGGCATGGAGGAAGTGAGGGAGATTAAGAAATTGGAACAAATTATTGAAAAATAATTCTGTGCGAAGGAAGGAAGGAAGGAAGGAAGGAAGGAAGGAAGGAAGGAAGGAAAATATATGTAGAAACAAACCAAGCGATAAGAAAGAAAGAAAGAAAGAAAGAAAGAACACACATACAAAGGATAAATCGACAAAGAAAGGAAAGAAAGAAAACTAGATTAAAGAAAGAATCCATATTTACAAATATGAGACATGAGATTTATTAATTCATATTTTCAGAACGTGATTTCTTTTCGAATCTGTTTTCAGCTTATCGACAGAGAAACGTAAAGAAAATGAATTTCTAAAAGCACAAAAATAAACATCCAATTGTGATATTTTAAATAAATACTGGTGAATATTTATCCAAACATCAGTTCCACAAATCAATATGAATTATTTGCTTTAAAACCTGAATTCGCATATCAGTCTCAAATCAGTGATGTCAACATTTTGTTTCAAGCGGTTGGAAATTGAAGTTTATTCTATTGCTTTTCATTAAGACGTCGAATAATTTGTTGCGTGTCTCAGAACTGACACGAAGAGAATGCGTTAGAAGTACGATCGATAGTGGAAACTGCGTATTCAATAGATCCTCTTCACCGCAAAAGGCTTTGATCTGTTTATTTGGAGTAAAATTCTAACACATATTGACAGTTGCTGTTGTCTCAACCACTGGGACAAAGCATTATCATTATTCCGTGTAGTATTCGGTCGATTATCTTTATTTTTCTTGTTATGATCACAATGTTTCAGTTAATGCGCTATTCTTTGTGTGGTTTAAATTTTAATTCTCTTTGGATGGTTTAAAGTTATTATACTGTTATTATTACAGGAATTATTCGGTGTATCATCTTTGTTGTTTCCAAGGCGTTTTATACCATAAGCCTACTCATCGTGCAACCAAATGCAAAAATTGTCCTTTAACTGCTCTGCAAGCAAGTCTATAGTATAGAATGCCATTGTTATTTCTATTATATTTTCGGGCGGTATGGCCTGAAGCCTTCCTGTCTTCTAAGTGTATTTTCCTTCTATCCTACCATCTTGTCCCTTTTAAGACAATACTTTGACTGACTCCTTCTCTTTGTGCATGTTACATTTTGGTATCATTAAATATGGTCGGGGCATTGGCGACTAAACAGGTTCACCCACCCTGAGTTTTCTGGTAAGAAGGGTGACTAGACTGTCAGCAGGTTTAAAAAGAAGACAGGTTAAAGAGCTGATGAAACTTCTTGTAGGTTTAACGGCACAATAGGGTAGACTGGAATCCATAGCTATGTGTTTGCAGTCAGTGCTGTAGTGACACGGCATCGCTTGGAGGACTGCCTAGACAGAATTCAACGGTCAAAGCAAAGGGCTCCCCCGATGGAAACTGGATGGCATCAGCTACGCTTTGACCTGGAGAGGGATTGGCTCCACAAGGTCTTCTTGTTCGAGATACACTATGCATGAATTAATATTTTTCGGCTTTTAACACAGTTAATGAAGGTATTTCTAATTGGGCCCTACAAGTGAGGTTATGTGCTGTTTTTAACAAAAGCCTTCACTATACCGTGCTCATTTGGCTGTGATGCATGTTTGGTATACTGACAGAGTGGGTATTATGACGAACATATTGGACTTCGGATATTTATACCCCAGCGTTCCTTTGTTAGTATGCTGCTCACTAACTCAATAATAATAATAATAGTAGTTGACATCTTCATTTCGGCTGATCATATGGTTAAAAAAGATTATAAAATGTCACCACTTTATCCAAGATTAGTGTAAATTGTGGAATAATTAAAGTAATTTATTAAAAATGGGAACATGCCGATATCTTGCTCCGGGCGAGAACCTAGGAAACACAAATATGAGGTATATAATGGCGCATTTAAAAATCTTTTCATCGACTCGAGTTTAGATAATCTAGACCAGAACAGTACAAGGGTTAGCAAGAACTTTAACGAACTAGCTTGAGATTCGATTTTTTTTCCTCGCCTAATTTGTCAACAAACGGCAATATTGTGGACATACAAAGCAGAAAAGATGTTAAGAAAAACAAATTATTTATCATTTATTGAACAAAAAACTTGAGAGTTATTAAAAATGAAGAAGAAACAAACAACAAGGGGCAAGACAATACATATTCAAAATATACTGCGAAAAGAACACTTGAAAGTACTGACGGGCCTATGATGTGCCCGCTTCTGATATGTAATGTCTTAACTGAAGCATTTGCACAACTTTGTGATTCCTTAAAAACCCGATGATAATGCGTCAAGAAGAAAGATGAACTTAATTCAAAAAGATACTGCAAAAGGAACATTTGCAACTAAATGTAGGTCTAAGACATGCCTGTCTCTGATGTGTAACTTCCTAAATAAACCATTTGCAAAATTCATGATTCATTATAAATCCCATGACTTCTACTAGAGGAGTGGGAGAATGCTGAAATATGAAACAGGGGGAACAAATAAGTTACTATTTATGATACAAAATCTTTGAAATAAATTCAAAAAAAGAAGATGAAGCAGTATATTTGATAATATGACAAGAGGCAAAACAATTGTTATTCAAAAAGATACTAACAATGTTAAGTCATACAAAATCATATGATATTCCAGTCACAAATTTTGGAATATTTAGATACGCTAACAATTTCAAAACATGTAGTCGAATTCATAGCAAATAAAGAAATAGAAAGTGAAACAAAAAGACAGTCCCTAGCTGAAATCAACATAAATAGTGACATTTTCCGAAATCCCCTGAAAAAATATCACCTACTTATCATCTCCTTAACACTTCATCAATATTGAAACCACTTAGATAAGCAAAACAAACGATCAAAGAACCAAAACGAATCCCACCTGCAATGACTGCACACCCTGGCTAAATACCATCTTCAGTATAAACCAGGAAAATGGCTTCGTGGTCATTTCTCTATATGCTTTCACCAGAAAGCGGAACAGCCATATAATTCTAAATTATCCATATAAAATAGATTATTTAAACTTTTACGATCGTATCTTTGATCCATATCCTGTATTGTTCAACAATTTTGATTAAGGAATTATGATTATATTTATTGTTCTTTTATTTCCTTTGGCTTCCTTTGTATATTCATTTCTTTCCGGGTCCCGACCAAAGAGCTAAGGTTAGAAATGGCATCATGACATTTTCCACTGAGCAGTTTTGAAAAAAAATCGCACATGTCTTACATAGATAAAGCCCTTCGTAAGGTGTGGGCTGTACTTGCATTTCTTTAAGACATAGGCTACTGATTCTGGTGAAATATTTTCCAATCAAACCGAGGGCTCCAACTACAACTGGAATTGTTAATATCCTCATATGTCACATTTTTGAGATTTCGATTTCAAGGTCATTGCATTGTGATAGTTTTTTTATTTTTATTTTTTTTTTTTTTTTTAAGATCTTCAAAGATACGTTGCAGTCTGCAGAGACTGCCATGTCAATAAGGAGGCACATTTTGTTTTTGCGGTCTCTAATCACGATGCCAGGGCGATTAGATTTGATTGTTCTGTCTGTGTGTATTGTAACGTCTCATAAAATTGTTACAGGTCCTATGTAACCAGGTCGGGGTGGTGTTCATACCAATTTCTTGCAGTTTCCTTTTCGTAAGCGTTGCAGGTTTTCCAATGCATATATTGGCCAACTATGTTGTGCCGTGTTTTGTATTCAGTGGCTGCCAATACCGCGCAACTTGACACAAGATGGTCAATTGTTTTTGGATATTTATCACAGAATCTGCATTTTGGACTAACAGTAACACAAATTTTGTTATTTTTTATTATTATTATTATTATTATCGTTGTCGTCGTCGTCGTCATTATTGTTATTATTATTATTATTATTATTATTATTATTATTATTATTATTATTATTATTATTTAGAACGACCATTACTTTTAAAGGAGTAAATCTGAAAAACATTCTGTTACATGAAATACTGATTATAAACAATGTAAGAAAAATGAAAATACGTATAAATGTTTTTAACTTTTAGGTGAAAATGATTATTATGAAATTGACAGAAATAATATTTTTGTTGTGTAAAATTTAGGAAGAAAACTATTTTGTAGGTGCGTAGTATGTTGGCTAGGGTCACCATGATATAATCAATATCAAAGAAGGCTGTGTTCTTGTAAAACAACACCCTACATTAATTTATGAACAACAATACACGAGAGAAAAATAATCAAGCTCAGTAAACATTAATAATATTGTATTAACAATGGTATACAAATTTCAACAATAACTACAAAGAAAGTTGCTTCCCTTTTTCCATTAATAAAAAGGGTAATTTTAGCTAATGTAATTTAACTACAAAGTTCAATTGAAGTCTTAGCTAAATAAAGAATAGTTCCACGGTGTTTTATCAGTGTAGAAAGATGTAATGTTCATGAGTGATATCAATAAGATTTAGTATGATTACTTGAATTAGTAATAATTAAGAATTAAAATGTCAATATATCGCCGTGCCTTATTTTCCAAGAATTGAACTGCTACTGCCGCTGGCAAACAGCGAGAGTCTTTATATAACAAGTTTTAAGCTCCGGATGGCTTGGCGCCAAAAGTATAGAAAAGATAATAAAATACGCGATTGGTCAGGAAATGGACCAATCCGTGATTTTAGAGAAATATATATATATTCTAAAATAGGAACATTTAAAAATAATTTCATTCATTTCTGAATAAGTTCAAAAAGTTTCATTAAAATCCGACAATAATTTGATTTTTTAAGAATTTTCAAATCATTGTATTTTTACCGCAAAAAGACGCTCAGATTTCCTATACAAATTTAAGGTCTTGCGTTGACGCCAGTAAACAGGATTTGTAACCAAAATTTCGGATGTTATAAAAATGATAATAAATATTTTTTTACATAAAAAATCCTTTGATCTTTCTTCTTAACAACACAAAGGTTTTGACGATAAAATTTTAATTTTTATTATACTTTACATTTGTCCATTTTTTTCATCATGCATTGCTTTTATTGTTTTTGGGAGATACTTAAGGAAATAACATTATAATATTCTCTTTTACATAAATGCCAAAAGTTTTATTAAAGTGTGGTGGTCAATTGCCCTCACTAATTTATATTAGACGCAATGCCACAAATAATAACAGCAAGAAGAAACAAGAAGAATCAGACAAAAAAAATTGTACAAATAAATAGATTTTATATTTTTATATAACAAATAACTATAGCACAATAGTTATGAATCTTGTTTAAAATGGTGAAATAAACTTGTCTTTTTTGGTTTTTGTGTGAGGTAATGTTCCAGTTTGATAGACTGCAAGTGGTAGGGTAATTTGTGGAAAATTTCAGTTCGATGTAGTATTTTTTGTATTCAAAATAAACAGTTCAAAGTTTATGGAAAAATCGTGTGTGTACGTGTCTTACGCTATGTTTGACATTTGTGTGTCTGCCGCTTCGTTATTTGCCAACGTTTAGTTTAGTTTGCATTGAATGAAGGAAATAGACTGTGGTTATGTTTAAAAAAAAATTTTAACTTATAGTCTGGACTTCAGTTGAAAGTTATTTTATGATGAGTGTCGTCATGTAGCATGTAAATTTTTCGGCTGATTTTTCCCTACTCTCTTTGTTTTTGTTGTTTATATAAGCAATATAAGTCACGTGATAGGCTCCAGAAGATTTTTTAAAATTTTGGCGCAAATGTACTGTTGATCAGAACAAATTAAGGTCAGATGTGCGAACGTAGTAGATGACATGTCATGTGATATTTTTGAATCAATCAAATTAATTAGTTGTGTAATTTAATTTGGAGCATATGTTTTGTTCAACTTTTGAAGTTTTGATAATAATATAGGATCTGTATCCTATAAAAGTCTAATAATTAAATAAATTTTTGATGACTTTTTTAAAGTTTTGAAGTAAAAAACTTGAAGTAAAAGTCAATTTTTTAAACGCGAATATTTCCGATTCTACTTAAATAAAATGTAGAAATAATATTTTATCAATTTTTTCCACTCTTTCAGCTTCCGACTCGTAGAGAAAAATGACCATAAAATTAAGTTTTATAGATGCTTCCTAGCTTTTTTTTATTCAGGTGTCCAATTTTCCGCCGTGAAAATTGAAGATACCTACTATAATAGGAGTGCAATTTTAGTACACTGCTGTGGACGCCACTTTCCATATAAAGGTCTTTGATGTGAATGCCTTGTGTGGGGAAATAAATAATTGAATAAAAAATACCTTGTCTCAGAAATCCAGAAAAGAAAATGATTTTTTTGCTGAATATTTGACAATTAATTCTCCTTTATTTATTGTTTTTTTTTTTCTTAATAAATTTTGAGCGTTTATTTCATTAATGCAAGACAATAATTTCTACGAAGAAAATATTTATTTATGTATTGTAATTTAATGATTTAAAAAATAATGGTACAATATTCTCCCAATTAGTATCTAACTCGCTCCTCAGCCGTAATGATCTTTAGCAAGCTTATTAACAATTATTTCACCATGTCGAAGTGTCCCTAATGACTTTCCAAGCGTATCTTACATATGGCACAAAGCCGAAAGTATGGAGTACCCAGTGAAGACTGAACTCATTAGACAAACTTCGACACCACGTCGAAGTGACCAAAAACGAGGAAATGCGATCAATAATTTACACGTTAACACTTTTATACGCGACACCGTTTGTGCATTTTTTTTAAATTTTTACACCGGTTGTGTTAAGCGTTTCTAGAGTTATCTCCCATTAACATGAGGTTTGTTGTTAGCAATTTCCCAAGAATGACGCTATGTTTATGTCAATCGACAGCTGTTCTTGTATTCCTCTTAGGTTTGGTGGTACCCGTCTGGACGGATAAGGGCACAAGGGACCTCACGTTGGAACCTGGACACTTACAAAGGTTTGGCTCTGGTCGACCAAACCACCCAGTCGATGAAATTGACGGGTTTCCAAACCCGGAACTTTTCTTCAGAAAATATGTCCATGCTTCTCGGCCTTTGAAGATGAAAGGCGCAGCGATAGATACGGCGGCTTTTAAACTCTGGACAGACAATTATTTTATGTCTCTTGATATCGATACTAATTCGACAGTCTTTGTGGAGAGTGCGAAAAAGGAAAATCGTTCTGGCCCTTCACAGCATATACACTTCAAGAAATTTCTTGAAACTTACAATAGTTCTGATAATTATATGGTCCAAGATGTTCCTGTCTATCTCAGGTGGGTAAATAAATATTTAGTAAATAAACAAGTGTGTAAAAAAATGACTTTTTCAAGCTTTTTCACATGTGAAAGTATTTAATTTTAAATCGGACCGACTTTGCAGCAATTTACTCACTGCCTTCTATAACTTAACGAAGTTAATTTAGCGCCGATAAAAAATTAAAAAATCGGATAAAAATTCATATTGTCAGGCTTCGGAATGAACGATTTGACTTCGTATATTTTTTAACCGTCATTTTTTAAAATATTTTTTAACCAAGTGAACTTAAAAATCGGATGACCGGAAAAATAACCAAAATTTTAAAAAATATTGTTTTTTTTCTTCTTACTTTTTTGAAAGGGTTCTAAAATTGTATTTACGAGAAATATTAATTATTCACTTTATTTTAAAAACTAAGTTTCAAATGTCAATGTTTACATTTTTATTTGTAAAATTGCAATATGAGTGACTTGTTGAACTTTTTTTCCCAATTACGGAAACTTTTTTAAAAGATAAAATAAGTGAATAATCGTATTTATGCTTATTTTTTTTTTTTTTTAATTTTGGGTAGTAAAAAAAGTAATTATTAGGAATGTGAATAAATTGACTCTAATGAGGTATCGATTTATAAATAAATCATATTAAAAATCGATATCCCATTTAAAGTATTGGTTCAAATTTGCAAATAGAACATCAGGTGTCGCAAAAACGAAAATAGTGATCGAAATACATTTTTATTATTTATTGTAATTATCTGAAGAAGACAAAAATTACAATAGACTTTATTCAACCTCGTAGAAAAGAAGGGATTTTTTTTTCTTTTTTGAGTTCGTAATTGTTGATCAATCTACCCGGGGTTTTTTTTTTTTTTTACAGATATTTTTTAGCCCAATTGAACATTAGATGTCACAAGAAAAACAAACAAAATAAGTACATTGGGAACCTTAATATAAGTCATAAAAAAGTAGTCAACTTTAAACTGGAATTATCGATACACAGTTTTAAATTGATTATTTCAAAATAAATTTCTATGCATGTATGAAAATTGAAAAGTTTTTTCCAACGAACGAATTATATCATTAGAAAAAATAACTTATTTACTAATTCTTCTTCTGTGTGTCGTTTGCCTGTCAACCATTTAGACAAGATTGTTAGATAAGTTAGTCTCTCAGCTCCTCTTGCCTTCACTATGGTCTGTGAGTGCTAGATTCTCAAAGCTCTCTGTCCTAAAGCCTACAATTGACTCTTTCTGATTCTAAGTATAAGTGTTATTTTCGTTTCTATTTTCTTTAAAACTTCCTCGTTGCTCGCATGCTCTTTCTATGGTATTCTCAGCATCCTTCTGTAGAACTACATTTCTTGGTTGCAAGTCTCTTCTTCATCTTTGAGGAAATTGTCCAGCATTTAGTGTCAGTACTATTTTCTTTGCCAGTAACGAAATTTTCCTGTTTCTGAATACTTTGCTTAGCTTATTGAAAGGCATTTTTTACTATTCCAGTGTGTGTTCAGTTTTGTACCTAACTTCTTAGGCAACACAATTCATCATATTACTGTTCAGAATTCAACGAGATTGAAAATTAACCTGTTTTAGAGCCAGTTCTTTGTTATCTAACTTATAAGTGTAAAAGAACAAAAAAAATTACATTTTTTTTTTTTATTTTAATAATTTTTTTTTTCAAAGAAAAAAATAGGATAAACTTTGCTTTGATACTTAGTGTTTCCTTTATTTAAAATATTTTATTTAATTGCATGTGTCCAATGGGCTTAAAATATACATTTGTTGCTTTTGTTATTATCTTCATATTGATACCATCATCTACCCACTTTCCTACATATAAAGTGTATGCCACATTCCACAAGAAAAAATATATTTGATAAAGTTCACCCACTTTAAAATATCAAAGGAGTAAAGGATTAATAAAAGTTAAGACATGACTTTCACCTGCTTTTCTTTTCATTTTCCTTGTTTTCGTTACCTTACACCTTTTTCTGTTTCCGCCTTCATACAGTGTGACACCTCTTCTCCATCCTCAGCTATAGGTTAATTAGTAAGAATTGTATCATTAACTCATTATTATCTCCAAATGATTCTTACAGTCTAAAAACATTTAGGTTGATAAGCCGCAAAAAATAAATCAATCTATACAGCGTGGAAATAAACAGATTGGCAACTTATATATATAATGGTTGGCTAGGCTTTACAAGTTTCCCTATTTGCTAGGGTAGCTAGCTAATCCCTGCTGCTGACACCTGTTCAGACATATCTGGGTTTTGTCAAACCCACAGGGTTCACTTGTTTATACTGTAGCTATGCTGAGCAAACCTTAGATCAGTGGATGAATAAGGTTGGTGTGGGATATCACGCTATCCCCACCTTCATTTTGACGCACGCGCGAGTCTTTCACCCCTTCTTCTCACTTTCAGCCGGTTATAGTAGTAAACCGTTGGTCTTAGCCGAAGATGAGGAAGATATTATTTTTCGCACGCTTTCGCTCTGACGTCACGGCAAATTGGCTTTTCAAAAATCAGTCGCCCAGAGCCGTTTGACCCGTCCGGGCTGGCTCACTTGTCTCTCGCCGGTAACCCCATATATACCGACAGAGACATTTTATTCGGCAAACCTTGCCTAGACCTCATGGCTCATCGCTGTATCTTAACACATACGACACGGTCGTCACCTTCATGACAGATTTTTCATCCCGAAGCTAACATCTTTACCGAGCCGCCTACTTCCAGGAATTTTCGTAAACTTCCAACATGAAGAACAAAGCATTTTTCACATTCTTCGAACACTGTACTTTCTGAACCTGTTACCTACAAAAGAATTACATACACTCACAGTGAGTATTTTTTTCCTAGCCGTATGTTTATTATTCATTACAACTGACTTTCTTCCTGAGGAACTTTTCCCGCTATAGCCATCTTGAATTTAAATTTTGGCGCGGAACTTTATTTACCTTATTTCTAGTATCTTACTGAAGGACTCCACAGAAGACAATTTACTAATCTACTTGGCCTCTTTATTAACTATAACATTTCCAGTACATTTACTGAAGGTCTCCACCGAAGACAATCTACTTGGCCTCTTTCTCAATTACTACATTTCCAGTACATTTACTGAAGGTCTTCACAGAAGACAAATTTACTTGTTAAACTCTAATAAAATTTATGTTTGTTCTTAACCTTTCGTTGTTTTGCCTATCTACTTCTTTTTGCCTCATACGTTTCTACGGTAAAAAGAGCACGTCTTTTATTTTATTTTTTTTTTACTTTGTTTGTGGATTCGGTAGTAGTGTGCGGTGACTGGCACAAGGCCTTATTTTCATAAGCCAGATCTGCACCGCCCCCAGGTCTGCAACATTAGTCTGTTCAAATCCTCAATCATGATGACTTGTGACTGTATGCTAGGACAACCATTGACTGCTTTCTAACAGTTTCATCTATGCAATTTCAAAGTCAACCCATGGTGTGGTCTTCAGGTACTTCCTAACATTGCCACATGTTACGTATGTATGTTTAAGCAACAATTTTTTTTTTTAATGCTTGGTTAAAGAACATGGAAATTTTTTTTTTTTTTTTAAGAGAAGTTTTTTAGTGAATTTTTATTGTTTCCAGATAACTATTTTTTAGTTAGCATTCAAAATTTTAGTTTTCTTTCTTGACTTTGTTTTCCGATGTACTTTCAGCCACTTTTTAGAGATTTTGATAGTTTTAGTTTTATATTTTGAAATTGATGTTTGTTTTTTTGGCTTTGATATTTTTTTTTTTTTTTAATCATTTGATATATCTTAAACTTATTTGCCAAATATACTTTTCCAGTGTGCTGGGGGTGTCAGCAGTGATCAGTGCCTGATCCACTGCCCTGCAACTGGATATTACTTCACACACATCCATTTCCACTTTGGCAGCTTGATTGTTGGTTCTGAAATTTCGTGTGTTTTAATGGCATCACCACCAACCATCGGCATCCAGATATTGATCAACTACCTTATGTTTAATTCTAATTATGTTTTGTTTTGTTTGTTTAATAACATATGAAATCCTTATGGATTATTTAATGTTGAAATTAACTTTTCTTCTGAGCATTAGTAATTTCTTTTATAAAAATGTATTGCTGATAATTTTTCTTACTGTGAGAATGTATTGCTGTAACCTTCACTATAAAAATGTATTTCTACATTTTCATAGTGTTTTGACCCCAGTTTGGTAACTATTTGCCCATAGCTGGGATTCTAACAGGTGTTACCACCCCGGGTGATGGTAGACCTGCGAACAACATCAATTAAGAGGTGGTAGTTCCATGCTTCTCAAAACCTCCCAGTAAAAGACCTTGCTGCCAGATGCAGTTTATTGTCATACCAAGGACAATAATTCTAATTAAGCTGTCAGTTTGAGTTGCTGCCTTTTAGTAGTGGTATATTTATCTTGTGAGATAAAGATAGCATTCTGTCTGGTCAAATTCAGTCCTTTGGTCATGAGAGTGCAGTGACCTCTCCAGAGTGCATCTCTGGGTGATGATATATGGAGGCTGTGCACTGCCCAGACCCCATGTCCCCACCCCAGCCATACCGACAAGATCCAAAGGAATTCAGGGCATTACATTTGGGTCTGGCGTGGCTGCAGGAGTTACTGGAAGTTTGTCAGTGTTGACAGCTAACTGCCTTCAGGACTCCACTCAAGATTTTCTATCTAAATTTATTTCCATATCCTTTTCTGTGTTTGGATATGGCTGCAAGGTAACTGACGTTTAAAATTAGTTTTATTTCATCTAAGTGGACTGCCTTCCCTGGCTGGCAAGGTCCATCTACTTGGATAATTATAGTAATAAAAATTGGTATTTTAAGTTTCTATTTAATAATAGTAAGTACTTAACAAAATATCAGTTTTAAACATGCCATCATTTTTAACGTCATTAGCAAATTAGTTTCCTATAATATCTTCGGTTTGTCTGTCAAGTCTTTTGTAGGTCTTTTTTGAGTTGTTACTAGATAAAACCACCATTCTATGGTGGAAGGCCATATGTGTGACCAGTGAAAAGGTATCTGGAAAGCAGGAGGCTAATTAATTAACATACTCACTACTCTCCATGATAGCTGAACCTTTACATAATTCTGTCACTGTTTTTGTCAGTGCTAACATTAGAAATTTTCAGTATATGATTTGTTTTGTTAAATAAAATTCAATTTATTAACATGTTTCCTGCTACCTTGGATATTTGAGCACTTACATAATGCCATCTACGTTTTTGTTAGTCACCATTAGAAACTGTTTGATAAGATTATTCTGCTCTTTATTGGCGAAATAATCTGATGGAATCTCTGGTAAGTTGCATTTTGCACTTGTTTGTCTAGAGCAGTGGTTCCCAAATGGTCCAGCATGCCTCATAGGTGCAGTGGAAGTGGATAGCAGGTGAGGCGAAATGATTGAAAGACAATTAAAGATTTAGAAACCGTTTTAAAAAATTATATGCCAAAAATAAATATGATTTCAAAATTTGAAATTATTATGGATTACCTGTAATTGCATGCATGAGTCTCAGAATAAATCCTTATAAATAATTATTGATCGATTTTATCATTGTGATATTTTTGCATTATATCAAGTATTAAGAATGTAGAAACTAGGGTCCACAAATTAGATGAAAGAGTTATCAATGATAATGTTCTGACTTCAAATCAACGGTTATCTCCCTTTAACCCTCTCTCTAGATCTTCTCTGCCAGAGGGCAGTTTGCACCTTTTCACCAGGATTTGCCTTTGGTGAGACACAAACAAATTTTAATTCCAAAATACGGCTCATGAAAAAAAAGGTTGAGAACCACAGATCTAAGGGAATTATCTCATTTTTATCTTATCCTCTATTCAAGTAGTTGTGTGTGTGTGTGTGTGTGTGTGTGTGTGTGTGTGTGTGTGTAACACTTTCCATGGTGTAAAAACACTATCCTCGGATTCTATATTTACTTCAACCACCCTAACTGTAGAAGGATGTGACACATGGTCATTTCAATATGTGATGCATATATACATAAATATGTGCCAAGGATAAATGTTTTCCAGTCCTCATGACTACTGTAATGCTGGCATCAGTATCTACCAAGAAGGAGGTGCTGGTACAGGTTTGGAATAACCAGGATTAGTATTCCCTCAATACAAATTGTTGGACTGTCCGAAGGCAGAAACTCAAAAGTGGATAAAAACAGAAACTGTCCTCTGATCCACGTGTTGTATAACCCTCTGGTGGGGGTGGTCCCATCCTATCCTCTCTTGGCTGGCAATTGCTAGTTGTTTTTTGAACAGCAGTGAATGACATCAACATGGAGAATTTTAACCTAGGTATTAACCTTCATGTCAACATGTTCTATCTATCCAGTGGAGGTCGTTCTCTCTCACTGGGGAGCTGTTTCAGACATGAAAGAAAACACGTCTAGATTGTTTGACAGTTAAGACTTGACTCCTTCAAACCTTTTTCCTATCTATCATTCCCACGCTGACTCAGCCAATCAAAATCGAGTTCCTTATTTTGGCTTGCATCTGACCTTGAAGATCAACCTCCAAAAGTCACAACTGAGATACAATTTCCCCTAAAAATAATAGTCTGCTAAACTATTATTTCACATGTCAAAAGTGCTGATTCATGCATAAATAATCATAGTCATGTCATTTTTGACGGGTACAATACTAGTTATTATGAGTTTTCTAGAAAATTCAAAAATTTTGCCACATTTTTAAAATAAGTCCTGATTACCGTTGAATAAAATTTAATTTTTTGGTCCTGTTTTAATCAGAAAAAAAAGATTTTAGAACAAATACAATAAATTGTTTGTGTGGGTGAAGATCTTGTAAGGATTATCCCACCTTGTTTGTCAGGATGCCTGTTAGGTGGCATTCTATTCAGGACTATAAAAGGAAGAGACATAAACATTCACACTCTCATTTGGCTCCAGGATGCAGTGGGGAGATGACATGTCCAGTTTTCCTCTCCAGGGAGACTTAGTCATTCATATGACAAACCATCTACTTAATTTCCCTCAACTACATGGTGTGATCCCACACTCACAGCTGTGCACAGTACAGCTAAGTATATAAATGTATTTCCTCCTTTTGTTTTGAGCTATCTGTACACATGTAAATAATTTTCTTTTTCTCTTCTTTTGCAAGCTATTTTTATATAAATATATAAGAAAAATTCTCCATATCTTTAATTTATAATTTTTAGTTATTCTAAAAGTTCACAACTGCACCTGTTTTAAAGTAGCACCTCTCTGGTACAATTTAAATATGGGAATATGGATATCTGTTTTTTTTTGCGGGGGGGGGGGGGGAATGTGTCTGTCCAAATATGTATATATGCACACTTGTGCATATATGCACTTAGATTTTTTGTATATATTTGAACATATCTAAACTTGATTTGATTTTCTTCTTCTTGTTCAGGAAAGATGTAATGATTCCCTGCAATATCCAGTGTGCTGAGCTCTTTGAAAAAGGCCTTGTGGCCACCGTAAGTCTTGTCCTTTTTCTCTGATTTGCCTGATGATATGGGCAGGTTGATGTTCTGAAAATAAAATTAAAAAATGCTAGGTTTTATAATGGTTTCTAAATTATTCAGTATACAAACATAACAGAATGATAAGACCCCACAAAAAAGAGACCACCTTCTGAATAGATACTTGCAGAATCTGGTATAAACCAGACTCAAGTCTACCTTTTTTTTGGCTGTTGTAAATCAGAGTCATATCTACCTTTTTTGATCCTCATGTAAACCAGGCTCATGTCTACTACCTTTTTTTGACTGTTGTAAATCAGAGTCATATCTACCTTTTTTGATCCTCATGTAAACCAGGCTCATGTCTACCTTTTTGACACTCATGTAAACCAGATCCATGTCTATCTTATTGATCCCCGTGTA
The DNA here is from genome assembly GCA_964036315.1 of Acanthosepion esculentum. Lineage (NCBI taxonomy): Eukaryota > Metazoa > Mollusca > Cephalopoda > Sepiida > Sepiidae > Acanthosepion > Acanthosepion esculentum. Next base: position 78,930,583 of record OZ038488.1, read on the forward strand.
CACCAGACTCATGTCTATGTATCTATGTATTCTTTGTGATTCTTTTTTTCCTATATAACACATATTTGACACTGAATAATCCAACAAGTGTTGATATGTCTTTAAATTAACCACACCAAGCCTCTCCAGTTTAATAATTCTTCATCTCTTTCTTTACTTTTCCCTCCATCAGATCATGTGGTTCAGCAGTGGTGGCACCAAGTCTGTGATTCATACAGATGCTGTGGATAATATGAACTGCCTATATCGAGGAGAGAAGGAACTTTACTTTGTTGATCCCAAATACAAGAATAAAGTATGAATTTATTCCATTCCATTCTTTGGTTTGTTTGGCCAATAAATGAAAGAACATTTATTATATTTCCCAAATTGCAATATTTACATGCTCCTCCAGGAATAAATAATCCAGATTTAATCACAATTTAACAAGGAAATGTCTTTGATATCTTATGCACAAAGATCTGCATGTCTTTCTTTCTCTCTCTTATTCACATGTTATATTCATGGAGATGTATGAAGATAAATACCTGTGACATCAATTTGTCAGGATTAATGATGGATATAGTAGCTCGTAAGAAAATTTGCGATACAATATTGACTCTATATTTACTTGCCATCTTTTATCTGTTTACTCTCATGGTATACCAGTAACAAGACCTTGGAGAAGATCACTGTTATTGTCATCTCACATTTTCATATGTCAATATACATGTCTGAAAGAGTGCTTAAAAGTTCTTGGCCCAATCCACTTCCTACATTTTTGACCAAACAAGAGAATTTTTGAGGAAAACCCTTCTTGAAGGAGCTAAGAACTTTTACACAACTTGTAGCATGTAACACACACACGCACACACATGTGTGTGTGTTAGGCTGTGCAGCTTATATTTTATATCATAAAGAAACAGTTTATACAAAGAATTAAATAGCAACGTTAATGTGATTAATGGCAAAATCACTTCGTTAAAAAGACTTAATGAGACATTAATTTACTATCAATTCCTTGAATAATAAGATCTTTATATTCAAGTTGTCATCAGATGAAAAACATATGCCAAGTGCTTTCAGCAATTTCAAATTGTCATCTTCAGGGCGCAATTTTTTTTCCATACACAGGCAAACACTAAGACGAAATATGTGTAAACTGAAAGATGTTTTTTTTTAATTATGCTATTTATTGACAGTTACATACATATTTGGAGTGTGCCAATTGGATTAAATATATATATATATATATATATATATATATATATATACATATATATATATATACATATATTTATATATATACATATATATTTATATATATACATATATATTTATATATATATATATATATATACATATATATATATATAATGTTTTAGGTTAGTTTGAATTTAGTGTAGGTCACATCTGATTGGTTAATCACAGCAAAGCCCACAAGCCTATTTTTATTTTTTTTCTCAAAAAGAGAGAACGTATTCTGCTTCTGAAATTAAACTAATTGTTCACTCGCCACTAGTTTAACATCACCCAAGGAGACAGATTTGTAATGTTGAAGTTTAAACTTGATTGTAATTGTGTAGAGATTTTTAACATTTTTTTAACATACTAAAAATTATAATTTATAGCTCTACTCTGTATTGAGCCCTCTTTTAAATAATAATATATGATGTGTGTGTGTGTTCATATAGTCTTTTTTTAAAACTTCTTGAGGTTTCTACAGCGTATTCATTCTGGCAAAACATGTACTTAATAGAGTAATTTTTTTCTTTTTTTTCTTTTTCCACATTTTCTATGTACTGTTAATACAAGATATACTATTGAAATAATTGACCTACCACTGAAATACCATTTGACATACCATTTAAAGCAGATATTTTTCACCAATGCAGTGGCTCACTATGAATTGTCTTGAATCCCTATTCAATTCCCTGCCAAATTAAGAACAGCCAGAACTTACCAAAATATTGCAAAATTATTCAGAAGTAAATGAATATGTTTCTTCATGAGTGCTGCCATTTTAAATGTCAGGATTTTTTTATTTTTTTTTATTTACCAATAATAGACATAAATAGTTTTTGTTAGCATCTTGGAGGAATTGAATTTTCCATACAACATAAGTACTTTACAGAAATTGTCAAGTCAATCAGATGCCTCAGGAAAAAGAAATTTCTTGTAATCTTTTCAGTTGGTTTTAAATGATTTAAAATTTATATTTTGTTACAACAATGATGAAGTGAATGATTTTCTGTCTTTTTTTTTCTCCAGATTTTCTTGAGAGAAAATGGTGCTTATTCTGATATTGATGTTGATAGGTAAGACACATTGTTCTATCCCTTGATCTCAGATATTAATTGTTCAAATTTATTACATTGTTATTTTAAAGCAATCATTCACTCACTAAAGTCCAGTTAACTCTCTTGTGGAGTATAGACACACAGCTTCAACACACTAGGTATTGCTGTTAGGAGTTTCCATAGTAAGTAGGTTTTTATAGCTGAGAGTTGCTAGCTCTATACCCAACCAGTTTCTCATTCTCCTAGACTGATTGTTGTTGTGTTATTATTTTAAGCATGAATAACAAACAACAAGAATATACAGTGAAATTAAGGGATCTTTCAAGAGGTTTATTTACAAGCACATACACACAGTCATACGCACACCTTAACGCCCTCGCTCCACTAAAATACCCTCCTCATTCTGAAGTGCGTTAAAGCCCTCTGGGGATAAACAGAGTTCTCATTTTTAGACTGTGATTGATGCTGAGGTTATCATGGACCAAATATGTGAGCAACAACGAAGTTTTAGAGAAAATGGAAACACAAAGAAACTTATACTTAACATCAAGAAGAGGCAGTTGTAATTTCTAAGACACAATGAGGAAAAAGGGCTTGGAAAATCTGATACTCACAGGACAGACTTGAAGGCAAGTGAGGCAGAGGAAAACAACACATAATCTACCTAGTTAGCTTGAGTAAATGTATGGTGGGATAAGTTTTAGGAGAAATAACAAAAAGACAAAATTTATTAAGAGCTATAAGAGAAAGAAAATTGTGGAGAGCTATGATCATCTCCATTTTGAGGGGACATGACATATAAAGAACAATAATATAATTATTCATGATGTAGGTAAACCAATTCATACAATAATAACAGTAGATCGCTTCAGTGTTTTAAATATATCTGCTTTCCATAAATTAAATTTTCAACCAAATCAGCTGTCCATCCTTGGATGTGCTTATTGTATCCAATGATCTTTCATACATATATTGTATCCACAATATTTTTCTATAACTTCTTCATGTTCAAGTTACAAAAAAAGTAAAAGAATAAAGAAGTTATCTCTGCTTAACATTGTTTGATGAGTGAGATGCTTGAATATTTTTCAATAAGAGTAGTCATCATCATTTGAGCCCAAAGTAAAGCCAAGATTTTGAAATCTAATATAAGGCTTTCCTGCTTTCTTGCTAAACAATATTTTTTTTGCCCAACATTGTCCAGACAATTAAACCCCATCATCATGTACTTACTATTGTTAACATTTTCACTGATCTAGTCTCCAACCCTTGTCTGGTGCATTCTGTGAGAAAAAAAGAAACATCTTACAACAGGAGAGACTATGAAAGAAAGTTTTGTTCTCCCATTTTTCATTTCCCCCATTATGGGCATTATTATATCCATGATATAATAACACCGTATTTCACAGATGGAATGGAACAGCTGAAAGGAAAAGGATCTCGGAGAGATACTTTATATACTAAAACATACGCAAAACTATATATACATGTGTCCCAAACAGAGAAAAATATATTACATATATCTACACAGCAAGGCAGAGTGTAAGGAGAAACAAAAAGCAAGGGCCTGACATATAATATGGAAATTCTTCTGTGTTTCTGGAGCAGCCATGTTTATGACTCCAGATTCAAATGAGCCCGATTCATCTACTATGTATTAGGTGTGGACATATTCACAAATAGCGAAACATCAACTCTTGAGTTTTTCACAATTGATGTTTGTAAGCAGGAGTTTCTTTCTATATCCGGCAAAGATATATTCCCAAAGAGAAACCGTGCCAAGTGCTTGTAAGCGGCTGGGAGAGGCAGATTTAGCCTCAGCCTGAGCTCCTTAGACCAGGCTAAAATGCAACCACTCAGTTTGGCTGCTATAAACAAAATGAATGACTGGGCATTCTTGTCACTGTATCATTACTAAGTGGCAGTCACATAACTCAAGGGATTTATCTCCACCAAAGGGAGGTAATCGCCATTTGCATTACTACACTCTCTAGTTAAAAGGTTGGTAACGGTTAGAAAAAATAATTACTAAATATACCACTGAGCAAGATTGGAGAACAATATAATAATCAAAACAACAAAGAGGAGGATAGTAATTTAAATTATTTCTGAAATAGACGTATTTACTCCTTGTGTCCTGCATATAAAAGCTTTTTCAAATCTTCAAGAACAATTACTTTTTCAATCAATATCACCTCATACAAGGCAGTAAAGCCACTAAGTCACAAGGGAAGAATTAGGAACAGAAACATTAATAATGAGCGGGAAGGTGAGAGAGTAATCAGGAGGGCAGTAGATAGCAATTGACCTTGCATTTAAATTTGTGATTAAAGTTGACTGGAAAGCATGGAGCTGGAAGAGAGTTCCACAAGCGAGATGGTTATATCTAGGCAACTCAACTGTAAATTGAGATGTTGATGCCAGTTTAGTACTGCACTTAAACTCAAAAAGGTACCATAACAAAGAGCTTATCTGAACAGTTACCATGAAAGTATTTATAGAAAAGACACAGGCAACCTTAAGGCAGTGGGAAAGTGTCTGAAGCCATGCCGCCAGATCAGGACCAATAATATTACAGATTCTTCTTTGGATTTCATCAGTACATACATACATTCTTACATATTTGTGTACACATATACATCCACTAGTGCTCTCTTTATTTTTCATACTTGTACATACATGTATGCATATACACCTGTGCACACACATATCTCCAGATATTGCAGTGGCAGAGAGCAAAATATTTCCCTGTCTGAGTTTAAAATATGAGTAACGAAATTGAGTGATTAAATAGAATTGCTTCATGAAGGATTTCATTCTAATTTACCTGTCAGAAAAGAAAAAAGAAATATAGATTTATTAAAAAACTAGAGTGAGAAAGATTTTCAATATAAGGATTTCTTCCTAGGTCAAGAAAACTAAAATGCAACAACAATGGCACCTTGTTTTCTGAGATGCACAATAATGAATTTCTTCATTGGTTGGCTGTGATCTGAATACAGAAACTTTTCTCAGGAAATTTGGAACTTGCCTATCTTGTTAAATATAAACCAAACTCTGAGAGAACCCTTTTTACTTTCCATCAGCATGGCTGATGCTAACCACCATGAGAGTGACTCATTGCAATTTCTCAAACTAATGTTTTCCATTGACATGAAGTGGAAAGATTATATCCTATTGCTAGGAAAGTTGGTTCACTGTTGTGCTAGACAATTTTTCTCAACAGAATTTATCTTATATATTTATAAGGCTACCATTCATCCTTGCATTGAATATTGCTGCCACATATGGTCTGGTGCTCCTGCTATATATTTAAAGATTCTTGATAAAATCCAAAGAAGAATCAGCAATATTATTGGTCCTGACCTGGCATCTCAACTTCAGCCACTTTCCTACTGCCATAACATAGCTTCCCTCTATCTTTTCCATAAATAGTTTTATGATAATTGTTCTGATGTACTTTCCTCTATGGTACCTAGACTTTATGAATTTAAGCACAGTACTAGATTGGCTGTATGGTCTCATGATTTTACAGTAAAAATGGCTACATGCAATAATAAGTTCTATGCTAAAAGTTTCTTCTATCGCACTTCTCGCTTGTGAAACTTTCTTCTGGCTTCTTTCTTCCCATTCAACATTGATCTTCAAAAATTTAAATACAATGTAAATTGTTATCATTTGTCTTAATTCTTGTTCTTTTATTGCCCATTCTCCTTAATAGTGTATTTTTTTTTTTTTGTTATCTTGTATTCTCTAACACTCATTATCCACTTGCATCTTAGTGGTTTTATTGCCTTGCTTGGAGGTGAAATGATTTTGTAATTACCTCGATTGTATTTTCTGCATAAGTAATCTCGGAATTTTATCTATAAAATTCATGGTTGTCACATATCAGAAAGAATTGAGCTTTGTAAAAATATTCCAAGAAAGCGTACATAAAATAACAACGTATTAACAGCTTGATCTCCCCTTATTTACTAACAAGATAATTGTTTGTTATCGTAACACAAAACGTTTGTTTGTCAATGTCATCTCCCTCTTGTCATTATAACAATAGAATATTTCATGACAAAGAAAGGAAAATCAGTCTATATAACTGATAAATATATAAAATAAGTTGCATTTTGTATTACAGAGTTACTCCAAAATAGTTGTCTTAAAATACAATGTGGAAAATCCTTTCATGGCTATATCAGGCAACAGCCATTCTAATCTCCTCACCTGGGAGTCTGGGTCTAAAGCAATTGAAGAGCTTTCTATTACTGCGGGATACCCACTGCATACAGTTTTATATTCTTTACTTATTAAATGCTTTTTATCGGTGGATTTTTGATAGATGTTTAGTTTTAGCACATTATCACTGCAGTTTAGCGTGATATCAAGAGACTGTATTTGTTTCCGTTTCATAAGTAAATTTGATCATATGTTTGGTGATGTTTATTTACAAGATTAGGTAATATTGTACTGTGGCAATGTATCGTGTAAATAAAATAAAAACAACACTGACCTTACATTATTTACATTTTGATGAATATCCTTATCTTAATTGTTATTATCAATAACAAAGATGAAGACATTAGTTTGAATATAAATAATAATAACAATTCCAGAAATTTAATCAGAAATCTATTGAACTTACACTAGTATTTACTTATGAATCAGAAACAAGCAATACATTGGTGTTCGCGGCCATAATGTTAAACCTCGCTGATAAGGATCTAAGACTAAACTCTTTATTCATTGTAAATAAACGTGTCAACAAGCACCATAGAAAATTATTCATTCCACTAAACTGAGCAGGTAACTTTATAATCAATATTTTATTTTTGATATTTGACAAGAGAAAATATTGTTTGGAGATGTCCACCTTTGATTTTTCTGTCTCTCTCTTTCCAGAATGGATTACACAAAATACCCAGAATTAGCTGACATTGAATATCACCATGTGAATATTACAGCCGGAGACTGTCTCTTCATTCCTTACCTCTGGTAATAAACCAATTCTATTTTTTTCTAAATACATACACATGTGCAGAGTTGGCAGATGTGGCTATATCCACACACAACCATATTGCAAGTTGTATTAAAATTAAGCTAACAAGTTCTGTTAACTTTTTTTATTCAACTCTTCCAGTTTTCCGATAAGTTCATGCACTAATATATATATATATATATATATATATATATATATATATATATATATATATATATAATGAAATAGATTAAGTCTGACAATTACTTGATATATTTTCTGTTTATACATTATTTTAATAGATACAATTTATTTAAGTAAATGGTCTGTTTTTTAATTAAGCAGTATTAATTACATTTACCAGCCTGAATGTTCGAGAAATTTCATAAATATGCATTCTCCAACCGGAATTGAACCTGTGTCCTAAACAGAAGCATCACTTGATCTGACATGCTATACTACTTAGCTATAGAGAATTAAAAACAGAGCATTTACATAAATAAGTTAAAATAACTTATAAACAGAAATTATGTATAGTGTGTGTGTGTAATTTCTAAGGTAATGGAATTTTTTATTTATTACTCCAACAGATTTTGCCACTTTAAAATTTTTTATCACATTCTTATCCACTAAAATGTGTGTGTGTGTGGACATAATGGGACAAAATGGAAAAGCTTTTTAAGGATAAGAAGAGCAATAAATTATCTTACCTGATCCAAAGACCAAAATTCTTTTTGTTTTTATTTTTTATACATACATATACATACACACACATACATATAAGAGCCATTGGTGTCTGCTGGATTTTAAATCAGCCCACTTCAAGTAGATCTATTTTCCAACAGACACCAATGACTTATATTAAAATAAAAAAACTTCTGGTCTTTGGTCGTCAGGTCTGATAAGGTAATTTAATTTATTGTCCCTCTTATCCTCAAAAATCTCAACACATTTTTCTTACACACAAATAGAATCATCAACACTGGACTCATCACCACTGAGAACAATATCTTTCCCCCAGGTAACTGACCTTTTAGACACACAAATGCATATCGCCCACACAGTTGAGTTTAATATTCTTCTTTTTTAGCTGTGTACACACTAATATATTTTCTCTTTTTGTTCATCCTTTTTTAGTTTGTATAAATATACAAGAAAATATCTTTGTGTTGAAATTTTTTCCACATTCATTCCATTTCCTTTTACCATCGCAAATAATGACAACCCGTCATTTACATGTGAAAACTTTGGTTGCCACTGCTTTTGTCTGACTCAGAAGTAGTATCTGGAAGATGTATTATCAGTCCTGTGCATATGTGTGTAATGTTAAAATTTCTCTCTTTTTCTATATAAAATACATTTTAGATCATTTTTCAATACTTATTTACTAGAATTTTTATAGTCATTTAAAAATCATCCTTTTTTTTTTTTTTTTTTCATGCAATTCAGCTATTTATACAATTTGAAGAAGTAGTCCAGTTTGTTTTCTTCTAAACCAACAAAAAATAATCCTTCATTTGATGTTTTAAATCTAACGCTGATCTGAATTAAGGGAGGTAACTCTTATACGATTCATTAAAGTTGCTTCCCTTTAAAACAACTTGCTTTTTTTTGTTTTTGTTTTTTAAATTGGATTTTTTTTAATCATTTCACCCCAAGCAAGGCGGGAGAGCTACTAGTACGCAGAGGGTTAGTTACAGAGAATGAAGGTGAGAGAAAAGACTGGATATAAGGGGCATTGACGAAAGGATAAAAGATGAATGAGATTCAAGTCAACAGAAGATGACAATTGATGTTGCATTTAAATTTTTGAAGATTGTATTTATGGAAGCAAGTAAACAGAAGGGAGTTCCACGGGCGGCAAGTGCGAGAAAAGAAACTGGTGGAGTAATGGTGGTTAAATTTAACTATTTCAACAGTAAAAGGGTGGGACCTAGATGCCAATCTAGTAGAACACTTAAATTCATGTAGTTCGGGTACCAGGGAAAAAAGAGCTTGTCAGAGCAGTTGCCATGAAAATATTTGTAGAAAAGATAGAGGAAAACTACATCACATCTGTGAGAAAGTGAGTGAAGTCAAAATGCCAAGTCAAGATCAATTACATTGCAGATCCTTCTTTGGCTTTTGTTAAGAACCCCGAGACAAATATGGCAACAGTATTCAGTACATGGAAGAATGGTAGATTTGTAAATGTACAAGATAAATTCTGACGAGAAAACCTTCTGGCACAACACAGTGACCCAGCTTTCCTTGCAGTAGATGCAGCTATTGATTCAATGTAGTCATTCCACTTCAAGACAATTGAAAACATAAGGCCAAGAAAGCGTAATATGTTGCTCTCCAGAAGTCTAGCATCAGCCATGCTGATGGTGAACAGGGAAGTTTCTCTATGGTGGTTTAAAGCAGTTTCATTTTGGAGGCATTCAAATTTACAAGCCATTTCCTGCCACAGTTAACCACTGACTGGTGGTCCTTTTCAAGAGTAACGATCAGGTTAAATTTGTCAGCCCTGATGGATTTGCTATTGAGACTGGAGTAAATAGTAGTGTCATCTGCATAAATGCCTACTTGGGAACTGACAACATCAAGAAAATCATTGAAGATCATCAGAAATGGCATAGGGACCAGGATAAAGCCTTGGTCAGCCCGTTCAAAACAACCTTCATTTCATGATCAATAGGAATGATTATTTGTTTAGAACTCCTAATTCGATATTTGAACTATTAGTAAGTATATTTATTTATAGTGGTAATCCTTTATCCTATACATGTTTCTAGGCAATCATTTATCAAGTATTAATTAAATGCAGTGTTTTTTTTAAGTTTTTTTTTTCCTGTCATTATGATAATAAAGAGGTTACTTTTTCTTGAATCATTTCAGGTCAAGTATTTTCAATTTTTGGTGATTTATTCTTTGTGTTGTCAATATTTTTGTTGCTCTAGCTCAACTTCTTGAATCCTGATTGGAATGACTATTGCAACCTCTAAAAATGGATTAGTAAGGCAACAAAGACAATTGAATGTTATTGACAAAAGAAATGATTAAAAAAAAAAAATAATGGAGTTTTGAAACCTTAATAAATCATGAAATAATTTGAATGAAGCTGAAGTAAAATGTTCTTTGGTCAACAATTATTTTAAGTTCAGGATTTGTTGATGGAATCTTTATTTTGTAGGATTCATCAAGTCCGTTCATACGGCAGCAACTTAGCTGTAAATATCTGGTGGAATCATGATGAAGGCTTGAAGATGGATCCTCAGAAATGTAAGGAAAAATGTGATCAGAATTTGAATTTGTCTCAGGTTAATTTTGAAGTGGATAATGAAAATCCAGAAGAAGATTGGAAGTAAGTATTAACAATTATTTATTTTTTTAAATTATTTTTGTTCGATGAGTTGTTGGGTGGGGACAAAGTTTTCTTGAAACTCATGTCCGCATATGAAACCAAATTTCAAATATAGGTAATACTAGACAACCTTTTGAGAGAATATTCTGTTAGAAAAGCGTGTTATCATTGAATTCATTCTCTAACAGATTATACTGCATTATCAGCAGAAGAACCTATTTTTAACTCCAACTTTTTACTTATATACAGATTTATACATAAATAAGGGATTTTTTTAATACCATGCCTGTACAAGACAACTGATCATGGCTCTCCACGGCTTCCATTAGTATATGCAGATTTTCCATGACTTAGTTGCAGACACTGTTACAATTATACAAAATGTGGGTCCACTTCTAATAACAAGCCACGACAAACATGAAATATCAAATATATAAAATAATGAGAGATATTTATTCAAATGGTACATACATGTTCATTTGACTTTCCACGTTTTGTTGATCAGAAAGCGCAGCCCAGTACATTTTTACTGTCCTGGGGTCAGTCATCAAAAGAGGAAGAGTTTTGAAACTGTCAAAGTGGAAACTAGGCAGAGCTGTCATTGGCTCATCTATTGACAAATCAGATGACTCTCTACATGCTGGTTACGACAGTGCTGTGAATATAACTTCTGGATTTATTTTATTTTCTTAAAAGGAGTTGTTACAACTTCTTGGGAAAGATAATGGACAGGTTGGATTGGAATTCAGTGTTCTCTGTCTCTTAAACTGTCTGCCCAACCAAGGCTAGAGAGCCTATTTAACACATGCCCAAAGGTAGAAGTGGCTGGTATTTGAGCTCTGTTTACCAATTCCATTTTCTATGAAAATAACCTGCACATCCAGGTGTGGGATAGTATTCTATAATCAGCATCTGATAGTTAAATCAAGTGTGAAACCCACTTAAGAATAAGATTTCTCACATTATGCTGTGGCTTTCTATCTGCGATAGACGGGTTTTCTTGGATTTCTCATTCAAAGCCATTACCCATGGCACCACACTGAACATCCATATTTGACGGTTCCTTCCTTTACAAAGAAAAAAAAAATCTTCTTTCCTCCTACCACAGTACAGCCTCATTTTTTTTTTTTATATAGTTACCTCTCTTTATTTTGTCAAAAGATAAAATTTACATTATTTACGTTGTTTAGGCTGTTGTCCTCATCTTTGTCATGTTCAGTTGTATGCTCCGGCCTTCTTCAAGTGATTGGAATTTCGAACTGAACCCTTTCTTTCATCCACTGAGGTAAATTGTTCCAGTTCTACATGACATGCTTCTTCTGGATGTCTCATTTATCTCCCTTTAACTTAACTTTCCAATTTTTTTGTTCACTATTGCCATAGCCAGGTATTGAACTCACAACTCTTTGGGTCAAGTCACTGGATCCCACCAATGCTTTTATCCACTGGACTGTGGAACTAGAACAATCCAAAAAATTTAGTAAGATCTACAAATGACAGGAAATTGTGGAGAGCCATGATCACCCACATCCTGAAGAGACACAGCACATAGAAGAACATCATCAATTTCAATCCCAAAGAATTATCATTCAGTTCCGAATCAAACACTTGTTTTTTTTTTTTTCATTCTTAAGTTGGAAAATTTTAAGGACCCTTTCATTCCTCCCTCTGGCTACAACACACTTTTTTGGACTACTAGCAAATTACACTCAACCATACAGTGCATTCCAACATTTTATGCAAATAAGAAGATTTGCATTCATAAAACTAATGATTGAAAAGTCACAGTGTTTCGTCTGATATGACTTCCAGCTTTTTCAGGTGCCTGTCAATCCAAGTAACTTTCCCCACAATTTGGGAGTCATTGATAAAGAAAGAAATAGAAACGGCAAAAGTTCAGCAGCAAGAGGAAGAAAAATGAAGTGGCAGTAAAGGAGGTCAAGCAGGACAGCAACAGCAGCAAGCCCCAAGTTTTAGGTTCAGGATTGTCTCACAGAACAATAGCATTATTTCATGAATTTGTGGGCATTCAGTTCCTGGGACAGGTAATATAAACTTAGACTCAGTGGAAACAGGGTGAGCAATAACTAAGCAGTACTTTCAAAAAAGAAAAAAAATGAGATACCCTTAGACATGGAAAGTGGAATGAGAACAATCTACCTCCATAGAGTTTCAGTTCAAAATTACCTGAAGGTTATCTAGATCAAATGACACCTGAAGAAGGCTGGAGAGCACAATGGCTGAAATGTTGTGATAATAACAATAAAGATAAGAATAAATCTACATGTAAATAATTTAAATTATTCAAGTAATGATAACTCAGAAATTTAATAACATTCTTTTGAATGTATGAAACTTTAATAAACCTTCTTTAAAAATAATTGAACAATTTTTTTTTTTTTTTGAACTAGAAAAGTCTTGCAAGATATTTTTTTTTTCTTTTTGACATTCTTAAAAGTTTTTTTCTTTCTTGCCAAACTGTAGAGATTATTTTCTTAATATCCTGGAAGAGGAAGACATCAAGTTAGAAGACATGACAGAACTTGTGCTTGGAGTAAGTCACATGATTATTAATTCCTTTCCTTTCTGTGAAAACAATTTTGACATCTTTTATGCTTAATCATTTCTGCATCTAAATATAGAACAAGCAATATACATACCCATGTTTTTTGTTGAAGAGGGACTGGAATTAATCTTGCACAAAGGATTTGTCATAATGATTTGGGGCATTGTTCTACAAGGCTGTATGCTCTTCCTGACACCCAAATCAGACACTTGTAGTCCAAGTACACAGGTTTTTCAAGACATCATCTCTAGGAAGCTCGCCATTCAAGGCTTGAGACTCCATCTTAGCCTTATATATATATATATATATATATATATATATATATATATATATATATATATAGGCCATTGGGTCCTATACGAAGCTCATTCACCCTTTGACAGGTTTTGTTTTTTGTCCTGTGACGTGACATGTCGCCTGCCTCACCAGCAGAAAAGCTAGTTGGGGGAGTTGGTTGAGGTGCCAACTACCCATCCATGCAGCAGGTTGTACTGGGTTACATGTTACCAGTAGCAAGATCTGACCAAAATGTAGAAAAATGGGCTAACAATTCCATCTTCTTAATACTAAAAGAAAATTAGTTTCTTTTTATAAAAGGAAATTAAATGGGTAAATACAATTGAGATCAGTTTGTTTTGAATTGAATCATATTGTGATACACCGTGAAGTAGAACTCAAGTTTTTTTCTTTGATCTTATTAAACAAAGAACACGGCAATACATGTGAGTCCAATATCTTTCAGTAAGGAACAAATTTCACCAACTTCACCTATATTATATATAGTCTTGTCAGCCATGATGCTGGTAATCCCACACAGAATCACCAAAGGTACCACTGGTAATTGTAATAATAGCTCTTTCCGTTCAGGAAGTATTTGACATTTATTGACCAAATACTTAGTGTTACTGTCAGTTTAAATTAATAAATTCCTTTTATTAAAACAGTTGTTTTTTTTGTTTTTTTTCAGCGAATTAGATTTCTCAAGTCCATTGTTTAGTTCTTTCTAATACTGATTGGTGTTTCCTTCCAAACTATTTGTTTTTGGTAATGTAGAAAGTTAACAGCTTGATTATATAATTTTCTCTTCTAGTTACATGTGCTATCCATTTTTTGGCTTTGCTTCAGTTGAAAGTGTTCAAGTGACATGGCTTTTATTTATGGTAAAGCTCTTTGTTTATGATTTTGTGGCACCAGTCTATAGGCTCTGATGAATGATTGTCTTTAAGATTTATTGTTTTAATTTATTGGAAGCCATTTTTAACTCTTAATCTTAGAAAATGGTTGTACACAGATGATACTTTAGAGATTTCTGAACAAGTTGGCTACTATTTATGACATCCGTATAAAGGGTTAAATCAGACAAAGCTATTTAAGAAAGTGACTCAAGTTTCCATATCAGTTCTGGTTTTGTAGCATGTTATAGTGTGGGAGAAATGTTCCTTTGGCACAACCTAAACTGTGTTCATTACAATATGAAACCGTGCATAACAAATATTAAAATGTACCTTTAAAATCAATATCAGGTCTCTCATATGGTGTGGTTGCTTACCCATAAATGCTCTGGATGTCTTACCATTTAATCCAAAAAGTGACAGTGGATAAAGTTTCTGATGTAGCTGCCATCTTGGCAAGAGTTAAAATCTGAAGTACAGCAGATATTCCAGGCCGTGCTAAATGACGCACTTTTGAAAAACCACCTTATTTTTGTCCCATCTATTTACGTGTGGCTCCCTGTGCACAACAGCTTGATGTCAACCAACCACTGACAGATTATATTAGAATACTGCATTGAGTCTCTTCTTTACACTTTCCAGCATTGCCAGTCATGTAATGATGGTCTCCACTCAAATGCATTTGTGCATGCAGATGTTCATCCAGTGTCTCCCTCAACTGTTGCCAATGTGTTTCAGATTCTTTTGGTTTGCTCAAACTTTGCAGCAGCGCTAAAAAAAATATTTCAAATCAAAACCAAATTTTCACAAAATTATATCTTGACAGCCTTTAAGAAAATAAGTGATAAAAATTACTAGCAACTTTTTAATATCTGTCTCAGAAATTTCTAAAACTTTTCTATATGTCTGTATGTTCAAGGAACATGTTTTCAAGAACAATAAGCAGAAAATGTACTTAAACCCTCAGAATCTATTGCCCTTCTTTTCAAACCTTGCAATTTAAATAATGAAACGTTTCATTCAAAATTGTTGTCAACATTGAAATTGGTATTTTAAGAAAAAAGACAAGAAGATATTTTGACTTGAAATATTTCATATTTATATATATATATATGGAACCCCATTTCAGAATTGAAGAAAAAAGCTATAAATTTAAATACTGTCACTGAAAACTAATTTTTTGTATAAAAACCAGCCTGCACAGTAACTCAATTTTTGTTCCCTGACCGGCTCCAATAATTTGAATTTTTGTATCCAAATATATTAACCAATCAATGATGTAGATGTGCAGTATTCTTTGAAATTGCAGACAATAAAAAGTTCTTAAGCTATGAAAATTTTGGAAGCTCACCTCAGAATAGGATCAACAGTATTTTCCCTCCTTAAAATAGATATTTAAAAATTGGGAAAATATTTATTAACCAATAAGCTTGAGATTAATAAATCTAATTTTGTGGGGGATTCTGGAGTCAATATTTTGTTATATAAACCACAAATTTTAGTCCACTCTAGGCTTTCAGTGAACCTTTGACCAGGCTGTTTGTTAGTTTGTTTGTTGTACAAACAAAACTGAAATTCTCACACTTAATTACTCACATTTTTCACATATTTATTTGAGTATATAATATTACAAAAATGCTTAGCGATATTGACATATAAAAGAAAAATATGCAGGCTAAGTTTCTTTACAAGTGTAAATAGCTTCTCCTGCCTGTTTCATGTGGCCAACAACTACAATTTATATGCATAGATAAAATAATGTAAATCCATGTTACACACATGCACACGTTTTCTGTTTTTGCTATACTAATGCAATTCATTCAGTTGCACTGAAAAAAAAAGATACACAAAATATTTTGTGCGATGTTGTCCACAAAGAATCTTTGTAATTCATTTCTTTCAATTTGAAAGAAAAATAATGCTCAAATAATGAAATTATTGAAATTTGTAGACCCATGTTTGAAGATTCACTTTTATTTCTTTGCTCATACACTCATAAAACTGCTACATATATATATATATATATATATATATATATATATATATATATATATATATATATATATATATATATATATATATATATATTATTTATTTGTAGTTGAAGTGATAAATTATCAAACATTTGAAATAAAAAAAAATGTTGATAGTAATTATTCTTTATTTTCAGAATGCTGCAGCTGAGAAATTAAAAAACATGAATGCAGGCCAGGGTTATCTTGATGTGATTCACAGGGTGAGGAATTCTTTTAAACTCATAAATTTCTTCCCCTACCTATAATACACTGTCTGTTTTTGATAAACTGACTGCTTAATATTAATTTGAATTTAAAAAGATTATTTTAACAGTTAACTTCTCCAGAGAAAAAAATACATAGATAATCTAATCATAATTACATCATTATTTTGTTAATGAAAATGAATTTTTCCTTTTTTATGATTTACAAGGTTTCTTAAGTTCATAGAGATATAAAATATATTTGAATATAAAGACATATGGAATATCTTTAATTTGAATGTTGCTGCTTCTCCAGATTCCAGTAATTGATAAATATAGCATAGGTGAAGTATTGCTGAAAAGTTCTTAGCCTAACCAAGAAGAGAATGACCAGAGCCATGAAACCTACTTGCTATTCTATAGATTCAATCTGCATTTCAACACACTTTACATATTGTCTCTCAGGAATTTGTGAAGCGTTCCATATTTTTACCCACATAATATACTCCTTCCTCCTAAAAAAATGAAGACCCTCGAAAATGCCAAAAAGTACTCACTGTGAAACATTTTTTTGATTAAACTGTCACCTATATGAAAATACTTCTATAATGTACCCAACCATAGAGCTCTCTTTGAGAGTGCTGAACTCAAATCCATTCTATAATTCTTAAAAGTAACAAACTCTGCCCCAAAATACAAAAACGGAACCAAATAAACACCCAGCTACAAAATCCAACTGAAACCGAATTACATCCACACCCTTAAATAATAATGCCTTATAAAAGAATTTGTCTGCAAAACAAACACAAAATAAAAACAAATCTTAAAACTACTTGATTCAGTGTGAAAATGTGCCAGTAAAATAACAACCCATCTAAATCTAAATTTTAACTATTCAAAAAAAAAATTCTTTTTAGTCATTGAAATACTGATTTTTGGCAAATAGCTAAATGGGGATTAGAACTTTTCAGCACACTGTCACATAATGCATAATCATGTATACAGCTATCATACTTTTTGAAGTGGAATGCTAAAAAGGAGTCAATGATGTTAAATTTAAATCATTAATAAGCAATGGAAGTGGACAATTTACATATGTGCATTAATGTATCAGTTTCAGCAATGATTGAACATTTGATTAAACACCAGCAGTGTAACCAGTCTTATAACCTAGACATGTTCTCAGTGCTGAGTGGGGCTAATACTGATTAATGTTTTGGAGGGGAGTGGATTGGCTTAAAGATAACCTTTAACATTATGTATTTTTTATCTCTCTTATATATAAAATTAGTCTGGTGGTGTATATTTTGTTTACTCACTGTGCACATGTTTTTCCTTATTTTTTTTTGCTCTGATGAGAGAAGAATAATTAACCACTTTAGCTGTTTCTAATTATTATATTTTGCTATTACTATTTTACGATAATATATTTTTTTTACTCTCTTTTTTTGTTATAAATTGCATTTTAATACGCCCCCTTTTTTTTTCTCTAATACCATAAAACAAAAGATAATTATAAAGATGGACATTTACAAAGGTAATACCACCAACAATTAGTCTTTCCTACAAGAAAACCAACAATTGGTAGACAAATTTGTTTTTTTTCGTTTTTTTTTTTTTAATAGAGATTATTCAATTCTAGGCCTGAATGCGGTGTGTGATATGGGTGAGAGCAAAAGTGGTAGTAAGTGAAGATGAGGAGGATAGAAGACATTTGAGCCTTAACTTGAAGATGTTAAGATTTTAGAATTCAAGGAAGCATCCACATGGGAATGTGTTTCCCAAACTAAAAATTCTTGCGTGAAAATGTTCTCTGAGTGGTACTTTCTCCTTACAATCGAAATACAGAGGAAATGAGAGTGATTTGGCTCTATGGATGTAGCTTGACTATCTCCAAGGGTGAAATTAATATAGTATATTATTGCACTTGATGAACTAAATTCATTTTCTGCTGCCTCATTTTTGAATGCTTTCAAGAGAGAATTACAACTCATCAGTTGATTATATATTTGACTCTGTATTGAGAGTCAACATGCACCCCTATATAAACCATTCTTATGATATTATGCATACATAATTTTTTTTTTTCCAGATCTTCAATTTGTTTGATAGTGATGGTGATGAGAAAATTACCAAAGAAGAAGTGGAAATTATACCAGAAAAGGTGTGTTTTTTTTTTTTTATTTAACAAAAAAAAAAAAAGAAAAATCAGGGTATTTACTTTTTGAATCTTTTAGTAATAGTATTTTAACTATTAGTATTTTATTGTAAGGTTTCATTTCTGTCATTAATGTTTGATTTTTGGAAATTTTTAACCTTCATGCCTACAAAAAACAGTATGTCAAAAGATGGTTTTCCCTTGACACCGCTATTATTTTAACTACCTTCACTCCTCAGCAATGTTTATTGCTTTAAAAAGCAATGATTAGAATTTTAATAATAATGTACATTATTTATTAGATTGTCTATTTAAACTATTTATTTATTATATTGTTTATTAGAATTGTTGGCAAAACATTGGCTAATTGCCAACTGATTTGAACTTTATAAAATAGTAAATAATAAGGATTTTCTTATAGTTTACATATTTTAATAATTTAGTAAATGTTTATAAATTTATGAATAAAAAATTCATATATATTTTTATTTTAAAAAAATTTATATTTTATTATATTTCTTTATAAATTGGTAAATGGTTAATATTGCACTGCTTTTGTTTTACTACAATGGTATAAGTTTTTAGAATGTTGTAAATATAAAATTAATCTTGTAAAAAAACAATCTAATAAATAAATAGTGTTTAATATTTTTGTTGCAAATTCTCAAGAACAAAATAAATGTATACATTCACTGTCATATGTTTAGGTTTTATTACAATTCTAATCATCTCTTTTTAAAACAATAAACATTGCTGGGAAGTGTATGTAGGTAAAATAATAGCTGTGTCAAGGGAAAAAAATGTCCTTTTGATATACTTTTTTTTTTGTTTTACGGGCATGAAGGTTAAAGACTGCCTATTTTTTTTGGCGTTTTTTTTTGGGGGGGGGGGTATTTTCACTGTTATTATTTTCTTGCCAGTTTTATTCCACTTTATTAATGTTACTTGACATTTATTTCTAGTTCAGTCTATTTTTTTTTCTTATGGGTAGGGGAGTGTCACTTTTGAAAAATTGCCAGTACATCTCAGAAATTAATTTGTGTTTTAATAATCTGATTCATACTATTCTGTGGATGTGTAGGTGGTGCAATGGATAGTATCTCACAAGTGGAAATCAAAGAGTCAAGTTCCAATTCCAGTCAGGTTTGCTACATTCACTTGTGTGTAAATTCAGTCAATTAAGCATTAAAAACAGATAAATAAAAAAAAAAAATTTAAAATGCTGAAAAGGTAACATTTGTGCAAGTGCAACCAAAAATATTTCTCAACTCAAGCATTTTATTTTGCCTTTTTTATGTTCACTGTCTGTCCAGGACATGAGTGATCATGGCTCTCCACATCTACCTATCCTTTTTAGCTCTTAGCAATGTTTGTCTTTTTTACTATCCCTGTTCTGCTACCGATTTAAACAAACTTATGTAGAGTAACTCGTTTCCCTCTTGCTTTAAATATGTCATGTGAGTGTCAAATTCTCCAAGCTGCCTGTCTTCCTTATATTTCCAGAAATTCTGTCTCTTATTGATTCTAAGTATAAGTGTCTTTTTTATTTTTTTTGGCTGTATTTTCCTTAATACTTCCTTGTTGCTGTCCATGATATTCTAGCATCATTCTGTAAAATTTTCTCTCTCTCTCTGTGGCTTCAAGTCTTCTCATCATCTGTGAGGACATTGTCCAGCATTCACTGCCATGTACAAGGATTGACATTACATAGCAGCTCAGCACTCTTTTCTTTGATTCTAACAAAATTTTCCAGTTTCTTAATACTTTATTTAGCTATTGGAAGACTTGTTGTGGGGCCAACAAGGATGTTAACTCCGCAAGTAAAATGTATGGAAAAAATGTGACTTACAACACAAGACAAGAATGACAGAAACCAAAGGTTAATTTATATGCCAAATTTTATTTCGACACGACAATGAATACAAATCCTGAGTGGTGTTGGAGATGAGGTAAAAGTCGTCACTAGATCAGGCAGGCTTCTCGTCTGGTAATCTGGTTGAATAGACAAAAGCAGAATTGCTGGCAGGTCATGGGTCCGCTGGTGATGATGAGGACGAAAGCAGAGGCTGGTCAGTCGCAGGTACACTGGTGATGATGAGGATGAAGGCAGAGTGGCTGCGATGACAACAACAGTTACGGCTGCTACTGCAGATGATGACTGTAGTTGCTACGACTACGACGGCTATGGCTGCTGCTGCTGCTAGTGGCAGCAGGGAGGAGGAGCACATCTGCTCGACCCCATGGTCCTCGTGCTGAACAGGCGAAGTGTTGTTGCTCTCATGTCAGCGGGTGCCGGTCAGAGATACGGGTCCTGAATGTTGTTTATTATTATTATTATTAAATTAATTCTACCGTCATCGTTATTCAGGCATATGTTGTTAGGACAATGCGGAAGTGTATTATATAAAGTTTGCAGATATAATTTTCTGCTGGAAAAGTTTTGTTGATTTTTTTTTTTTCGTTTTCTTCTTAGACTTGTGCTTTGAATAGGTGAAGGTCACTGAAATCTGTATTCGGTAAGAGTGTTTTGGGTAACCGGGAGTGGTCTAACTTCCGGGTACGATGGGCTTCTTTCACTATTTCAATGCACCTTTGCATTTCTGCACCACACACACATTAAACGAAACATTGAACCAAGAACATGTAGATGTTTGTCTCTTTATTGTTATTTTTTATTTAATATATTTTCAATATATATTTTTATTGTTCCTTTGATCTAATTGCTAACAACACTCTTTTCTGCTAATCTTCATAATGGCAAAGTCCAAAATGTATTTTTTCTATCAAAAAAAAATAACAGAAAACATTTTCATAATTAAGTATTTCATTCCCAAGATGAATGTGTCAATATCCTTTTATTATTTTGTAGTAATGTTCTCATCTCAGAAATGAAATACTAAATTATGAAAATCAGCCAAAAACTACCATGATAACCAGATATCACAACCAACTGATATCAAATATAAAAAGGCTACAAAAAATACATCACTTATATTCTTTGGTGACATAGTGGATATAGGTGTTGGTTATATACATATTACTGTCATCTAGTGATTATGAGATTGTGTATCAGATTGTGAAACACTGGTTCAACATGAACAAACAATAACTGGCATCACTGGGACAAAATAACACAATAATCAATAGATATCCCACATCAGCCAAACAATGAATACTTGATGATAGTCAGAGGTTACTTGGCTGAAACATTGTCTATAATAGCATCTTTACCAATTAAGATAAGAACAATAGTTTGAAATAATAAAAGTATATTCTCATAATAATAATTTCTTTTTGATTTAAAATGGAAGAATCTTTAAAAAAGAAAGAAGAAAACGCTAAAAATATCCAAACTGAAATTAAATTTAGCCCTGTGTCTGTAAATGTTCATGAAAAATAACATCATAAATAACTGTTGTAACCTTGAAAAGGTTACAAACAGAAAAAGGTGGTACTCAAGTGAAGGAACAGCAACACGTGCATAGATGAAAGAAGAGAGGTTTATTGTAAAAGAGAATACACTACTGAAAGACATGTAATCGGGTGGCAGGATAGTAATTCCCAAAGCAAGCCCCCAGGTATATCCTGTACTCACTATATATAGCTACTGATATAGTCAGTCCACATAGGCAATAGGGAGTTGGGGACATTCCATTACAATACCCTTGTAATTTCTAAGCTTTTATGATACCCAAAATGAAGTTCATGTATGAAATTCAATATTAATTGACCAATATACTAAAATCTGTTCATTTTATTTTCTCTTACAGACTTGGATCCAATGTGAAACATTAATGTATGATTTGGATTTACTGATTGAAGCCATTGAGAAATCTCATTCCAAATCTCATGAAGAACTGTAGAAATCCAGGAACTATTACCTATCACATATCATCATCTTGAGGCCCGGTCTGCTTCATTTTCCATGCACCACATCATTCGATACTTTTGCTCAAGAACTGTGGCAAACACTTTGTGGGGTTTGTTAATAGCCTTTACCTCTTGTGCTTAGACAGATTTCAGTTGGAGGATTTCTTTGAAGTAATGTCATCATTTTCAAAATATTTATTTCTAGTTCAATATATATATATATATATATGGGTTGGGGGTGATGGCGGTTTTGTAAAATTGCCAGAAACATGTTTGGAACCTGAAAATTGATCTGTTTTAATAAGTGTTTTGGCAAATCTATTCTAGAGCCTTCTTCAGACATTGAGTCCATGAGAAAAGAGAAAGCGTTTTTTTTTTTCAATCCTTGTCCCCAAAATAGAAAAGAAATGGTGAAAAAATATATTGATTGACAGAAAAAAAAATATATTGATTCACAGAAACACACCGTGCTATATAAATATATATATAGCTAGGGAACGAGAGTTATTCCCCTTTAATTGAGATGTTTACACACACACATATATATATATATATAAATTATAACATAAACATGTTATAACATCAATACAAAAATAGCCATTTTGTTTCAATACTTTTGGTGTCTTCTCAAGTGATGCTGTTGAATGTAGAACCTGAATGTAAAAAGGTTCTACATTCAACACCATCACTTGAGAAGACACCAGAAGTGTCGAAACAAAATGGTTATTTTTGTAGAAATGTTATAACATGTTTATGTTATAATTTTTGAATATATAATATTTGTTATACGCTGTATTGAGCACTCTTTTAAGAATAGTGTTTTTGGTTATTGGAATTTTATTCTTTTACACCAATCCTATACTTGTGTGTGTGTCATATATATATATATATATATATATATAATGTGTGTGTGTGTCAAAAAGTAATGCATTTTGCATTATTATATAAGAAATACAATCAAACATATCGTACATCAAGATATGGCTTTACATCACAGGTTAAGTCCCTGTTTCTCAACGTAGTCACCACCTCTTTTAATGAGAGCATGTATCCCAGCTTCATAAAACTCAGCTGGCTGCTGATGTAGTCAATTCCTTACAGCTGTTTCCAGTTCTTCATCACCACCTGACTTAGCACCATCTCTTTGGTCAAATGAAATAGACACTGAGCCACAAACATTTTGGTGGTGATGCAGAAGTGAAAACAGCTGTAAGGAATTTGCTACATCAGCAGCCAGCAGAGTTTTACAAAGCTGGGAAACATGATCTCATTCGTAGGTGGAACACTGGCATTGAAAGAGGGGCTACTATATTGAGAAATAGTGATGTGAACCTGTGATGTATAGCTGTATCTTGATGTACGTTATGTTTGATTGTGTTCCTTATTTCTTATATATAATAAAACAAATTGCATTACTTTTTGATTCAATCTCATATATAGAAAATGAGGGTTATTACCCTTGAATTTTTATTTTTCCAGATAAAACAAATTTTATTCTGTTTATCAAGCCTATCAATAAAGCTTTGTAATAAGGTTGTTTACTTATATGACACATACTGCACAAGTAATTACATTCTCAGCAACTTGGGTGGAAAAGTAACTAAAAAAAAAAAGGTGTTCAATAGCCCAAACAACTTTTGGAATGATAATGACTATTCTGAAGAAGAGATCTTTTTCTTAATTAGGGAGTAGTGCAACCAATTTGTATCCTACTTTGTGGAACCGACTCCCAAGAGGATGCTTCCATGATCACTACTTCTTACGACTACACCATGTTGAAACACCGGTTCCCATACAGTCGCTGAAATTAAGCAACGTCGATCCTGGTCAGTACCTCAATGGGTGACCACTTGGGAATACCAGATGCTGTAAGCTTGGATGTGTGGATGGTGTAATGGATAATGGCTTGGAATTGTTAATTGGAGAGCCGAGTTCCAATTCCAGTTGGGTTCATTATATTCGCTTATACACAAATACACTTGGGAAAGGTATGAATCCACCTCTTCTCTCCCCAGCTATGGGTTAATTAGTAAAACTTGTATCACTAAACCATTATTCTCTCCAAAAATAAAATAAAATAAAATTGTGTACAAAATCTTTAGATTTTGGCATTAAATAACCTGTACAGGTTGAGATGTTGCTAAACAAAAACAACCAACTCTGATTGCTACTATCTTAAAATGTACAAGTCTCGGGTTAACTATTATCTTCGCCACATATCCTCATAAACTCTGCCTTTTACTCTGTAACCTTCTACCTTGAGTGGCCTTCTACAGAGTGGACATTATTGTAAAATAAAATAAACATATTTATTCTCTAAATTCAACCTGAATTCTTGAATCGTATCACTGTCTTCTCTGTTACTCTCTACTTCCTATACCATTACATCCTTGAGACAGCCACAGCATTACCACATTGTGGAAACCCTGACTGTAACTCAAGACAAACACATTATCTATAAAAAAATTTATCTCCTGTTTAATTCTTTGTGACAGATAAGATGGAAAATACCTGTTTTGTTTTTTTGTTTTTTTTTGCATTTACACTCCTTTCTCTGCTTTTGTCACCTCCACTGCCATTTTGGGTCACATGACCTTCCAGAAGGGTCATGACCACCTGATTAATGCAGGCTACCCTTCACTGTTACTAATTAAATATTGATTCTGTATTGTGGCCCAAACAGCTTCCTTTTTATCTTTTTTGTCTTATCTTAATTCCTTAAGCTCATCTACCCAGATTCTGGTAAATCTTGCTGCATGACAAACCTGAGCATATTTATTTGGTTTACTCTTTGGTCAAGGGATTACTTTTACTTTCAACCAATTGGAATACTCTATACAATTACAGTGATAATTAATAATGGTAATATTAACCGTTTCCTTATAAGGAAACATTTGGCATTCATTAACCGAGCAGCTTGTAGTACTGTCAGTTGAAATTTATAAAATTTTTAAAACAAATTTTCAGGAAAATACTTTTCT
Source organism: Acanthosepion esculentum (assembly GCA_964036315.1). Lineage (NCBI taxonomy): Eukaryota > Metazoa > Mollusca > Cephalopoda > Sepiida > Sepiidae > Acanthosepion > Acanthosepion esculentum. Next base: position 78,956,145 of record OZ038488.1, read on the forward strand.
CAAATCCAGTAGCTGTTATCACTCTTTCCAGTATGGAGGTGGGATCCTTCCTAACCTTTTGTTTGAATTAGTGTCTGACGTCAGCATCTTGATTATGTCATTGTTTTCTCTTTGAGTTACATATGATATTCATTTCAGCTGTTGAAATTCCTCAAGTGATGTGGTTTAATAAAAAATTTCTTTATAATGACTAAGTTATTATTAAACAGGTCTACATTAATACATTCACTGCTGCATTATTTCATTGCTATGTGGCTGTGCTGGCCCATTTTGGAAAAAATGCAAAATTGCAATTTATTGGAAATAAATAACTATAAAGACATTGACAGCGATTTCTTGTGGGCACCACTATTTTGGTTTCAGTTGGATAATCAGCAGTACAGACTAAGCTAAACTATAAGTTATATTATCCAAAACAAGATATATTAAAAATATGCCACTAAACAGGTATTTTATGCTGTGTGCAATAGTTGGGAAATAGCACTAAGTGCTAATTATTTTATAATAAACACTAGTGACAGAGATTTCATGATGTCTTGAAGATATGTGTGTGTGTGTGTGTGTGTGTGTGTGTGTGTATATGACAAATGATTGATTGACCAATGAAAATCAAACAAAACAAAATTTAGAATACCAGAATTCCTTTCTTTATTTTTCTCCATATCTCATTCTCTGAAACTTTAATAAAAGTGAAACATGCTAGATTGATAAACATTTCCTATTTATTTCTTTATTTTATCATTCTGTCAGATTCCAATCTATATTTGATCCCAATATATATATCTATCTTTCCATATTTTTTTAATATTTACCATTTACCAACAATGAAGCTTTCACTACACATTACTAAAAGCAAACTATATATACATACACACACACACACACACACACACACACACACACACACACACATATATATATATATATATACACACTCTGACATCTTCATTAACTATTTTATAAATATGGCTTTGTGACAGATAAGATTAAATCCTGAAAACACCTTGCTATGAAACGCAATGTGTGACTTGGGATCCTTTTTTTTAATAAAGGAAAATGAATGTAAAATATGAATGAAGAAAAGAAAAAAGAAACCTTGCTTTGTTTTAAATCAAATACTAAAATATTAATCACTTACTGACAGCATGTTTTCTGTGCTAAAATTGATTGACATGTCTTTGATAAAAGAAAATATGTTGAAAAAAATTAATTTTTATAATCATTTTAAACACATAATTTAAAAAAATTCCCACTTTATTTTTAAGTTTTTAATCATTTTAAAATTGATAAAATTGATTTTTGTATTGATTTTTAATTTATTCAGATTATTTCTTTTCATTATCTGTGTCACAATGTATTTTTCAACTGATTGTTCCTGCCCCACTTATTATTATAAACACACACAGATTATTTTTCTCTATGCTAATCTTTTTTCTTGGAAGTTTGCAGGGTTTTTTTGTTTCTTTTTGTTATTCAATTTTGTTTTGTTAATCTAACTTTGATATTTTTCTTTCCTTAAAATATCAAAAAGTAAATTAGGTTACAGTGAAATCTCAAGATATGAGTTTAATTCATTCTATGACCCAGTTCATAAGTCGAGTTATTCATATATCGAAGCTATTGTCCTCATTTAAAATAATTGAAATACCATTAATCTGTTCCAATTCCCCCCCCCCCAATAAAACATCCTACTTTTTTTTGATACATACTTTTTAAGTATGGCAAATGTATTTTACTATAGTATAAATAAAATAGAAAACATGTATGAATGTCATAGTAGTAAATAGTCCTCCAAAAATAATAAAATATGCTTGCCTACATCTGACGTTTAAGGGGTAGTGCTGAGTAACATTAAATTAAATTTGGAGTTGGGTGAGTGACAGATGTTCATGTGTGGGTCTTCTAGAAGACAGATGAGTTTTTTGTTGGCTCATAAAACTTATCAATAATAATTGGTATAATTTCTTTTTATTTCTTAATTCACTTTATCAATGAATTTAATTGCTAAATAATTTTTTACAGTTAATTTTTTTATTGCCTTTGCTGTTACATATGTACACTTAACTGCTATAATTTTTTTTTAACTTAGTACTAAACTTAAAATTACATGCATTATTATTTTTTACTTAACACTTAATCTTCGTTGCTGATTTTCTTCAAAGTTCATCAAGGACATTCACATCTTCACTAATTTTTTGTTTTGTTTTTTCAATATGCTTTCTTGACTTTGAATTGAAGGTCGTTTCAATAAAAACCTGTCCATGGTTGGTTGTTTCTTCCTTCCTTTCAGAATTTTTCTGAAATGCATTACGTAAGTATCATTACACAATGCCAATGCATGGCTAGTTGACACTTTTTCTGAATGTTTTTTTTCTTCTATAAAGACCACAAATTCCTCCCACACACCCAAAATTTTCTGTATCTCCTTTGTAGAGCCAACAACCTCTTCCTTCCCTGCCTCCTTCGCACTACTCAACAACTTCCTCCAAAACTTCTGTGTTGCATCTCCTATAGGTTCTTTAGCTGGTCTGTAGACAGCTCCTCTGTGTGTTCATCAATGAGCTCGTTTACATCCCCGTCATCCACCTGAAGGCCCATAGATTTTTCGGAGGCTGAGTAATGATAAATAAAACTTGGAGTTGGGGAGTGCGTGGCAGATGTTGAAGTGTGAGCTTCTAGGCGACAGGTGGCAGAGTTTTTTGTTGGCTCATAAATCTTATCAATAATAATTTATTTAATTTAATTATTTATTTAATCTCCTCTATTACTTGTGCCTCCTGTTCGAAACCTTCAAAGTCCCTTTTAGACAACGCCTAATACCACAACTTTCTCCAAGCAGAGCTCAAGGTCCTCCTTGTAACTTCCTGTCAAGCCATATCTATAAATTTTTCACAAATGATAATGTTGCAATTGTCCTTCCAGAACTCATGAAGTGTGAGGTTCATGTTCTCTGTTACATCAAAACAGTGGTGGAACAGATGCTTTGTCAAGAGCTTCTTGAAATTAGAAATCACCTGCTGGTTCATGGACTGGAAAAGAGGGGTGGTGTTGGGTGGAAAGAAGAGAATCTGGATAAAAGAGAACTCTTTGAGGATGCCATCCTCAAGGTTTGATGTGTGTGCAAGAACATTGTCAAGGACAAGAAGAGCTTTCAGGGGTAAGTCATGCTCTTGGAGAAACTTTTTAATGGAAGGACCAATGACCGGGTTTATCCAATCGACAAAGAATTGCCTCATCACCCATGCCTTTGGGTTTACCCTCCACATAACCTGCAGTTTTTCTTTTAAAATTTTGTGTGTCTTAAAGGCTCAAGGATTATCAAGAAGTGGTTTAATCATGCAGTCACCCCTCACATTTGTGCACAGTTAACCTATCTTTCATGGGTTTGTAGCCTGGCATTTTCTTCTCCTCTGCTGTTATATAAGTCCTCTTTGGCATTTTTTTTCCAAAATAACACTGTCTTGTCACAGTTGAAGACTTGTTGGGGGATATATCCTTCCACATCAATCAATCCAGTGAAAGTTTTTACATATTCTTCCACTGCCTTCTTATCAAAACTTGAACTTGTTGCATCACTATGTCTCATGACAGAGAAAATTCCAGACCTCTTCCTAGACTTATCAAACCAGCTGTGACTGGCTTTAAATGGATCTTGTGAGTCTAAGTCTGTTGAAGTGCCTTGTGTCTACTTCAGCATGTCACTGTAAATCACTTGTTCCTTCTCACAAATAATTGTTTTTGTCACAGTATCCCCTGCGAGTTGTTTTTCGTGCACCCACACTAATAGCAGCTTTTCTATCTCTTTGTGAAGCGGAGTCTGAAGCTTTGAAAGAATTGTAACACCCTTGGCTGGCGTTATAGTTTTCAGTGTACCCTTCTGTTTAATAATGGCGCATATTGTCGAATTACTACGCTCAAACTCCTTTGCCAAATCAACAACACGTACTCCACGTTCATGTTTCGCATTGATTTTGTGTTTCGCTTCAAGTGAAATCACTCGCTTCTTCATCCTTTGGATTTAGTTTCTTAGGGGGTCATGGTTGACTTACAGCAAAGACATCTGGTAAAATAACTGCACAAACCAAAACAGGAACTAAACACAATGCAGATTACAACGCGGCACGACTGTACTCGACACGATAAACAATGAAAACTAGCCACATGGGTCTCATTCTTGGCGCAAGATGCTGAGAGAGATTGCTTGTTTTCTCATAGCTTGGTAGACGGCTCTGCTGGGCTGCATGTGATTTTCAAAATCAAAGCTAGTGACCTTGATTCATACCTTGGGGCAGACTCATAAAGTGAAGCAAAAAAGTCATAATTTTTTTTTTCTGCTTGTAACTTGGAGCATTCATAAGTTGGGTGACTTGTATGTCGAGGTTCCACTGTACTTTTTAAAAATTTGATCAGTATATTTTTTGTTTGTTAGTTTTTTTATCATTTGATTTTTCTTTGGCTTTATTTAAATACTTTTTATTTTGGGAAAATAATTTTTTTTTAAATATTTTATTTTTGGAGTATTTTTTATTTTTGGAAAATTTTTAAGAATTTTTAATTTTTGGAATATTTTTTAAAATTTTTATTTGTTTAATATTTCTAAAAAAAAATTTTCATTTTTATTGCTTAATATTTTAAAATTCTTTTTTAATATTTAAATATTTAAAAAAAAAATTCTTTTAATTTGCTTTTTCTGCAAAATTTCTGTTGAGATCATTGCTTTACAATACTTTAGAGTTTCAGTTATGAAGAATTAAACACTGCATCATGTATATGTAATGAAATGCAGCAGTATAGTGGATCTTTATTACATGATTTTTATTTTTCCAAAACTTGGATTATTTCATGAAATGCAACCAAAGATGCTTTAATATATAAAGTGATATCATCCTTGCCTTAGGTAAGTAAAGTTTGATTTATTTCTCCAATGTATAAAGAATGGTAAAAGACACAAATCTAAGTACCAAGTAAGAATCCTTTTTCTCTGAGTTCAAACTCTCATTGCCTGTAAAATAGGGTATCTCTGAAATTTCAGGAAAGTTAAGATGGCCTCTATTAAAAAATAAGTATTTGCTTGTAGGCTCAGTCCCAAATTTTGTTTTTTCAAGTAGAAAGGGCTTTTTCATAAACACTATAATTCCAGGTACTACCAAAGAATTTCTGAGGCAGATGGCAAGCACTTGTAACACTAGAAAAATGGCTTACTTCCAGGACAAAAACTGATTCAGATATGTCTTGCATGTAAAATATTAAAAAAAGAAATTGGCCACTTTACAAGTTGTATATTTAAAAAAAGCTAAACCTTGAAGCTGGATAGAATCTCTTTTGACATGCAAATTTGAATAGAATCTCTTTTGACATGCAAATTTAAGCTGCCACTCGATCTATGAAAAGTGCTTAAAGAGGCAATATCAAGTGTAAGAAGATAGAATGTATAGTTGTCAGCCAAAGAAACAGACCAACATGCAAATTACTAACTGGAGATACCAAAATCAAGTAAGTACACAAATTTAAATATCTAGAAAGTGTTTTAACAGAGGAAAGAAAGTGTGACACTTAAATCCAAAGGCGCATTAGGATAGCGAAAGATGTCTTCTAAAATTTCGAGGTCTTTTGTTGTTACTCGAATTCTATTTCCCGCCTAATTTTGGGTCATACCCATTATCATCAGTTTATAATAGAAACTCATTTTACTATCAGCAGTAGTTATCTTCCCAAGGGAGATAACTTCCTTTTTTTTCCACCGAAGTTAATGATCTTTGAACTAATTATGTTTCTATTTAATGTCTTCGTTTTACTTCATATTTGTTCTCTGGCACCTGGCAAAACCCTGTATCTATACATATTTTTTATTCATCTTTTTCCCTTGCAATATACTGTGTATTGTCTTTACTCCTCTTACGTTGGAACCTCTGCATATATTGATCTGTGTGCGTGTGTGTGATCATTGACTATAATCCGTCTATAGTCTTTCTCTTTATGTGCCATGTCCCTTCAGGACGTAGGTAATCATGGCTCTCCACTTCCCTCTATACCCTTGCAGCTCTCAACAAGTTTTTCCCTCTGCTTCCTCCCTCAGGCCATGTTCTGTCATCCACTTGCTTAAGCCCACCAGGTATGTTACATGTTGTTTTCCATCTCTCTTTCCCTCTTCGACCCGTGAGTATCAGATTCTCCAGGCCCTCCTTTCTCATTATGCGTCCCAGAAACTTCAGCTGCCTCTTCTTGATGTTAAGCATAAGCCTCCTCCTTGTTTGCAACCTCTCTAAGACCTCCTTGTTGCTCACATGCTCCATGATATCCTTAGCATCCTTCTGTAGAACCACATCTCTGTCGCCTCAAGTCTCTTCTTCATCTTTGAGGAAACCGTCCCACATTCACTGCCGTAAAGAAGGACAGATGCCACATAACAACTCAGTATTCTTTGCTTTGTTACCAAAGAAATCTTCCTGTCTCGCAATACTCTGCCCAGCTTTCAAGACACTTCCCAGATATTTAAACTGCTGTGTCTGCTTGATTCTAGTGTTCCCAACATGTAAATTGCATTTCGGGCTCTTCCTCTTACTGATGACCATGCATTCTATTACATGTACAAAATAACTGCAATCTTCAGTAAAGGGAAACAATCGGGGATGTTACAATTTTCTTTTCTGGTCAGTGTATTTGTATTTTAACAAATTTCTTTTAAAATTTGTATTGTTCCTTTTACAGATTTAAATCTGTCTTTCTTTTTATTTGAATTCATATTGGGGGTGGGCATACGCATGAAGATAAACATTCAGATTTCTGTAAGCTTGCCAAATCAAAATAACTTCAATGACTATTTTGCTCATCCAAAGTGACAACCAACTCTAACTTAACCCATATCCCTTTTTACATTCAGACTAATGCACTCATCCTTGTTGTTATCATCATAACCAAGTTTCAACCCTTAGTACCTTCTGGTCTTCTTCAGGCATCTGTTGAACAAGGTAACTGTTAGGGAATTTCAAATTGAACCCTTAATTTAATCTAAGGATGTAGATTATTCTTGTTCTTTTTTGGTACTGCTCAGCTATTGCTCACCTCATTTGAAAATTGGTACACTGCCTGGATCTGGAATTGAACTCACAATTACTGTGTCACCAAATTCGCAAACTAAATCTTTGACCCACTAGCCAAAATAAATAACCTATATCCTCCTGGTGTCACTTGAAACTGATACTTTCCGCCTCACCCGTAATATCGAAAAATATAATTTTTTAAAGTTAAAATTTCAATAGAATATGTTGTAAAATTTCCAAGTTTTTCATCTGAAATCAAGAAAGTATGAATGTTAAGCAAATTGTCACAATATACTAAAAAAAAAAATGTTGTCAGTTTAAACTGATGCCAGGAGGATATGGGGGTCCATCAAAAAATTACTTGCACGTCTTAATAGTGAACTTGACCAAGTTTTTTTTTTTTTTTTTTTGTTACTGCTTAAAATGAAGCTCAAAATGCAAAAACAATGACTTCATAATTCTGTGATCAGCCGTTTATTGACAATCTTTAAAATCAAGCATGAACAAATTTATGTACAGTCAATAAATAACAGGTGTAAAATTTTAATTTATCATGAAACGTGTCCTTGGGTCATGTTGCTCACTGAATACAGTCGTAGTCAATAAAGCAACAGGACTAATCCCAAGAAACTAACAATTCCTGTGACAAGACGCCTTTCTTTCTTTCTTTCTTTTTTTTTTTTTCTTTTTAAAGCAATGTTGGTGGGAACTACTAAGTTAAAAAAAATATCTCCTGGTGATTCAATGACAGAAATTTATCAAAGGGAAATGTAGAAAAAAAAAAACAAAAAAAAACGGTCTACTTCACATGACTTTTCAAAACTTATTAAATTTAGCTTAGTCCAGCCAAGGTAGGAAGATTGTTTAGCAGCAGTCTTCCAAGTGGTGGGAGAGGATATGCTATACTTGCCTTGAAAATCAAGTTTCAAACTGTAGTCTTTATTTAAATTCAAAGACAAATCCCTTGCTGTGAATATGCCATTTACCTCAGGTAATTAAAAAAAATAATATATATATAATGTATATATATATATATATATGGTGCAGACATCAGTCTTTTATAAATATTTAAAAAGCTTAACTTAGCTTGGCATGAGACTAAATAGGTTAAGGAAGTGGGCTACTGGCAGTGGTGAGAAGTAGACATTTATTTGATGTAGTTTTAGATCCTGATTCTCAAAATGAATGACCATCAAAACTTTGATGAAAGAAAATCTGACATCAGCTCAAAACTAACAGATGAGTTTTTAAGTTTAATTTTCGTATAGGCCAAGGCTAACTTCTCCAGTATATTGACAAAACATAGTCAAAGTATTTCCTTGCTTTCTAACCAATCCAGTAAAATAATAATGAAAAATATTGGGTTGAGTCACAAATAATTTCCATTTCAAGGAACCAGTTGTAATGAAAAATGTATCTTCCTAATTATTAATCATGTGTGGCAGTTAAGAATAAGAATAAATCTAGAGTACACTAACATACCTTAGTTTCTGTATGGCAATGGCAGCATACACAGTGGATTACAGAAAAAAATGTTGTTCTCTATGACAAGGCAAGGCCGCATACAGCAAGAAAAAAAAAACTCATTGTAACTCAGTTTGTCTGTTCTAGCCTTACCTGCCATATTTACCTGACTGTTTTCAATTGCTACAAACCACTTTGATGGGGAAAACTTTCTCTAATGGAAACCAGATTTTTCACTTCAAAACCAGTAGAATTTTGCTCAAACAGTATCAAAGAGCTGCCTGATAAGAGGCAACAAATCATTGCAAATAATGGTGAATATATAATTGAATAAAAATGTGAATGTATTTTCATTCTTTGAAGAATAAAGTTGATCAACAAAAAACGGAAATTGTTTATAACTCAACATAGTAAATCAATTGTATGAGAATAAATTAACTGGCCAAGTTATAAAAACAAATTTAAAAAAAAAAAGCAGGCAGACAGGGACATCATAGGCTCCAACAGGAGCAGGCTCCATCCTAGTCAGCCATTTTGGATACAAATGCACCAAAATGCAAACTATGTTATGTACTTTTGTTTTAGAGGTTACATGTTATAACTTGACCTTTTTTAAGCAAAAATTCTATACCTAACAAATTACTAAATTTAACTTAACTTATTGAAGTTCTTAGTCTTGTAAATCTATTATGATAGATTCTGGACATAAGAAAATATAATGTACACATCAATATATAATGCTTAAACAAAACATTTTGGCGCAAATGTTGGTTTTAGCATCAGAGTTAATGAAACAAATATGTTCTAAGCTTAGTTTAATTCCATCTTATACAATGCCATCAGAGTATCACTGTATAAAATTCTCTACATAGGAAAGATTAATTTACTGAAGATATTTCACTATAGACTACTAGTGTCATTCTATACTATTTCACTAGCAAAAGGGTGTAGTAGATTTTATATATATATATATATATATATATATATATATATATATATATATATATGGACCAGCAATAGAATTTCATTCAAGGTGGGTAAATGAGTTGAATTTGGTTTGTGTGTAATGAGCCAGACTTTAGTAGCTATTCTGAGTTTTGAAGTGTCAATGGAAGTTTGAAATTTATTTTGGCACCCACTCCAGGTTAAGCTTGTGACTCTTAGGTTAGTCATTATAACATCCAACCCCAGGCTTTATTTTCAATCCCTTGCAAAATTCCCATTCAAATTTTTTTCAATCCCCTCGGCATCCCTCTCTCGGTCAGTTTTTCACTTGTTTCAGGTAGAAAATTTTCCCTCTTACAGAAAACAATGGTAACTTTTTTTCCTTATGTACATTTAGGGCAGGTCACATACTAACCCCCAAATTCCTTTTGCTTATTTTATTCAAACTTTGGGTATTTTTGTCCCTTTCCCAATAATGAATTGTGACATTTTTTTTTTTTTAAATTATTCTTATATTTTCAATCCTGTACAATTTTTTTTTTTTTTAAATTGTTTTTCTCCCACTTTGATGGACACTATTCTCATTTTGAAAGTGAAATGATTTAGACTAAAGTCCCCACTGAGGATCATATTCATTACAGGAGCAAACAATCTTCCTAACCATTGACCTATGGCAGGCACCCAACTATGAAGAGGAATCATTTAGTAACTTTACATTTATAGGCATCACTGGCTAAGATAAACTTACCTCTAAATAAAAATTTTCTTTCATTAATAGTAACAATGATAGAAAAAGAAAATTAATTGGAAAGTCAGCAATGTTTTGTGACAAAAAAAAAAAAAAAGATATATATAATGTCATCATAAAACTGATGTCAAGTGATTATTTTCTGCTCCAGAAAGAAGATAGAATAGAATTATTTTTTCATTTACAATAATAATATTAAGACTGACTATATATATTGTGTATTTAGGCAGTAATCCTTCATTTATACATGTTTCATTAAAGATGATAAACATGGTACTGTGATTAATCATTTTATTTAATTTTTTTTCTGTTCGAACAAGTGTTTTCTTTTCTGGTCACAGTGTGTGTAGAAACTGTCCAAATGTTCTGTAATTCCAAGTGCTTTCAGCTATACTTTTAACCATTATCAAGGATGATTTTATTTTTGCTTTTTAACTGGGTGTATGGTTTGTGTGTATGTTTCTAAAGTTATAGTGATGTTTATTATTATTTATTTGGACAGTTTTTACACACTCTGTGTCAAGAAAAGAAAACACTTGTTCAAACACAAGAAAAATAAAAAGCTTAATTGCAGTACCTTGTCTGCCATCTTTAATGAAACGTGTGTGTGTGTGTGTGTGTATATATATATATATATATATATATATATATATATAATGAAGTTGTATTGTGAAATCCTTTATGTTTAGGTGCCTACTTTAATGCAAAAGATACCAGAGCAATAATAATTGAAATTAAGTCTTGAATCACTTACCAAATTGCAGTCCACATTCTACAAATACTTCCTGGTTTGGGAACCAAAATTAAAGGCTAGCTGTTACTGTAAAAACTTTCATATTTTTTATTCAATAATATTACACTCAGAATCACACAAACCACAGGTGGGGACACTCAAAGCAGCATTTTTGCAAGTAAACGAAACAAAAAAATGTTTAATTATTAATATTCAAAAATAACTGCTTCCACACCTGTTAGCCACTAACAAAGGTGAGAAAGTGACAACATGAATACTTCCATTAACTTTTCACACACACACACACCCTTGGGAGAAGTAGAGTAAGGGCCTCAACCAGTTCCTTTTTATCTCTTCTCCAAAAACGTTGCAAGAGATAACAAAAGGACAGTCTTGTTTGCTAGATAGACAAAGCAATACTTGATGCACTCATTCAAAATACAAAACTGAACTAACACAATACTACACTTTGTCCTCATATCATTCATGTGTTAAAAAAATAAAAAAGCTAACAATTTGGGACAATCGACATTTACTACGTGACCTATTTAAGAAAAAACAATAATTTTACAAAAGGAAACATTTCTTTTGCTTTCTTTCAGAAAATCTCTCTGACTCTACAGATTCAGAATCAAATTCACACACACAAAGAATCTAGAATAAAACAAATGGTGGAGGGTTTTACATGTAAAACTTTGGTGAGCAGAAATACAAATTATGTTATGTTGCTTTTATTACTAATAATATTAACAACACATGGCCGAGTGCTTAAAACCAGAAAATATTTTTAGTTTCCGGGAATTTTTTTTTTTTTTTTTTTTGGAAATAATGATTTAGTGATACATGTTTTACTAATTAACCCATAGCTGGGAGAGAGAAGTGGTGGATTCATACCTTCCCTAATTTTTTTTTGTGCAGAAGTGAATATAATGAACCGAACTGGAATTGGAACCAGGCTCTCTGATTTCCAATTCTGAGCTAATATCCATTACACCACATGCATATCCAAGCTTACAGCACCTGAAGTCACCCATCTAGGTTCTAACCAGGCTTGATGCTGCTTAACTTCAGTGATCATACAGGAACCCATGTCTCAACATGATGTTGCCATGAGACTCCATATGGTGATTATGAATAAATCAAAATTAATAAGCCTGTGGTGGGGGTGGGGGGGTCTTAACGCCTAGAGTAGTGGGTAAATTAACATAAATTAACAATATGTTTGTGGGGGCTTTATTTGGTACCCAAGAATATGTTGAGAATATGTCCAAATTTCTGCTTTGTGTGCCTACTTTTTTTTAAAATTTCATATAAAATATATTCTGGTTTCTTAACTTTTGCCATCATCAGAATTTAGATCCTGTAAGATTATAAAACTAATTTCAGAATTTTTTTTTCTTTCCCAGAAAGATAAAAATTTCTTTAAAAACAAATTAATTGGTGTAGAAAGAAAAGAGGTAGATGTGAAGAACTGAACAAGCATTAGTAAAATAAGATGACCGTCATGCACAAAAAAAAAAACCTAAATGAATTTATATACCAACAATAAATTAATGTATCAACGAGTTTGTTAATACAGACTTTTTATATTATGAAAGTTCATAAAACATGATTATCCCAATCAAAAGGAAGAGAATTCTGCTATCTCCTATACCCATTTTTTTTTTAACCTTAAAACATCTTTTGACATAGCAGAACACAAAATGTGATAAACCTCCTCCTGGAATAACTATACATTTAATAGCTTTCTAGTTTTCCTGCTGTCATTCTAATTGAGCATATATTTTTTTTTCTTAAACAATATAATGAGCTGCAAAAATCAGAGAGAAAGAAGGCCCAAAACAACTTTGTGGAACAGACTCCCGTGTGGGTGCTTCCTCAATTACTACAATGTTAACCTCTTCAAGTCTAGGCTCAACCGTTACCTTTTCTACACATCCTCATAATCTGCACTTCTTACTTCCTCCAACAACCTCATTCAGTCACCTTTCTACCTTGAGTGGCTCTTGAGTGATCAGTTAAAAACAAATGCATTTTTTTTTAAATCTCAATGTAGTGAGTGTACATGAAAAAAGAATGTTTAAATCAAAATAACAAATGTTGAATGGATTTGTATATATGATACGGGGAGAGGAACAAAACTAGAAAGAAAAAAAAAAAAACTTCCATTCAAATGAAAGATGCCAACATTTCCTTTTCATAGATTTCTGAGAAATTTTAAAAAGTTAAAAAAAAAAAAAAATTAATTCTGTCAGTTTTCTTTTTTTTTTTTTAAGTGATTGGCTGAAGCACATATAAATTCTGCACTGACCGTTCCATAGGATAGGGATTGGGATAGGGTTTGGCACTGGTCTGAGCAGCAACTGTGCCAGAGACAAGGTATCTGGGAGGAAGAAGAGGACAGCCTAACCTCAACAACTGTAACTGAAAAAAAATTTTAAAAAAATTAAAAATAAAGCCACCTTGTGGATCATTGATTATATAGCTCCACAGGCAGTCTCCCACCCAACTACATCTCTCTCTCCTCCTCACAGCCAAGCCTAAATGGTAGTGGCTCTCTTCTTCCAGTCACCATAAAAAAATTTTTTAAAAATTAAGTCTCGGACAGTCAGTTGAATTTTAAGATCACCGGCTCCTTCATAGTTTCTTGTACTTTGGTTATAAAAAAAAAAAAAAATAACATTGTGGTCTTTTGTTTGGTACAACAAAATTTACTACGAAGATGTGTTTTGTTTTCTTTTTATTTCTTCCTGGACAGCAAATTATAACACTTAATATCTCAAATAGAGATCATTTAAAAATGATTAAATTTTCTACAAACCTGTTGTTTTTTTTTTTCTATCCTAATCCATTTGACTACAGGGCACACAATACTTGAAAAAAAAAAAAACAGTCGAACTGAAATAAGCCAAATTAACTACAAGGGAAATATAGAAAATATTTAGAATACTCTCTTTGCAGTCACATTATTGCCAACAAATTAGTTTTCTCATATATGATTGTATGTCGAGCCTAAGGCAAGATTTTAGAAGAATTTGTTATAAAATTTACTATGCAGGTTCATCTGTAAAGTATTAAAGACTGCAATTTGCACACAGAAAAAAAAAAATTTTTTAATGTCAATCTCTTAAACTTAGTTTCAAATGATTTATGCATGCTAAATACTGATTTAATTCTCTCATAATTATTTTTGAACTCATCTTGGATCAGAATTAAAACAATAATGTCTGAAAGGCAACGTTTGTTTCCCCCCTTCACACAGACCTGGAGGAAGATGACAACTTGAATAAAATGGTTGACTAAATGAAATAAGCCATATTGAGTCAAATAATGATGCAACCTCATCACAATATTTTTACAAGTCCACCTCAAGCCACAGTGAACAATCAGATCACCAGAATTAAACTATTATTAATACTTTATCTACCATTAATTGTAATTCAACTGAATATAATTGCTTATTGAATGTGAATCTATCTCAATAATAGGTGAGGTTGTCTCATTTAAATTATTCTTAGGTTTTCTTTGAATTCATTCATTGCCACTGTAATTATCTGCACTATATATGTGTTTATCAATTCCATTTTGTCAGCTGTTTTATCAAAGTCATTGTCTTCCTCCTGGGCTGTATACCTGGTAAATGATAGTCAAGTCCCCTCCCAAATTATTCTGAACCCACATCAATTTTCCCACTCTTAGCTTAACGCATATTTTATTAACTTGCCTTTAGTTTTTCCCCCCTGACAACTAAATAACAAACCTATTTTATCAAGAGATTATATTTACCATGTCTCATACAGCAAGTCATTTCTTTAGAGAAGACAAAAAAATGTTAAATCCAGAATTAGGCAAAACATGTTGAAATTTTGACCAGAAGCAACTTTTGGTAGTTTAGCTTAGTTTTGTGTGGCAAATGGCCAAGAGAAATATGGAGAATAAAAAAGTTTGTCACACAAATGAAACTACCTTGAAAATCAGCTTCTTGTCACATGACTAAAGACCAAAACAAATTTTATTTTTCCAAATAATTATCACAAAAATACCTTCTCATATTAACTGAAATTTACCAATTTATATGAGAGAGAAGGTCAAAATAATTATTTTAAAAATATCTTTGCTATATGGTATGGTTTTCAATTTTTAAATTATTAATTTTTTTTTTTTTGCTTGTTTGCTGACCAGAAAGATTTATATTTATATTAATTTTTTTGTTTTTTTTTGTTTTTTTATTTTTTTTTTTTATTCATCACAGAATTTGATTCAGAGCTCGGTTAAAAAAAAATTTGACCCTCAATTTTGTCAGCAGTGAATATTTTAGTCTTTATTTGGGGTAATTTTTTTCATTCTTATCTAAAAAAAAAAAAAAGACATGGGTTTTTGTCATTGAGAATTGGGTAAGTTTTCACTTCATATTTTTTGTTTCTTTTACAAACCAGATATCCATCTATGCTGACTCACCAAGTTAAAAATAAAATTAAAAAAATTATTTGAAGGGTGTCTACAAAACAAAACAAAAAAAAAAGTCAAGGAGTGAAATATTATTTACATCCAGGATTTTAAAAAAATTGTTTCCTATATCACTGTATTTTTTTATCTTTTTTTTTTTGTGTGTGTATGTATGTGATTGCATTAGAGGGATGGGGTATTAAGATTTTCATCCCCACTCCCCCTTTAGTTTTATCAAATTGAAAGAAAAAAATGTTTTCTCATTATAGTTTTATGTATTCACATAAAATGGTAGGTTGGATGTGGGTAGTGGGGCATCTTACCCCTAAATACACACTCCAAAATTGTCTCAGTTTGTTGTGGGTTTGAAACTCCATATTTTCTTCCTTTTTTATTGTTCATTTTATTGTCATTCTTCATGTCTTGGTTTTTGAAAATTTCTTTTGTATCCAAACATCCATTTTCATTCTCACTTTCTTACACGCACAGTAAGGTAGATCCATTTTCTCTGGCATTATCTTTGGTTTTCTGTAGAAAGTAAGCCTCACTGAAAAGCAAGAGTTTCTTTCTCCTCCTCCTCCTCCTGTGATTGTTTGGGCAAATCTTTGCCAAGGAGTCAGTCAAATATATTCCAACCTTCTATAATTGCAATAATAAAACATTTTGGTAAAATGGCACCATCAATCACAGACTCATCATGCAAAAATTGGTAACAATCTGCCCCTGCTGCTACAAAGATTACAGAAATTAGAATCACTGATGGTAGCTTGATTATTTTTTTTTTTTTTTTTTTTAGTCAATTCACCCCAAGCAAGGCAATAATACCACTAAGATGCAAGGGGCTACTGAGAGTGGAAGAGAATGAGAAGACTTTAGAAGGCACCAGAAGACCAGTCCAAGACAGGAAACAAGGGATAAACCTCTACTCCTGTTCAAAAGACCAGGGAGGACTGTGAACTGGCCTCTAAACAGGTATTTTATTAAATTTCAAAAGATAAAGGATCCAAGATTTTCTCTTCTGAAAATCTTGCTTCCAGAATCATTCTTTCAAAATCACCAGTAATGTTGCTTAACACCAATTTTCTAGAGAAACATTTTAATTGGGTTACGATGACTCATGAAATTATTGCTTTCAATATTGTGAATAAAAATTATCACTTTCTCAATATTTTTATCTTTATCTAATTTATATGGAGATCAATATTTAAATTGTCAATAACATTAACATTTTTTAGTTATATTTTTACTTCACATTAATTCATGTCAACAAAATTGATTTTTTATTGTATTGACATCCTAACTTGATATCATGGCTATGATCATTACCTATATAATATCAGTTCAATAATCATCAGTAATTTCTGTATACGGATACCCATTGTTGATACTGTCATTATTTTTATCACTGTTTTGCTAAGAATCCATCTAAAGATCACTTCTCTTTTATTTTCTCCATTCCTTCCTCTCCATTTTTTTTAATATTCTTAAAAGAATAAAAACAGCTTGGCTGATTTTTTTTTTTTTTGACTAGAAAGGCACACAGTCAAACAAACTTTGATTTGACCATCACTGCAATTTTTTTTTTTTGCCCCCTTTCATTTTAATTTTCAGAGAGGACAGTCGTTTTAATAGGTGTATTTCTTTGTTTGAACTTTTTTCTTTCCTTTTTTTCTTTAAATCAATTTCTGCATTGTCAAGCAGTCATGGAAGCTGAGCATCATCTGTCGACTAGGGTGGGATTGGGGTCAAGGTTCCAAAAATCAGCAGTTTTGAGATGAGATCTGAAGAGACCAAAACTTTTTTTTTTTTCCTTTCTTTCCTCCTTCTTCAGGCTGTCTCTTACAATACATGACTAGAAATATTCCTCATATATTTTTGGATCAATGTATGTGGGTCTGGGTATTCGAAATGATCCACCCTCATTTAGTCTTTGTAAACTGTAATGTCAGAAAAGAAAAATATATTAATAGTAATTGTCTTGTGCTTCAAATTTAACATGAGGTCTAAGTACAGATTCTTAATGGTTGAAATTTTAAGAGATTTATATAAATTTATTTTTAAGCTTAAACAAAATATGAATGTGGTTAAATGGTACTTTAACAAAATAATAAATGTACTAATTATATATATATATATAAATAAATAAATCCAATCTATTGTTGTCTATGAATTCGCTTGTCCACTTCGCGGAAGTTTCTCTAATAATTATATTTACACTATTTACATTGTTCGGACTGTTGTACTCATCTTTGTCATATTCACAACATTTCGGCCATTGTACACTCTGGCCTTCTTCAGGTGATTGGAATTTTGAACTGAACCCTTTATCTTATCCACCAGGTTAGATTGTAGTTTCTCATGCCACGCTTCTTCCAGATATCCCAGTTTCAGTTCCAGTGGATGAAAAGCATTGGTTGAAGTAAACCAGTGACTTGACCCAAAGAGTTGTGAGTTCAATACCTGGGCACAGCAGAGGTGAACAAAAACTTGGAGAGTTAAGTGACTGAGAGAAATAACCGAGATATCCAGAAAAGAGGTATGGCACGTGGAACTAGAACACTCTACCCAGGTGGATGAAATAAAAGGTTTGGATTGAAAGAAGAAGGACAGAATGTACAACGGTCAAAACATCATGAATATGAGGACAACAGTCCGAATAATGTAAATTGTGTAACTTGTTACAATACCTCATCTCAAAAATAGACACAAATAATAATAATAATAAAAATTCAAACAACACATACATTAGTGTTTATAGCTTCTACATTATCACAACATTTAACATGCCATTTATCTGATAATAACTCAGATCACATATCATCAACGAATATAATGGAAAAACATAAGAAATTCAACAAATCCTTACCAATCATGCAAAGGTGCTTTATCACAAAGTGTGAAAAAGGACAACAAATATTAGAGGAATTAAAATTAAAAAGCAAACAAGTCAACATTAATAAAATGATGTGAAATTTAGAAACTGATATAGTGAATGTATTTCAATAACAATCACATGAATACAATATTTCAATATGAAGAGACCAACATAACACAAAAAAAATAACAAGTCTTTGGCTAATAATAAAACACAGACAATGGATAATTTATATTTAAATATATTTTTATTACTGTCTATATCTCTGAGATGAAGTATTATAATTACTTATATTATTTACATTGTTTGGACTGTTATTTTTATCTTCATTGCCATATATTCGCAACACATGGCCCAGTGGAAAAAGGTGTTGATTAGATCCAGTGACTAGACTCATAGAGTTCGATACCAAGCTACAGCAATGGTGAACCAAAAATTTGGAGAGTTTAGTTAAAAGGGAAATAACTGAGACATCTAACCTGATGGATGAAATAAAGAATTTGGTTCGAAATTCCAATCACCTGAAGAAAGTCAGTGCATACAACAGCCAAAACGTTGTGAATATAGCGATGAAGATAACAGTCTAAATAATGTAAGTAATGTTTTTATTATGTCTAACGTTATTTTAGTGGATATTCATATTTAAGTAGACATTCTGTTTATTTTTAAACAGTAATTATTTTATTATAGGTTTTCTCAAGTATGCGGACTATGTGCCACTCACCGCCCTTTGCAGGAGGAACTACTGTCTGATACAGTGGGCTTTTACCATTCAGCTCACAAGAGCTTCACAACAAAACAAGGTCTTATTTTGCCTTTAAGCAAGCTGGGTCAGACAGTGGTTGCTACTATGTTTTATATTGCAACAATGCTTAGTGGACCGTAGTTACAGTTTCTGGGAGAGAGAGAGCACATCATCTGGCGTGATGAATAGTTGATATTTTTGTTTTTGATTAGAAACATGTACAGTCAAGAAACGCCAGTGGATGTTAACATTTCTGGAGAATGCTCGTGGAGAGTTAAATATTAAGAAAAAAAAAGATTTAAATATCCAACTCATTTTCACATACTCCATGTTAGTAAATAAGATCTGGAAAAAAAGTATTGGGACTGTTGCTATGGTCTAGTTTGGTTTGTTTTACGGCATATCAACCTCAATGAGTAATTTAATGCCAACACCTTTTTTTTCATGGTAATATTCTTGTTTTGTCAAACTATTTTTGATAATATTTTTTTCATCAAAAATGTATAGCTGGTAATATTATTTTAAAAAAATGTATAGCTAGTAATATTATTTTTAAAAAATGTATAGCTGGTAATATTATTTATAAAAATATGTATTGCTGGTAATTTTTTTTTTTTCAAAAACGTATTGCTGGTAATAGTTTGTTTTCTTCAAAAATTTATTTCTGGTAATAATTTTTTACAAAGTATTTCTGATATTAAAACCTATTTTTACACTTTCATAATGCTTTTTACCTCAGTTTTGGGGTTAACTATTTGCCCATAGATGGGACCCTAACAGGTGCTACTACCCCGGGTCAGGGTGGACCTGGGAATACCAGCAATTAAGAGGTGGTTCCACATTCCTCAAAACCTCCTGATCAGAGGTCTTGCTGTTGAACATAGTTTCTGTTGCTATGGTAACAGAGCTAAAGTATGCAGATTGAAGCCACTTGGCACAGATTGACCTTGACCTCTGTCACACATGCTTACTTCCATTGTTTATAGCAGTGCTTGGAAGGAAAGTGTGTAGAGTGTGATCGTCTCACTACACCACAGATAACATTTTGAAAACAGTCATAACAGGTATTATATCTAGGGTCTATGGCTGTAATCCCAAAAGCAAGGCTCAGAGTTTTCAGTGGAAGACCCCAACCTTTCCGAGACCAAGGCAATGTGAAGACACAGTTGACGGTTTTCTTCAACTAAATGAGCATTTTTCATCATGAGTATGCTCCACTTAATAAACAGTTATGTGCTATGCATGATACATGCTTAGGCAATCATATATCTTTCAATACATGACTGAAAAGGCAGATTTTTTCCTGCAGTAGGTTGCCATTTCTTTCTGCAGTAGACCAGTTGCCATCCAAGGCTATAGAATCCAGTCTGTCCTTAGCTGAGGGGAGAAGAGGATTCATACCTTTCCCAAGGGTATTAACACGTAAGTGGAATTCAAACTCCGCTCTCTGATTCCTCAATCCAAGTCACCATCCATTACCCCACCATGCCTCCTCTACTCTGACGTTTTGTGGCATTTGCAGGATGCTGTTCATTGGAAAAAGGCAGAATTACAAGCATCCGGTGAGTGGCAACTCCACCATGACAATTCAGCACAGCTTGTACAACTGTTTTTGACCAAGCAAAATGATTACCATATTCCCCAGATATCACCCCTTGTAACTTTTTCCTCTTCAAATCCCACCTGAAAAGAACCGGATTTCAAGACACTGAGAAAATAGAAGAGAATGTGACACAGCAGCTGATTGCTATCCCCAAAATGGAGTTCCAGGAATGCATCCATCAATGGAAATGACGTTGGATAAAGTGTGTGGTTTCAGAAGGGGACTACTTCAAAGGAGATTAAATACTGAATTGATATGTGCTGTAGTTTTCTTTGTATAGCAACAGTCTTGATTTTTTTTTTTTTTTAATCAGATCTTGTATATCATTTTTTTTTTTTTAAAATGACTATAAATGCAAGAAGTGTAAATGTTTCTTTTCATTCCAGAAGCAGTCCTGGGTATGATGATAAACTACACCCAGCAGCAAGGCCTCTGATCGAAAATTTAGAGTTTTTGAAGAGTGTCGAACCACCTCTTAATTGCTGTTGTTCCCAAGTCCACCCTCCTCCAGGGTGTTAACACTTGTTAGGGTCCTATCTATGGGTAAATAATAGCTCCCCCAAACAAAAACAAAACACTATGAAATAAATTTTTATTGTAAAAATATCAGCAATACTTTTTTTATATTAAAAAAAAAAAAAGAATACTACATTTTATCTTTGGTTTCAGGTATAAAATTGCATTTAAAACATTTAGATTTTGGCATTAAATAACTCATAGAGGTTTTGATATGCCACTAAACAAAATCAACCAACCAATGTTCGAGAAAAATTTGTTTCTTTTAAGTGTGAGAAATTTTGAACACAAACCTTTGTAAGAAGTGTTGATTAGAAAAGATAGGTTGTGAAATTGCTTCTATTTGTAAAATCGGTGGCAACGAGATATCGTCTTTGCTGCAATAGAAAAAAATATATATATATAAAAAATTTATTTGTAAGCATTTCATAAGAGGCACCAAACCAATAATTCCTAACCAAGGTGCTATCCCGGAATAAATACCAAACAAAGATTCAGCTCGTGTCACTGACAGCAGGCATGTTACTTCTTTATGTGCCATGTCCCTTCAGGGTGTAGGCAGTATTTTTGGTCCATTATAGGGACCTATAATGGACAACTATAGGGGATGGTTTAGCCCAGAGTTGTAACTGTGATGATGTGATTGGCATGACAGCTAATAAAGGATTACTTTTATCTCTTATAACTTCCCCCTCTGCTTTCATTCATATCACATACCTCATTTTTTTTGTTCACATTTTAGCAGTAACTCTACCGTAGGTGGCTCTCGAGCCTTATATTGGTTGAACTGGAGTTCTAAAAAATAATGCAGAGAAAATGTACCTGTACATACATTGACATATTCATTATATATGTTGTGGAGTAAAGAGAACACCCCCACCCGATGACTCTATGAACTCCTGTAATATGTTCCATGGCAAGAGGTTAGTGGTAGTCAAATCGGAGTCAAGCAGTTTGCTGCCATGCACGCAACAGACTTGTCAAACTCTCTGCCTTCAGACAGAGAGGAACGCAGTTGAGGCTATGCCTACGAGCGGAGTCTTGTCTCGGAAGGTAGACAAACCCAGCCCCATGTATGCAGGGTCTAAGGAGAATTTTTGCCTGAGCCTACGGACTTGGATTCACCCCACATCCTGCCTTGTGGTGAGGTTGGTAAATACCAGTTGTATCGGAGTCAGTCTTCATACTAACTATACAGGTGTTACGGCAATAGCTTAAGCATTATGTATAGAGAATACTTAACGAATTAGGTTATACCAAGTATAAGTGTTATAACAATAACCATCAATAGGGAGTTTTAATTATTTGTGTATATATATATATATATATATATATAATATAGTTATACTCATTTGGAAAAACATTAGGTATTTTGGCTTGTAATTGAACAAACCAATGCCCAAGGAAAAATAAGGTATAAAAAAAAGAAAGAACTAAGAAAATGAAATTGAGGTAAAAAAACAATCGTCCAGAATCCCAGCTTAGAGTCCAAAGAAAAAAACCTCCAAAACAAGTAAAGCAAAAGTAACTATGTAAAGTGCTCAATACACTAAGTAGAGCAAATCTAACTATGAACCTAAAGAGCCAGGTAAATCTACCTAGGTTTCACATACATGGATCGTCAGGGCAAGCTGATATATATATATATATATATATATATTGATAACTTTATTAATAATGAAAATAATTTGTGGAAATAAATATAAGTTTTTTATTAGAACAGGAACTTCCCTTTTTTTTGTAATTTTGAATTCATTTCCTGGGTTTTCAAGTTTTTTTATAGAAACTTAGGAAAAAATCTTGATGTTAAATTTAGCATTTGTTGTTTTGAATGGTTTTAATGCAACAATATTGCTTGAAAAAGAAACAAATAAATAACTTACTGAAGTAATTATTAATGTAAAAATAATACTAACTATAAAGAAAAACTTAAGTTAGTACTCAAAAGTTGATTACGTCCAAATATTTCAGATGCAGTGTGTGTGTGTTTGTATTGGTATGTCTACTTCAGATTTATAGGAGTTTTCCTGTAAATTTTTGGTAATAAAGAAAAAAAATAGAATGAATGGCTAACAAACAACATTTATGGGTTATGTTTACTGCTTATCATAAACTAAATTAAAAATACAAGGACAAATTCAAAAAAAATCATGAAAATTCAGTTACAATGTAAGGCAGGTAAATAATTAATATCTGATAAAGGCTTATGGAATCTTCCACATTTGCCTGTTACCCCCTACGGGAAGATGCACTCTTCCCCAAAACAATCATCACTTCACTTCTCCAAACTCAACTTCCCATTGGTTAAAAGGACACCAAAATGTAGCAAGTAGAGACAAATCCTTTTTCTCATGTGCAGTTGTCTAGAGCCTACTTGAAAACCTGAAAATCTATAAAAAAAAAAAGGATCGCTTGACTTAATTCAAGTCAGTCAGGAAAGATGCCAGCAGACTCCACGTGTGCCAACACACAGACTCAACAACCACTACCAACCTCTCAGCAACTCAACTTGCACTACTACCGCGGGAAATAACTTAAATTACAATTTACTAAAAACGTGACATTATCACTACAAAATAGTAATTGTACATTTAATCAACCTCAGCATATCAGTCAGACACTGAGTCTTCAAGAGATGCCAGTAAACTCCACGTGTGCCAACACACTGAATCAATAAACTACCAGCCTTTTGTCCACTTGACACAACTTGCACAGCTTTGCCACGTGAATTAACTTACAATTTGCTAAAAAAAAGTGACATTATCACTATGAAATAGTAATTGTATATTTAATCAACTTTAGCATATCAGTCAAAGGCACACAACTCTTCTTAACTTAAATCAACACTTACCATTTTCACACACATACACACTATTGTTTGAACTCGCACAACTGACACTTTACCTTGCAGAAATCAAACTGTTTTAATTTCACAAACTTAAACCATCAACATTCATCCAACAAATCTCTGCATGGACACTCTTTGCAATATCACTTGCCACATTTAACAAGCAACCTATCATCACTTTGTGTATGTCAAATATATGTATATAAATTCATGTTATTGTTGAAATCTATAACTACGTTGTTTTTCCTTGATTTCTTCAAGTTGCATTGCCTTCATATGTTTGTTTAATTTATTTGTTGTGGATAAATGCATAATGTACACGCACATCTTAGGCCTTCACACAATTTCACCTTCTGACACATCTTAGCATAAATTCCACAATAGGCTTAAAAATGAATACATAGAGCACAATTCATGAAAATATTCAGATTGACTTTGAGCATGAAAATTAATAACATTTCTGTGTACAATAATTCAAGCTGATTTAACCAAAATGCTATGAGTTTTATGAAAATTCCAATAAAATTAACTAATTTGTTTTTATATTTATTCATGTTTAAAAGAAATTTTACTCTTTTAATTTATTTCCTGACAACTTTAATGGTGTTTTTATTATGCTGCTAACGAGTATAAATGACAAAAACGTTAAACAAAAAAAATATTTTAATTTTGGGATGCTTTAAAATTGTGAGGTGAGGTGGTGAGGATGATTAAAGTTGTTTTTCAGAACGGCTCCAAGAAATTACTCTGGAGCTCTACCACGCAGTCTTATTTGAAGATGTTAAAAGGAACACTGTTAAGTCATCCGAAATAATGATTCTATATTACCAAGCAGATAAAATACACTTTTTTTTTTTTTTGTTACCTGACTGTCTGGATTAGATTTCTTCGGCATTTGGAACATACAAAAGCCAATATACAGATCAAAGCAAGGATGGCACCAATTCCATATGCAAACCAACTGTGCCATTGAGGTGTTGGTACTAAAAAGAAAAAAAAAAAAAATTTCCATAATCAATTTGAAAAATTTATCATTTTACTATATAATTTACACCATACGGCAACGTTATTTTGTTTAAAGGGAGATAACTCTAAAATAAATTTTTAGAGTTATATACCTTGAACTAATGACGTCAAGTGGAAATTTTTTTTATGACAGAATGTTTTAAGAAGCTTTGACAGCTAGGGTTGAAAAGACCAACTTCGTGGAAGAGGAGTGTATAACAACAATAATTAGAAAAGTAAAAAAAAAAAAAAATTAATTAAAAAATAAATACTATATGATCAATTTCATATTAAAATATTAGTTTCAGTATTAAATTATTGTTTGTAAAAGAAATCCATTAATGTAAGACACCTGAAACTTATTTAAACTCTTAACTTAGGAAAATTAAATGTGTGCCTACAATTGAACTGGATAAAAGTTATAACAGAAGAATGAAACAAAACTGATTTCTAAGAGGATCTCACAAGCAAAACAATGTCCTGTAGTGATCTCACAATCACGAGAAATAAAATTTAAAAAACTTTTTAAAAAAACTAATTTCCCATGATTCCTTAGTAAAAAATGAAATTTCCCTGCTGGCAAAAAATTTAGAATCCAGTGTCTTTTTAACAACCTCTCACTATGAAAGCATGTGAAAATGGACCTCTCTGGGAATAAAGACTAAAGATAAATTTTACTCAAATACTACTTCCTCATATTGAATATGACTTTTTAATAATAGACTTATCACAACAAAATAATTCACTCATTCACTAAGACAACACAAATATCAGAACATTTAACAACCAAATTACAAGAACTTTTATCTACCGAAACAACCACACCTTCCGATAATAAATCCTTATATCTGTATATTTTACTAATTGTAAAAACAGGAGTCTGTATAACATCATAATAGTACTGTTTTACTCAGACAATTTATTAAAGGCTAAACATCCTGTCCATTGGAAATCTTTAAGCAGGGAAGGAAGAGAGGACAATACCATGAATGGTTGCCTTGTACAAGTATTTCCTAGCATGGGATAAGAGACAAACATACTATGCTGCAGATTATTGATACAATAATACATACTGTTGTGTCAAAAGATATGGCTTAGCAATATGTAATGGTAAGTGGTGCCACCACACCTTGGAAATATGTAATGTACACTATTTAATAAGTAAAAATGGGGCATTTATTTCAACTATATCCACCAAAATAATATTTTAAGTAACATATATATTATTTATGAATTCACATGCCCCCTAAGGAACTGTGTTCTTCATCAAACCAAATTCATAAATAATTATATTGAATATACCACTACATCCCTATCAAGAAGATTTACATTACATCTCTCTGACCATAGCTCAATTAGGACCCATTTAAATCCACACAGAAACCTACTATACCCCATCTGCAACATACTTGTATAAAATACAAGTACAGGTATACCTCAGCTTACACTGGTAATTTGTTCCAAGAGAGGTGACTTAAGTCAAAAAATGACTTAAGTTGAATTTACTTGTCTCCGAATTTACTTGTCCCTAGGCTAAGCCACAAATAACCATTCCTAGTTCTGTATTTTATTTATAAATGCATTTTTAATAATATATGGTTAATAAGAATCTATTTTAAGCTTACAAACAAATAAATCTTAGTCTTTGATATAGTACAGAAAAAAATAATCTAAATTTACAAATACATGTACGTAAATGTAGAGGTTTACAATTTAGTGATCTTTACAGTACAATGTGGTTTGCTCTAAGACATTATAAAATAACACTTTTCTAGTGAAATTACAACTTCAGTATTTGTGGCAGACAGACGTGAAGTTGAATAAAATAACTTAAATTTGATTTTTATTTTTCCATATATTTTCTTAACAAACGACATAATTGAAATCGAGTTAACTCGAAATGACATAACCCGAGATATGCCTGTATAATAGCCTCATCCACATGTAAAAAAAAAGATTATAAATCATGAAAGCATTAATAATAAATAACAAGTCAACACTCAATAATATCAATGTGCTGACCATATTTGGAAAATAAAAAAACATTCCCATTACTATAGATACATATATATAAAAAAATCTACATATTCAGTTTAAAAAAATGTCTTTGATAATGGCTAACATTTTGTCACAAAAATTAAAAAAAACACTTATACAAACACAAAAAAAATGTATAAAAATCTTAATCACAGTACCTTATCAGTTACCTTTAATGAAAATTGTGTGTGTGTGTGTGTGTATATATATATATATATATATATATATATATATATACACACATACAGTGCTGTTCGATAAAAGTGACTCACATGATTTTTTTTTTAGTTAAAAATTTTTTCGCCTATTGTTTTTGGGGTCAAACTAATTTTTAATTTCACTAATATAAAGACCCCTTCCCGACCACCTAGTAAAAAAGTTTACTCACCCTAAGTTATTCTATTGATAATTATAATTTTGGATATAAATGAGATTTAGGGAAAAACTCTGTGCAAAAAAAAGTGACTCACTTATTTCCTGCAACTAGTAATCAATAGAAACATAACCGAACAGCTTTAAATAAAGAATAATAGAGGTATAATTTATTTATAATAGGTAATATAGTTCGAAATATTTAATTATCTATGGGTCCTCCTTTATTTTGAATAACCTTTTCAACCCTTTTTGGCATTGACTTGATTAGGTTCTGGTAAATCTCATCTCCAAGCATTAAATTCCATTCAGATCCTCTTTGTTGCTCAACTGCTTTCTCGAAAGCCTGTATTTTATAATGCTCCATAAGTTTTCTATGGGGTTGAGGTCAGGAGATTGGGGCAGCCATGTCATAACACTCACCTGCTTTTCATCAAAGTATTCCTTCATCAATTTTGATTTGTGACAGGGAGCATTATCCTGCATAAAAATGAGCTTGGTGGGGTCAATTTGCAACCTTTCAGCAGAAGGGAGCAGACAAGACTCTAAAATTCTCTTGTACTGCTCGCTCCTGAGGGTCTTTTCAATAGGTTTTAAGAAACCAGTTCCATGAAAAGAAAAGCATCCCCAGAACATTATACTGAACGGATGCTTGACAGTACTTACTGCTAAATTCAAAGAGCTTTCAAAGCAGCTTCTTCGGATTTTAGATCGTTTATCCTTTGAATTTAGCTCAACTTTCGTTTCATCAGAGAAGAGAACATTTAGTAAAAAAAATCAGGTGAGTCACTTTTATCAAACAGCACTATCTATCTATCTATATATATATATATATATATATATATATATATATATATATATATATATATATAAAAGCTGGCCACTTGTATTCGAGGATACTTATCTACTCTACTAGGGTGGCTAGCCAATCCCTATTGCAGACGCTCTCTCAGGCACATTTGTGTTTGCTCAAAACCTGCTGAGCAGACCTTACTCACAGTTTCTGAGAGAGAGCGTGTTATCTAGCGTGATCAACAATTTGAACAAGGCCAGCACGCTCAAGCCCTCAGCCATGATGACTTGTGGCTTCATGCTAGCCCAGTTATCGATGACCCATAAGAGTTCTGTCTACACAATTTCGCTCACAAGGCTTGGGTCAACCTGTGGTGTGGTTTTCAGGCACTTTCCAAAGGTGCCATACACTCGGATTGACCTTGATCCAGTCCGATAACATCAGGAAGTCTCCTTCTGAAAAATCATCCATGGTGAGATTCAAAACCAGGTCTCATGGTCAGAAAGCGAATGTGCTAACCACTCAGCCACAAATATATTATATATATATATACACATTATGAAATGGACAAAGTCCGACAATTATTTTAAGACATTTTTATGTTTATACATTCTTTTTATAGATACAAATATTTAAGTAAATGCTCTGTTTTATAATAAACAGTATTAAACAACATTTACCGGCCTGAATGTCCGAGAAATTTTCATAGAAAATTTTCGTCCTCCGACAGGAATCAAACCTGTATCCTATACGGAACCGTCATATAGCCTGACGTGCCTTAACCGTTTCTATAAAAATTTCTCGGACATTCAGGCCGGTAAATGTTGTTTAATACTGTTCATTATAAAACAGAGCATTTACTTGAATATTTGTATCTATAAAATGAATGTATAAACATAAAAATATCTTAAAATATATATATATATATATACACACACACACACTGTGTGTGCTTGTGGTAACAAAAATCAGTTCACTGTTTTTAATATTATTTCTTTCAAACTGACACTTATGATAATTGTATTGCCTTTCTAATTTCCTCTTTTTTTAAAAATAAATATGTTTCTTTTTATAGCATTGATTAAATGTCTAATTCTTTGATTTGCTGACAAATATTGAAATCAAAATCACCAAGAAGTTGTTTATTAAAAGAAATACCTTTTTTCACACATTTTGGAATGGTTCGATCCCAGGTGCCATTTGGCAAACAAGTGACTTTCTCCGA
The DNA here is from genome assembly GCA_964036315.1 of Acanthosepion esculentum. NCBI lineage: Eukaryota > Metazoa > Mollusca > Cephalopoda > Sepiida > Sepiidae > Acanthosepion > Acanthosepion esculentum. Next base: position 78,985,540 of record OZ038488.1, read on the forward strand.
GTCCAGCCGAATGTAATTTGGATCACACTGGAATATTGCATAATCCCCAGGGAGGTTTCCAGTGATCGTCATGTTCCCATTTTCCAAGTATCCAATAGGTGGACAAAGATTCACTGAAAAATAAAAACAAATACTAAAATTTTTTAAATTTCTGAAGAATTACGATTATACATTATTATTGAAAATCAAAGAAAGAGTTTTGTTTTTTTAAAAATCATTTTACCCCGAGCAAGGTGATAAGGACACTAAGAAGGAAGGGGTTACTGGGGTTGAAAGAAAATAAGAACCCAATCCTAAACTGGAAATGAGGGATAATTCTCGAGTCTTGTTCAGAAGACTGGGGAAGAAGTATGTATCAAGCAATAGGCAAACCTATCTACTCCTATTAAAAAAAAAAATGAACAAATAAATTATCAGAATGAAGGTGGAGATGTTAGGGTCAAGTCACTGGATCCAACCAATGCTTTTATCCACTGGGCCATGTTGATATTGGAAGTATACTTTTTCTTAGGGCTCAAACCAATTTGGAAGGCTAGTTTGATACATACACACACACACACACACACACACACACACACACACACACACACACAATGGAAGATATGACAGCCAGCAACTGCTGACTAAAGCCTTGTCCATGCACACAGTAGAAGGGATTAACCAGCAACTGCCTACTAAGCCTTTGGCTACAAACTTACAAACACATTAGGCTGACTGTCATAAAGTCTTTTCACACAGTACTACTTAATTACTTTATAAAACAAACTTCACTGCAAGGAAAATTTCACATTTTATTGCTATTGTATATTTCTGAAAAGAATATTTAAATGTTATTTCAACGGTAATTGCTCCGATGAGCTGCTTTCGCTGGTTCCCAGGCCCCGTGAATTTAAGTGTCCTACGAGGCTGGCATCCCATTCCTGCCCCTTCACTGTTGAAACTGTTAGATGTAGACGTCTCTTCTACTCCAATAGCTTCATATCTCGCACCTCTCGCCTGTGGAACTCCCTTCCTTATTCCTGTTTCCCTGACAAATGTAATCTCCAACTATTTAAGTGTAGCGTCAATCGACATCTCCAGTTTCCTTGATCTATCCACTTCCCTTCTCCACATACTTTCCCCTTTCATTCCTATCTGCCCTCGCTCCAAATCTTCTGTAACCCCCTTGCCTTGATCGATCCACTATCTTTCTCCACATCCTTTCCTCTACCGCTATTCCTCCAAGCCTTCCGTAACCCCTTGCGTGCTAGTGGCTTCCAGCCTTGCTTGGGGTGAAAAGCTTAAAAAAAAACAAAAAAAAACTGATGTTCTGCTTCTAGTTTTCCTTCAGAAAATAACCTTTTTCATTTAAAAGATGTGTTGTTACTATTGTTAAATGTTTGAAATCCTGACACTCGGATAAAAACAAAAACCTGTGTAGACGGGTCCCAACATTTTATTCAACTCTGAAAATATTGGTGAGTGTGTGACTTGGGGGGGGGGGGGGTCTTCAAATGTGGATTTCTTTCAAAAGGCTATGAAAAAGTCTACCTATTTCCTCTCAGCTGGAGCACTTATATATCTACCTGTCATCAGTTGTCATTCTTTCTTCATGTACACATCCAAAGTGCAGATGGGTCGACCAGCTGTTTACGTGTCAGGGGCAGCCACTGACATGATGTGAGTTTCAAAGTCTGCATCTGACTTTTTACATTATCTTGGCTTCTCTGCTACTCTGGTCTAACACTGAGGGCAATGTCTATTCTGGGGCCCTTTGGAATGAGCCTAGTGCATAATACAGTTCCCACAGATAAACTTCTCTTAGTAAAAAGGTTCTTTACTGGCATTAAATTCAATTCAGACCATTTGCTGTTCACCAGTATGAGTCACATTCTACAACTATAACAATCAAGATGAAGATATTTGTCCAAAGAGATTACTCTATAAGTACAAGAATAACATTTTATAATGATTAAGAACATTTTTAAAGGAAAATACATGATTCAATTATTCAAAAATTTTCAAAATGGAGTCCTTCATTAGGAGTAATGAGCAGAAAACCTAATATCTTAAATATTTCTTAACCCTAGAACACTAACCATCAATTAAAGTGACACCAAATCTAACCATTAGTATATCATACTCGATTTTGAAAATATCAACAAAAAAAATTAAATATAAATCTTTATTTGAAATATTTTACATTTAGGCACTTCAAACTTTGTACTTTGAGTTAACATTAATAGGAACTGAAAAACATTATTTAGGTAAGAAAATCAGGTACTGAAAATTGTAATTAAAAATAGGAAAATTTGCACTGGGTACTACATACCCATGGTTAGTGTTCTAGGGTTAAAAGTGTCTGATATTTTGTACCTACAGCAAGTCAAAGAAAATTTAAAAAAAATAATATATGAAATTAAATATGATGACATATAAGGCACACATTTTTCATTTAAAAAACTGACTCAAAAAATTACCCTGCATCTTATATGCAAAGTAAAGGCCTCCATAAACTAATTTCATACCCCAACGCTACTGCAGACGATAAGTTTGCTGCAGTCACTCCTACATAGCCTAACTCTATAATATTATTTACTGAAACAGCATTTTTTTGTTTGATACCCTTTCTAACTCTTGGTTGTTTCAGCCAGGTAATATAGTAGGTCATATCTCAGCTCATTTCCATAGCTTAGTGAGATAATACTTTCCTCAGGACATGGGCTTTTCCATTCAGTGCTGCCATCTGGATACTTACAATGATGTCAGGTATCATCTTGTGAAGTGGAGAGATTTCTGGAGATAGTCTTTAGTGTGCCAACCTCAAAAGGGACAACTTGAGCTGATGCTTGATATATTTCTCTAATTTGCCTGGTATTTTTGCCTGCTCTGCCTTCATTATTGGAGGCACAGAAGAGTAATGGACAGAGGCTAGGATTGAGCAATCAGAGAGCCAAGTTTGAATTCCACTCAAATACATTACATTAACCTATGTGCTAATAAACTTTTCTTTTTAAGTGTATCACCCCAAGCAAGGCTGGAGGCCACTATCACGCAAGGGGTTAAAGAAGGGTTGGAGGAAGAGCAGATAGGAGTGGTAAAGGAGAGGATGTGGAGAAAGAGAAAGACAGTGGGTCGATCAAGGCAAGGGGGTTACAGAAGATTTGGAGCGAGAGCAGATAGGAATGAAAGGTGAAAGGATGTGGAGAAGGGAAGTGGATAGATCAAAGCAACTGGATATGTCGATTGATGCTACACTTAAACCGTTGGCGATTGTATTTGTCAGGGAAACAGTAATAGGGAAGGGAGTTCCATAGGCGAGATGTGCGAGACATGAAGCTATTGGAGTAGAAGAGACGTCTACATCTAACAGTTTCAACTTGGGAAAGGTATGAATCCTCCCCTCAGCTATGGGTAAATAGCAGGACAGACCGTGTTCTATAGCCTTGGATGGCAACTGGTCTACCTCAGAAAGAAATGGCTACCTACTGCGGGAAAAATCTGCTTTGTCAGTCATGTATTCAAAGATACATGATTGTCTAAGCATGTATCCGGCATGGCACATAACTGACTGACTGCCTTCATGATGTTCTTATCGCAAGGTACTGCTGTTAATCTGAGTTAAGACTGTTGAGTTGTCTCCTCTTGTCTATGGATAAAAGGAAGTCTGTTTGGAGTGATCGGTTGTTGTAGTTTCCTTTGACAAGATGGCGGTTTAGCTGAGACTGGGTGTCTGTGGAAGGAGTAAATTCACGGCAACATCTGTCAAGATCTACTCATCGCTGAACAATTATCATATCAACATGATTACTCTCTTATCTGTCTTTTTTATGTTTCTATCAATTCATTGCACATAAAAGAAGTGGTGGGTGTATAATAAGTGGATACAAGTATTGTTACAGAGTCATCTAACTGAATAATCCAGCTAAACGACGTTTATAATCATGAAACGGAAAAAAAGGAAAAAGTCTTACCCGTTTCAATGTCCTTTTGCAAAGCGTCGAATTTTGTCACAAATTTCTTTGTGGCCAAAGCAATCGATGGCTTTCCGATCAATTGGTAATCAAACTTGCATGGTAGCACATCTCCACAAAGCTCAGCTGTCCCATTTCGAAGGTTGCTTTCATCGAGAGTGTCGATAAAAACTGGTTGATATGTGTCTTCATCTTTAGGCTCAGGAATGCTCGTGAACAGTCTCTCCTCGGGTTTAACTTTCCCTGGAAGGAAAAATAAATTTGCCCTTGTCACATCAGTCGAAACATTGGGGTAACAACAACAACAACAAAGATGTCAACAATTGTCTGCATAAAAATAGTGTAAACAATGATAATGTTTAAGTTAGACATTTCCTTATAATGGAAACATTCAGCATTCATGGACCAAACAGCTAGTGTTACTAATCAGTTAAAATTTATAAACTCTTTCCATCAAAACAATTTTTCAGGGAAATAGTTTTCTCAAATCTACTAGCTATTATTGTTCTTTCCAATACTGATAGGGGTTTCCTTTCCAACATTTTGTTTGAAGCTGCACGGAAAGTCAACGTCTTGATTATATCATTTTCTCTTTGAGTTACATGAGAAAATTCATTTTATTTGTTGTTGCTGTTCACTAGTTATGTGGTTTTTGTTAACTGGTACAGTTTCTGTGTGTGATTCTGTAGCACCAATCAATGAGATTTGAAGAAGAGTGGTCCTCAGTGAGACCTACAGGATTCTTTCATTGGAAGCCATTTATAATCATTGATCTGAGAAAGCAATTGTATATAGCTGAGAGTTTAGACATTTCTGAATGTATTGTGTGCCATGCATGGCATCCATATGTCTAGATCTGGTTTTCTAGCAACTTGAGGGTGTAGCCAAAACTGCCCCTAACACGGCCTATTCTATGTTCAATTTCCTTATCTTCTATAGTAAATTTGTTATAAATTATAATTATCTATGAATGAAGATAATCAGTATTCCTTATCAAATTGTGAAATGAAAGCTGTCCTGGATGGCCCACTCTTCTAGATCTTTTTGTACTACGGCAGGTGTCCTCCCAGAGTTCTGTTCTTAGATCTACTTTGTTCTTCATTTTTATCAATGACCTTCCCGATAACATCAGTTCTCAAATTTCTATCTATGCTGATGACACAACCATTTACTCCAGTCTCAATAGTAAGTCTGTTCAATTTGATAGGGTCAAATTGGCAGCTGATCTAAAAAAATAACCTACAATCTGTTGTTAAGTGGGGCAAGGAATGGCATGTTAATTTTAACACCTCCAAAACAAAACTTCTCTGCGAGAGACCTCTTGCTGCCTTCCATCAGCATGGCTGATGCTAACCTCCAGGAGAGTGACTCATTGCACCGTCTCGAGTTAACATTCTCAGTTGACATGAAGTGGAATGATTATATTGGGTCCATTGCCAGGCCTGCTGATAAGGAAGTTGGTTCACTCTGTCGTGCTAGACAATTTTACTCGCCAGAAACTATCTTATACATTTATAAGTTTAACATTCATTCATGTTTTGAATGCTGCTGCTATTTAGTAGTTCTTGATAAAATCCAAAGAAAAATCAGCAATATTATTGGTCCTGAGCTGGCATCTCAGCTTCAGTCATTTTCCCACTGCCATAATGTAGCTTCCCTGTGCCTTTTTTTATGAATACTTTCTTGGTAAATGTACTCTCAGCTATGGTGCCTAGACTTTATGAATTTAAGCACAGTACCAGATTGGCAACGTCTCATCAATTTACAGTTGAATTAGCTAAATGTAGCTAAATACTAGGCTAACAGTTTCTTCTATTCCACTTCTTGCTTGTGGAACTCTTCCAACTCCATCCTTTGCAGCCAACTTCAATTTTCAAAAATTTAAATGTTAATCATTATCTACCGTTTTCTTGATTCCTCATCTATTGTTTTTTTCTCTTTAACAATGTTTCTCTTTTTTTCTTGTTCTTTCACACTCAGTAACCCCTTGTGTCTAAGTGGCTTTACTTACTGCCTTGCATGGGGTGAAATGATTAAAAAAAAGTCTTTAAAAAAAAAAAGATTCTCTCTAGCACTTCTCATCTGTGGAACTCTCTTCCGGCTTCCCTTTCAACTATTGTTGGAAGGAAACATAAAGGGAGATAACTCCAAAGTATTGTAAGAGTTATCCCACTTGCTTTGGACATTGTGACGTCAGACGTCAAGTGTGGCAATACAGAGAGAGATCCAAGATGGCAGACTACACCGGGACACGTGTGGCAAACGTCTCTCCATATTTCACTAATTCTTTTGTAGAGTAGTATTAACTCAGTTTATCTAGTAATTAATAAAATGCTATAAACCTAAAAACTTTCTTGGTAATTATTTCCAATCAACAAATGCATTGCTCGGTCCTCAGAACTCACGCAAACATAACAACTATGATCTTCAAAAATTTAAATGCGACATTAATCACCATCTGTCTTTCTGAATTATGTTCTTTTTGCCGTGTCTCTTCACAAATATTGATTGATTGACTGATTTGATTTTTTTATTTTACAGCTTATCAACCTTTTGTAGGTTATTTAAAGCTGAAACACATTTTAGCATTGTAATATTTTTTTTTTCTTTTGCAAGTAAATATATTAAAAATTTCTTGGAGATAATGATTTTTCCAATACAAATCTTACTATTTTAACTAATAGATGTGGAGGAGAAGAGGTGGATTTATACCTTTCTCAAGGTATTTGTGTGTAAGTGAATGCATTGTACCTGACCGGAATTCAAACTCAGCTTTCAGACTACATATTCTGAGCCCTTATCCATTACATCACTCACATATCCATACTTACAACACCTGGTATTCCCAAGCAGTCACCCTCTAGTTACTGATGAGGCTCAACATTACTGACATCCTGGGTAAGACGATAAACTACATCGTGTCCTGGGTAAGACAATAAACTACATCTGACAACAAGGCCTCTGTTCAGGAGGTTTTGAGGAGCATGAAACCACCTCTTAATTGATGGTGTTCCCAGGTTCAGCCTGACCCAGGATGGTAGCACCTGTTAGGGTCCCAGTTATGGGCAAATAGTTAACTCCCAAACTGGGGTCAAAGCACTATGAAATGTAAAAATAGGTTTTATTACCAGCAATACATTTTTGAAGAAAATAAATATTACCAGCAATAAAAATCTTGTTGGCATTAAATAACCCATTGAGGTTGATATGACATAAAACAAACTAATGTTACTTAGTTTTGCTGATCAGCTGAGAACTGGAGTTTCAACATGAAAGACTGCTTCCTCACTAGTGTTTTATTTTCTTTCACTCTCAGTAACCACTTGCATATTAGTGGCTTTATCACTTTACTTGGAGTGAAATGATTAAAGAAATTTTTTTTAAATTAAAAAAATACAAGAACGCCCACATACATATAGACAATTCTTAGTTTCTAAATTTAAGTACAATAAAAACAACAACAAAAAAAATATTTGAATATAATAAAAGAGTTTAAGCCAAGAAAATGTGCTCACAAGATTCTCCAAATTGGTAATGGATTTCTGCCATGCTGGAATTTGGAAGCAACATAATCCCTTCTCGTGATATAAAATCGTCTGATGCATTGCCATTGTAATTCCCAAGTAAACCTTCTACATTATCTGTAAATAAATAATGATGGATGAATAAACAATTTTGAACCAAGTGAAGAAGCATTTCAAAACTTGAACATAAAAAAATTAATAAAAGAGAAATAATGATAATAATATATATTTTATGAGAAAGTAAGGATACTTCATTTCAGAACTGGAATCATTTTTTTCCTCAAATGATTTTTTAATAATTGATTTAGATATCTTTTAGCACTCAGAAATATTTTATTTTATCATTATTATTATTATGTATTTTTATATTATAATATTAATATTATAATATTAATTATATTATTACGATAATTATGATAGTAGTATTATGTATTATTATTATTTGTATTAGTATATATTATTATTTGAGGAGGCACGGTGGAGTAATGGATAACGGCTTGGATTGAGGAATCGGAGAGCCGAGTTCGAATTCCAGTCGATTCCATTACATTCACTTACGTGCTAATACCCTTGGGAAAGGTGTGAATCCTCTTCTTCTCCCTCCAACTATGGGTAAATAGCAGGACAGACTTGGTTCTATAGCCTTGGATGGCAACTGGTCTAGGAGAAGGACAACTCTGAATTCAAAACCTGCGGAGGGTCGTTTGGGGACCTTGTGGCATCCGTTGCACCAGGTCCCTGTATTCGTCCCTCCAAAAAGTGTGGATGGCCTTGCACAAAGCCTTCACCACTATAATCAAATCCTGTGTGGCTGTCGGGCTTTCAGTTTCTGGGAACTGATCTGTCTGACCCTCATACGTCGAGTTCGACGGGAGAGCGATAATAATATTATTATTTATCATTATTTGAGATCCTCTGCAACATTTTGATGCTATATTCATTATTTCTTCTTTTCAATATGCAATACACAATGAAATTGAACAGCAGTCCCGAGGTGCACCAATGCACAAAAAAAAAAAAAATCACACAACCACAAATAAAGAAAAATAATAATGTTTAAAATACATTGAAAATTGTCAGCATGCAGCAGCTTTTATTTTATGCAGGTCCCAAGGATAAAAGCTGTCCCTCAGAACTAATAGAGCTAAAACGCTGCACTGAGGGTAACAGTTCAAACACGTGTTACCCAGGATGCATGGTGTCTTTCATTATGTTTTCCTCAGCACATGAGGTCTTCCAAGCAATGCTGCTACTTGCACACTGCCGGTGATGTCAAGTATCCCCAAGAAATAGATTCTTTGGGATAGTCTCAAGTGCATCAGCCACAACAGGAGCAGCTTAAGATGTCGCTTGGTACATGTCCCTGATTTGCCCTGCCGTGTCTTGGTATCTCTGTATTTTCACCCGTCCCACTTTCACAATGTTCTTATCCCAAGTTACCTCAACATCTATTAGGATCAATTCATGCCTACACTTCTGTACAAGTGTATGCCAAGGCAATTGATCTCCAAACACTTGACTGTCAAGATATCCATATCCCACATGAGCTTCACTTGCTCATTCTCAACTACTGACATTGGTCAATACCCGTACCATGCCTCTGTGTACTTGACACCATACTTCCCAGTAATATTCAGAAGGCATCATCTGTGTTCTCTTTATTCCAGTTGAGTGCAATCACTGACAATTATTACTACTACAACTTTTTCAGGACAACAGCAGTCACTGTTCTCTACAACTTCCTACCACATGTAGATCTTAATAACATCTGGGCTTTTTATATTTAAACATTTGTGTTGTATTATAAGCTTTTTCTCATCCACTTTAACAAGCAGTGAATTCAGAGCATTTGGTTTCAGTAAATTCGTATTTTTATTTTTTCAACTTTTTAACTTGGAAAATCTGTCCGCTATTCAAAGAAGAAAACTCCTTACTGTGTAGGGTTTTTGATCCCATCATGAGTAAGATATTGAGAACATCAGGAGTGACTTCAATCTGCACAGAGAGTTCCACTGAAGAAAATACAACCATTATGTCAGTGGAATTTTCATTGGTCTCATTCACAGTCACACTAAGCCCTGAGGGAAGATAAAAAACAACAAAAAAAAAAAACGACAGTATTAATAAATAATTAAAAAGTGACAAAATAAACATTCTGATGTACATTTCAAATGACATTGTTTTCTAAGAATGTCTTTTCATATAAAAAAAAATGAAGGGAAAACAGAATGAAACGAGAATAAAAAAACATAAAAAGCAAATAAGGGAACTTTACACAAATATTCTAAAGCAAATAGACTGATGCACCTTCAGTGGGGGCTTCTTTGAGTTATAAAGGTTTTTGTTGTTTCTTCACTGGGAAAATATGACGTTCGTTTTTCAAAGGGAAGCAACTTTTAATTCACTTGATAAAATAATCCTGATGCCAGAGTGATACCGAAACAGGCCAAGAAAGCAGACATAGATCAACTTGTGATAACGAAATCGCTGTAAACTTTAGTCTTTTTAAAAGGAAATATTTAACTTTTACCTTTGGAGTAATTTACATTTATTATTTAAGACATTGAAGTATGTTTAATTTATTTTCTTTGAACTTGCAGTATTTAAATTTTATCATTTATTATAAAAAAAAAAATACATTTTTTTTTTCCATGTGAAATTGACGAAAAAGTGACATTATTAAAAGTTTTACCACAAATTTAATATATTCCTCTGATTTTGTTCCTCATAACAATGAAGCATATTGATTAAGAAAAATTCATTTTTTTAATGAATAGAAAGATAAGTTGAATTTTAATTTTACCATCCTTATTGGTATTCCACTGTCCTGACTTGAATTACATAGCAGTTCAACATTCTTTTCTTTGTTTGTCTATATTTCTGAGATGAAATATTGTGATTATTTATATGGAAGGAAAAAGTGAAATCAACTGTTCCCTTTGGGATGAGGTTGAAATAACAGACAGAGAACATCACTGGAATATATGAAAACTTAAAGAATCAGCACATATGCTAGAACACAAAAATCTCCTAAACCAGCCAAGCATAGAAATGAATACAATATGGGAACCAGTAATATGGAGTGCTAGAGAAAAACAATAACAACAAAACTGTAATATGAGCTCTGGTGAAAAAGTTTATGAAACATTAGGTTTTAAAGTCCCAAAAGTTTATACACTGGTGTCCTCAAGGGCACATGGCCCAGTGGATAAAAGCGTTGAATCCAGTGACTTGACCCAAAGAGTTATGAGTTCAATACCTGCCTACAGAAGACTTGGAGGAGAGATAATTGATACTGAGACACCTGGAAGGGGTATGGCATGTGGAATAGTTCAAAATTTCAATCACCTGAAGAAGGCAAGAGCATACAATGGCCGAAACGTTGTGAATATAGAAATGAGGACAACAGTATGAACAATGTAAATAATTCTTTTCTTTGTTTCTAATTTTCCTATCTCCAAATATATTGCTTAGTTTCTGGAAGACATCTAAAACCATATCCAATCCAATAAAAATATTCTGACTTATTGAACTCTTTATTCATCTTGGTATTAAAAAGATGGCTATTAATATTTTAATGATTATTGTTGTCTTTCTGTTAACATTTTTTTTTCTGAGTGAAATAAGTTTTTATTTTCTTATGGATTGTATACCTGATGAGGAGTGAAGACTGGATTGGCCTAAACATTGCTTTGGTATCTTTTCTATATTTTTTTTAATCATTTCACTCTAAGCAAGACAAAAATACCACTAGAATGCAGGGGGTTATGATGAGTAAAAGAGAATGAGAAGGGTTCATGAAGACACAAGAATGGCGATTGACTTTGCATTTAAATTTTTTATGCTTGTAGTCGGCAGATAAGCAAGAAATTGAAACCGAGTTACAGAGCTTCAAGAAAAACTATTAGAATAGAATTGATGGTTGCTAGTTCAACGGTAAAATGGTGAGACCTAGTTGCCAATCTAGTAACATGCTTTAGTCAAGACACTAAGAAAAACAGTTCATCATAACAATTACCATAAAAATATTTGTAGAAAAGACAGTGGCACTAAGAGGGTGTTCAGTGGTCCAACCAAAATATAGGATACTTATAGCAATATCCTGTTGAAATGCCAGTTCCTGGACAATCACTGAAGTTAAACAACATCAAACCTGGTCAGTATCTGCCCGGGAATACCAGGTGCAGTAAACTTGGATATGCAGGTGGTGCAATGGATAATGGCTCAAAATTATTAATTGGAGAGCTGAGTTCCATTTCCTGTTGGGTTCATTATATTCACTTATGCATAAATACCATTGGGAAAGGCATGAATCCCTCTCTTCTCCCCACAGCTATAGGTCAATTATTAAGACTTGTATCTCTAAATCATTATTATCTCCAAAAATATTCTTATAATCTAAAAAAAGATTTTCTGGCTTTAAATAACCTGCAATAGGTTGATAAATCATAAAAAATGAGTCAATCAAATCAAAATGTAGGATATCACTTTTTTAATATTTATAAAAACTTGTAATTTTAAATTCTTTTTTTTTAGTAAATTATTTTTTCTTTGAAAAATTCTATATTTTTAAAGTTTCTTCATATCTACAACTCTGAGAAAAGAGGCAAGAGGAATTTGTCCCAATAATGAGTGGATGGGAAATGTGGAGAAAGGAGAAATTTAGATAAAAAAAATTATCCACCTTGCATTTCTAATGTTGGAAGATGATATTCCTGGTCATCAAGTAACAATTTGTAGTGGGTTTTTGAATCCATATAAACCTTCACCACTTTTGATATGTCTTCTACTTTCATGGCAATGGCCGTAAAAATGGTAGCATTCTGTAATTGACCTGCAAAGAAAATGATAAAAAATGAAAGCAGAAAATCTTAACATAGCTACAGTGCTCATACTTTTAAAGGCAGGGTTGGTGCAAGGGGCTCTTGCTCTGCCACACCCACAATCTATATGTTTTATTATGTACAATAATGGATCATATGCAATATAGGTGAAAAATCATATGCAATATAGGTAAAGAATTCAACTAGAAAAATTGAAAATACATACAATGTAACTAAATACAAATTAGCTCATTTCAATTTAAATAAATCAACAATGTTTTGTAGCAAATTTTAACATTAAATTTTGATTTGTTTTGTTAAAAAGTTCAATAATTTCATACATCCAACATCATGGATAAAAGATAGTAAATTTTACATCGTATTTTTTTTTAGGCTTAGCATGAGCAAAACAAATTTACAGATGTGGGCAAAAAACAAAAAAATATCCCAGAATGACATCAAAAAGCACAAAAATTTTTCATCTATTTAATAGTCAGTTGTGCTTAGTTTAATTTGTAACATATATAAATGTAGATAGAAAAAAAGCAAATTGTGATAAGATAGTGAGGGTCACAAAGTACTGGCTGGGTTACCCATTCAAACCCCTTCCCATCAAAACAAGATGAGGATATTAGTCAAAACTTGTAGAAGAAATATCAGAACTTTAGACAACACAAAAGAGCCTAAGAGTTAGAATGTGATGAAAATCAACAAGAATTGATCTGGATAATAAATGAAATATGAACAATCATTCATCTCAGAAATTCAAACATGTAATTTGTATATGTAAAGCAGAGATGTACTGTATATATTCATGGATAGGTCATACCAGTTGAAAGATCATACCCTTAGTTTGGGGTTGTCAAAGTAGGTATTTGTGGTGGACTTGCAGATAGGTTGCACTATAATCTGGGGAGTTGCAGGGCCATTTTTAACGTAAATATAACTAATATTTATTAAATATTTTCAAATAATTGCCTTTATTTCAAAACTTTGCTTACATATATTAAAACATAAATGTTTTTATTTTTCATTTAGATATAGTTATTAACCTTCATCAGGACTGAAACCCAAAAAATTCTTCCTCGTCATCATCATTGTCAAACATTCTTTTCATTTTTTTTTGTTCAGTTCATTTTATTTCTCACGTATGCTCGAGCCCAGGGTACCTGCCTTGACTACTGATATGCCACAGTCTAATTCAGATTCTCCATGATGTCAAGCGGATAGGTCGCACCCCTGATTTTTATTGAAATTTTGGTGAAAAATGTGCAACATATCCTCGTGTATATACAGTATGTGGCTAAATACCGGTTGTACCAAGAAGATTTTAACCATGTGAGAATTTTAGCTTTAAAGTCCCCCCCCACACACAGACTAAAAAAAATTATATCACTTTCAACAGCAGCCAAAATAGGCAGTACATGTAATTAGAATGGAAAGTAATGATATAATGATCCTATTAACTTTGTACACTAAAAATAGAAAAATGTTTTAAGAAAATGATTTTGTAAATTTCAACTGACAATGCTGTTTATGAATGTCGGAAATGGATAATTTTACCATTATTTCATTGAATAGCATTGATAAAGTCTTTCCATTCACAGATATGAGTATTAATGTAATTTGTAACAGAATATTCAATGTGTTTGTTTTGGAAGGATAAGTTATTCAAAACCCAGAAACACAGAAAATGTTTAACTTAAAAAAAAGAAAATGAAAACTAAAACGGTAAAAGAAAGAAAGAATGAAAGAGAGAAAAAGAAAGAAAAAAAAAGAAAAGAGAAAAAGGGAAACAAAGAGAAAGGAAAAGGAAAGAGAAAGAAAGGGAAAAAGATAATGAAAAGAAAGCAAAGAAAAAGAGAAAAAAGAAAGAGGAAAAAAGAATAAACTTACCTTCAATGTCTCTGGCTTGTTCTGCTTTAACCTGTACAACAATTGTGCGATTTTTGTCCTCCATCAAAACAAATTCACCCACACCATTAAACGTATACCTCTTGCCATCCAATGTCACTAAATGAGGATCCCCTGCTGCCTGTGCTGAAATCACAAACAAAATGCAATCAACAATTTTTCTTTTCTTTTTCCTTAAATAGGAGACAATATTTTAAGATAAGCAAAAAGACTTTGTGTATTACTTCATCTGTCCCATAATGCTTGTTACATTTGCATACATATTTCATACACAAAATGTAACAATTAATATGGGACAGAGGTAACATCAATAACCTCTATCCCATAATACTTGTTACTTTCACGTAACATTTCATACACTAAATGTAACAATTATTTTCCATTTTGTCATTCATTTGCACAAAGATTTCAATCTAACTAGACCAGCAGAATAGGTACAATATTTAGTGACCCTTTTATTTAATTATACATGTTTCTTTTCAAGTTACTTAAAACAAACTGACATCAGTTGTGGAGTTGCTTAAAATTCAATCCAATTCTAGTACAGTTGCTTAGAAACAAAAAGGGTTATTTAAAAAAATGTTGGTTTTATCTTGTTATTCTAAACAATATTCAGAATAGTATTTTCATCTCTGTTGTTTTTTCCAACACACACATATTGTGGAATGCTAGTATGTTTGGGTAAACATTTAGTCCCCATTATGTTGTGAGAATCAATGCTTTGGATAGTAAATATTTATGGACTCCCGGAAAATTTATCCCCAAAACAATGTTGTCGGACTCAATGTGGGTCCAAGTAAAAAATAAGTAAAACAAAACAATAAATAGAAAACAAATGACAATGCATGTATTAACAAAGGAATTTCATGCGATGAAAAAAAAAAAATGAAACTAGCTATATTAAAAATGTATGTGTGTGAGAGAGAGATAGGTTACAAAAGTCAAGAGAAAAAACCATGAAAATGAACACGCCCCACTGGGTGGCACTTTACCTATATATGAACTACATCTTAAGTGCAGAGTTGAAAAACTGTAAAAAAGAAACTCGGAAGAGAAATGTGCACCTTTTTATTAGCTTAAGGAGCACCCCTAGTAATGTTTTTTTGGCAAAGTCAAGTGGGATAAGACACGCACACACATACACTATTTTTCCCATTATTTTTCTTGATTTTGTTGGAAAGTTTAAAATGATTCAGCATTTTTTCCCTTTTATTTCATATCAGCAAGAACATGACATTATAAACAGACAGTTTTCTTTATCTTCACAAAGTTTCGACCACTGTGCCTTCTGGCCTTCTTCAGGTGTTTGTCACATTTAGTCTCTGCAATGCTGAATTAAATACAAAGAGCTTGATGCTTATTTCTTACTTGTAATTTTGTCTGGCTTAAAATAGGAAATGGACTATCAATTACTGTAGAATCAATCATACAACTGCATCAATGCCTTTGTTTTATTTTGATGTTTTTTTTTTTTACATTATAAAATAAAATGCTTAAAAATAGCTTTCCAGACCATATTCAGATTTAGCAGATTTTGGCATTAATGGACACTCAATCTGCCCTAATAGCCCATTTAATCTAGTGTGTGTGTGTGTGTGTGTGTGTGTCAAATATCCGAAAAATATGCACTGATTTGCAAAGAATGACTATTTAAGTAATTCTTAGGGTAACAAAGAGAAATTTATATCTTAAATATCATTGTAGGGATGTTGATTATCTCCCCTTTGACAGGACAAATTTACAGATGTCTGAAGAGGAATTTGAGGATCATGTGAGTCATGTTGATAAGAATAGTGTAGTTGCTGCTTGAACCACAAAGAAGATAGATGTGGAAGCCATTGAATGAGAGCATACAATGCATCCTAAATAAGGAACGTAAAAAAAAATATCACCAGTGCTGTACAGTGTCTCATGTTCCTCTTGAATAAAAAGAAGTCTTACTGTCAACATATAGGTAAGACTTTTTTTATTATTTGTCCTCTAGCACTAACTGCTTGCTTTTTTATTTTATATGCATTTTGATTTCTCTGATTCGGACAATTTGTGGCACACACACACACAATATATATATATATATACATATATATATATATATATAAAATTATTGTCATCCACAGGCAGACTGTTTCGCTGTATCACAGCTCTTCAGTGTGGCTAGATGTCCGGTTGCCTTTAGCTAGGATTGGAACCCGACTGAATTGGCATCCGTCAGAAATTCTACCACTAAGCCGTCGGCACACGACAGGGATGAAGGTGAATTTTAGCATATTTATTTTTAGATAAACACACAGTGATCGACAGGTCTCGATTCGCTTTTGCTGAAGATTCACAAGGGGTTCCCAAAATTATCTGTACAACTCTCAACAGTTTCTTGTATACATTAGAGTCAAGATCCATCAATACATTTCATTGCATGCTAAAGAAATCTTATTAAAGCTTTAATTTATATATAGTTTGTTCTTTTTTAATTCACTTACATTTCTCTTCTCAGGGAGATGTTAAAATTTCTTATTATTGATCCTTGACGTTTAGCAAAAATGACAACACCGCAGTAGAAAGTGCAATGTGCATGCTGGCTCAGAGAGACGAAATCGAACACTCGGGTCCAATAGAATTACAGTACATGGTATGTAAAAGAAAATACCAAGTTATGTTTTTATCCGTATCTGGTACAAGAAGTTTATAAAAACAGAAAGTGTCTTGCAAACAGCAGAAACTGAGCATTGTCTGCATGCGCTGTTGTGCAACCAATGGAGTCCATCTGGAAGTGTTCTGAGGCATTTAAATAAAACTTTATTTGTTTACTGATGTTTTCCAATAAACCCTGTAGCGTTATCTTCATGTATTCAATTTTTATGAATTTTTAAAGTTATACCAATACTTTATGGGCACCCTATATATACCAGGTGTAACAGCAAAACTGTTCAATTGTTAGATTAAGCTCTGAAACGTATTTTAGAAATGATTAAAGATATCTTACTGGAATTCTCCAAAGTTTTTATAATACTATTGGACTCTACTTTGAGCGATGAGAATGTATAATTACTCTCTAAGTTTAATGGAAGTAGCATGATGAAATCAATCATAAACGAAAATGACATGTTCATCATTAATTAATCATAGCTAAGGATCACAGGCTGATGAAGTATTGAAATAAAGTTCAAATATATATTTATTAACCTTTTGTCCTGGAGTAACAAGGTGTCTCACAGGTTTTATGTATGATTTCATTTTCAAGTCTTTTTTTTACTGATCTTTAGACTGTCATAGATGAAACTCCTCTGTCACATGCCAAATGTCTTAAGGATTGAGTTGGATCTTTTCTAATTGATCTCTTTAGCTTTAATTTGAAATGATGATCCTTCTTCCTGTTGTGACGTCCTGATCTAGTTTTCCTCTCTACTGTTCCCTCATTTTTAAACTTATTCACCATTATCTTGATGCTTTTTGAATGGACTTTGAAGATGGAAGCCAGTGTATGAATGTTGGTGCCATTACTGAAGGCCTGAATGGTTTTTTCCTCTCACCATTGCTCAATTGAGAAGTCAATGGGTTTGACACAAAACGATTTTTAACCTGCTCTCTTTTTAGCTGAATAAATCAAAAGATTTCTCAGTGATTCTTACGACAAATCGTGTCAAGATGGCTAAATGTCTTATCTGAAAACCTGGAAAAAGGAAACTCAATTACTTTAGTGTTTTTTTTAATTTTTTTTAGATATTAATCATTTTGTTGGATGGAGAATTAAGCTGTTACACAATTTGGACAATTTTGCTGTTATACCTGGTGTGTGTGTGTGTGTGTGTGTGTTTGGGCAGGTTGAGGTCATCACTCCATAGTGGGTTGCATCAACTATCCTCAGGCACACCATCTTGATTCCACACTGAAAATCAGAAGTCATCTTTTCACCATGTGGGTGGGGTGCTCATTATAATAAATGGCATAACATATGGGGGTCTGTATTAGCAAAGTTACCAGCAGGGAAAAGTTACCAACTACTAAACCCTTCTTTTTTTTAGACCATCTACATTTTTTTTACAGTGAGGTTTACCTTGTACAAGGCCAGAGAGCCACTCGAGATAGAGGGTTATGGAATAAGAGGCATAGCTTATGCAGCTATGTGGGGGAGATAACGGTTAACCCTAGACTTGAACAGTTCAATATTGTAGCTATTTGGAAAACATCCTCTTGGGAGTTGGTTCCACAGAACAAGAGTTTATGGAAAGAATCTGCTCAAGTGGAACGTACTTGTTACCAAGATAAAAACTTCACCGAAGAAAACTGGACGGAGAGATTACTTTTATTATTCTGAAAATCTCGCTTTCTTGCTTATTCCTAATTAGTCAATTCAGTGACCAATGAAAAAACTACCGTTTTATTATTATCATTCATTTTTTGTGAGACCATTAACTGGCCCCTGTCAAATATATATTTCAGTATTATGATATACACAAATTTTTTTGAAACTCTACATGTCATTCAATTTTGCAAACTAATCAATGAAATTTGAATGAGCTGATTTGTTTGGAAAAATACTTTGACAAAATCATTCTTTTGCAGTTTAATAAGTTTTTTAATTTAATTTTATTTTATAGGACTTCATGGTAAACAATATTTTTTTAAAAAAATTTCTTTTTTCCTTTTTAACAGCTAAGAATAAATTCTTAGGATTTCTTACTCTTAAGCATACAACATACAACTGGCGATGTGTAAATATTTCTTTCTAGAGCCAAATTCCAACTTTTTGAATCATTTGGCCTTGTGATTCATTTATAGTTCTCGCAAATGCAGGGCCAACTGGAAACTGGATTCTTGTATATAAAAGTAAAATTTATGCATAAAACAATATTGAATATTTATTAAATAAATATTTGTTATTTTAATCATTAAATTGTTTTTAAAATAGTGGGAGTATTTTGTATGTTAAATAATAAAACTTTTAATTTTTCCCAAAAATTGATAAAAATTTATTGTACTAAGTTATGCAACATAGTAAAACCAACTATACTTTGTACTCCTTTAACTGTTTGCACTTCTCCAAAAATTTGGTTTCAATCGGTCAATGTATGACTATTTTAGAAGGCATGATGAACGGACGGATGAACACGCTAATGGAAGCCACATATGTAGATTTCTAACAACCTGTGTGGCTGTTTATTAGGTAATGATTTTTTCTTCTTATCCTTAACCCAAAATTATTATTCTTTCTTGTACAATGTTACATTAGCACCCTACACTTTATTATCATTATTTTTTATGTATCACTGTCTATTTTCTTTCTGACTGTACTTTCCTTAAAAACTTCCTCATTGCTCACATGCTCCACCAATGGTATTCTCAGCATCCTTCTGTAGAATCGACATTTCTGTTCTACCGTAAATCTTTACACATGACAATTGTCAAATAATGCGAAGTATAAATGAGCCTTCTGCCCTACTTACCTGGTGAAGGAGGTTTGTATGCATTACATCGGGAA
>OZ038488.1:79010229-79075229 GCA_964036315.1 Acanthosepion esculentum
ATTCAGTCATATTCTGCACGGAAGACCACTGGATGATATTCTGGCTGATCTGAGTTGGATAAGATTTAAAAAACAGAAAATAAAAAATAAACATATGAAAACTTCAAGTACAAAAGTTTAGAATAAAATAGTCTGAACAGATGATGGGAAATTGAAGGCTAGAATGACTAACCGTCAATGGCTGACTTGTACAGGGTACATCAGAAATACCTTCCACATATGCAACTCCTAGAAATACCCCCCCACATATGCAACTCCTAGAAATACCCCCCACATATGCAACTCCTAGAAATACCCCCCACATATGCAACTCCTAGAAATACCCCCCACATATGCAACTCCTAGAAATACCCCCCACATATGCAACTCCTAGAAATACCCCCCACATATGCAACTCCTAGAAATACCCCCCCACATATGCAACTCCTAGAAATACCCCCCCACATATGCAACTCCTAGAAATACCCCCCCACATATGCAACTCCTAGAAATACCCCCCACATATGCAACTCCTAGAAATACCCCCCACATATGCAACTTCTAGAAATCCCCACCCACATAATTGTAATAATAAATATATATATATATATATATAACTAATGTCTTACCATTAAGCAGACAGATTCAAATATTTCAATTATGATGGTTTTATATAATTAAATAGAGGCCTCTTCTATGGGGTTTATACATTTATTTTGAAGATTACAGGATTTTGAGACCAATCTCAGTGAATGAAATGTTCATATATTTATTTTAAAGATTACAGAATCAAGGATTTTTAAACCAATTTTAATTAAGGAAATTTTTGTACATTTATTTTAGAAATTAAAGCAGGAGATCTCCCCTGGTGTGGGGTCAGGGTTTCAGTGGGGAGGGAAAAATCTTTTACTTGTTTTTTATTTACATAATTTTGTTTATTGAATTATAATACCCAGGTATTCTATTGAACTTTTTGTTTATTAAAGTATATTTCAGTTTATTTATTTAATAATTATTTATGAATTAAAAATTTATTTATTTAATAATTAATTACCAATTAAAACAAATTACTGTATATGTATTCAAATTTAAAAATTCATCAATATTTTCTATTGCTATTAAATTTGTAAAAATCCTCTATAAAAATAATCCATGTAAATGTCTATGTACTAATATTGAAAAGAATGAAGATTTTCAATAATGCATGTATGTTATTTGGAATGCACCTTTTGAGTTGGACAATCTCAGAAAGTGGGAATGACTTAAAAAGGTGAAAAGGGTGCATTGGGCAAAAAAGGATTGAGAACCACTATATCAGAGAATCAAAAATTTTGAGACCAATTTGAATTAATAAAATGTTTGTATATGTTTTTAATCATTTCACCCTAAGCAAGACAATAAAGCCACTAAAACACAAAAGGTTACTGAATGTTAGAGAATATGAGAAAAAAACTATTAAGGAGAGAGAACAATACAACAAGAATTAAGAAAACATAAGATAATGGTTGACATTGCATTTAAATTTTTGAAGCTCAAAGTTGACTGTGAAGCAATAAGCCAGGAGTGAGTTCCACAGACAAGAAGTGTAATAGAAGAAACTGTTAGCATAGAACTTGCAGTTACATCTAGCCATTTCAATTGTAAAATAATGAGACCTTGCCAGCAATCTAGTACTGTGGTTAAATTCATAAAGTCTAGATACCATAGAGGAAGGTTCATCATAATTTATTTTAGACGTTAGTGGATCAAGGAATTTTTTAAAACCAATTCAAATAATGAAGAGTTCATACACTCTTTTTAAAGATTACAGAATCAATAATTTTCAGATTAATTCAAATTAATGAAATGTTTGTATATTTATTTTAGAGATGAGAATTTTGAAACTAATTATGATTAACAAATAGAAATATTTATCAATGTTTTACAAATTAAATATTATAATTTTACAATGGCATTATTCTTCAATTAATATTTGATATTGTGAAGCCAGAGGAAAAAAAAGAAAAATCTCTGAATTTTGCACCTTGTACAAAAACTGTATTCTTTCTTAGCATTTTCTTATTTTAATAAATTGACGCCAATAAATAAAAACAAATTACTTCCATTTATTACTTCCTCGTTTTCTTCGTACCAAAGATAAAATTTTGCTTGGCAATGAGAGGAGAGCAACAGGGCAGTTCAGATATTCTAAGCATATAAATTGTAGGAATCCTGCCACAATCCTCTGTTGTTAAGATCTTATCAACCAAGTGATTGAAGCTTTCGTGATCCTCAGGTAAGGGAGATAATTCAATACGTGACTTTACGTATTGATTTATCTCCCCTACCCGTATATTTTCTTCCTCTTCATCCACAAATTCCTGACAGTTTATCTTCAAAACCGCTGAAGCTTAAAAATCAATATTGACAATTCTGCACACCGATATTTTCCTACTCACTAGACAAATAATAACTTAACAACAGTCACCAATGTATGCACATAAGTAGCATAACAGAAGAAAATTGCTTACCGTTAAACCAAGGACATCGATGTACATTTTTTCTGATGCAAGTTCACTAGCATTCCATGAGATAAAGACGTCATTTCCAATGATCCATTGGGATGGATTAGCACGGATTACCTGAGGGATGGTTTTGGCAAGATTTACTTTAAAGAAAGAAAAAAGGAAAAAGGTTTGCATTCAGAAATATAGTGTCTAGTTCATAAAAATAATTTCAAATAAAAAAAAAAGGAAAAGAAAAAGAACAATTCCAAATAAAAAAAAAATCTAGTGAGAATCTTAGAACAGATTGTCTTCATCTTCTTTTCATGGAAAACTGATGGAGAATTTGTCAGCTAGAATAAAATTTTGTTTGGTTTTGTTAACGTTCTTTGATTTTCATTTTAACCATTATCACTCTGTATGTGACTTCATTTGCTGTACAAAACATTTACTCTGCCACTGAAGGTGACTCTGATCCCTGAACAATAGTGTGTGTGAATTTTGTAGTTGTGTTGTCATATCCTGCTATGGCAACAGAAAACAGCTTTGAAATTAACAATAAGGGTACTGCAATTGAGAGGCCTTGAAAAAGAATACAGTAGAAAGAGAAGTAATATTAATAATGCAGATTGCTTCATGTTAACTTATATTTGCTAAGCATAGCTTAAGCTCTGTCTGGTACAGTCAGAAATTTGAGTCACCTAATGAGGCCTGAAATCACTCCAGTAGTAACCATCTGTAATGTTAAGAATCGCTTGATAAGAAAATGTCACAGGGAGAGAATATTAATTCAAATTCTTACCAAGTTTAGCTTTGTCTGACACAAGGTCAGAAATATAGGAAAATAAGGTTGTTTTGCAGCAATCTTCCAATTAAGGAGAACTTGTCTACTTTGAAAATCAGCATTCAAAAATCTTGATTTTTGATTGGGATTGAAAACTGACACAGTCAGATTCGCTTAGGTTCGTTAATTTAATTATATATCAACACTAGTTGGGTTATTTAATGTCAAATATATGTCTTATAGGACAAAGAAATTACAATATATTTATAGATGGGTAGACATAGGTCCAGTTTTCAAATTTATAGCCACATTTGCAAGTATCCTTCCATAAAATGGTTCCTTTTTGTATGGGGATTGCTTCACTGCATGGAATGCAGTTGGGAATTATAAATAGCACAGTCAGGGAAAGGCACAATTAGAAAAAAAGAAAAGGAACAAAAAAACAATTATTTCAGCCACAATGCTTATTATGAGACTAGATGATAAATTATGTACCTTGAGAACTGACATGTTCTATTTCAACTGCCCACTCTTCAGTAAAAAAAAAAAAGGAAAAAAAGATTTATAGATTGTATATAAAAACAAAATGTCATCCCAAGTAACTCCCATTGTGCCAACTTGTTTTCCCATATCAAAACTGGTGCTGACAAAAAAAAATAGTACTGCATTTGCAACAATGAAATTTTTACAGGTTTCTTTTTTTTGTCTAAAATAGAAAACTATAGTGTATTTGATTTAATATCTGTAAACTGTACACAGCCTTCATTGATCTTGTAGAGTGGTTTTCCTCCCCACTGCTATCTCAGTGTTCATGACCCTCTCCTAAACACTCTCCAAGTCTAGAGAGTTCAGTCTTTCTGCTGATACACTGTCAAATCGATCTCTGACTTTTACAGAGTTATTGGGCTTAGGCTAAGCAACTTAGGCTGTTGTTTTACAAATGTCAAGTTTGAAAATGTACTAACATTGATATCAGCATATATTTTCACTATTTATATTATTTGGACTATTGTCCTCATCTTTGTCGCCATATTTATTATGTTTCGTTGTACACTTCGGCCTTCTTCAGGTGGTTGGAATGTCGAACTGAACCCTTTATTTCGATCACTGTTCTAGTTCCACATGCCATGTCTAATGTCTTAATGGATGTCACTTATCAGTTATCTTCTGTTAATTCCCCTCTCCAAGTTCTCCACTGTCTTAACCGGGTATTGAACTCACACTCTTTTGGTCCTGTCACTGGATCTAACTAACTAACACCTTTATCCACTGTGCTATGTGTCCTTAAGGACATCTGTATATGAATTTCTGGGTATTATAAACAATAATGTCTTCATAATTTTTTTTTTACCAGTGCTCATATTGCAATTTTTTGCTGTTATCATTGCATATTTTTACCAGAGCTCATATTGCAATTTTTGTTGTTATTATTGCTTTTCTCTGACATCCATTAAACATGGCACATGGAACTAGAAGAGTCTACCCCAGTGAGTGAAATAAAGGGTTCAGTTTGACATTCCAACCACCTGAAGAAGGTCGGAGTGTACAACGGTTGAAACGTTGTAATAAATATGGCGACAAAGATGAGGACAATAGTCCGCATAATGTAAATAGTGTACATAATACCTCATCTCAGAAATATAGACAGATACAGCATATATTTTATATTTTTTCTGGAACGATGAAGACCATCCTTACTAAGAGCTACAAAGGATAGGAAATTGTAGAGAGCCACGATCACCCACTTCCTGAAGGGACATGGCCCATAAAAAATATATTTGGTTTAAAAGTCTAAAATTTCCATCATTTGATTATTATAATGGTTTAGCAGATATAGGTGTTAATTGAAAATGTCTTGTTACTAAACATCAATAGGGAGAAGACAAAATGTATGGTTGTCAGCCAAAAGAGCCCAAAAAACAAAATGGATATGCCAAAATCAAGCAAAGACAAAAAAATTTAAATATCTAGAAAGTGTTTTAACAGAGGATGAAAAATGTGACACTAAAATCACATTGTGATAGCAAAAGATGCCTTCCAGAAGCTAAGCAATGTGTTAAGAAACAGGAAAATTTCATTGTATACAAAGAAAACTCTACTGAACTTCTATGTAACATAAATCCACCCATATGTCAGTGAATGCTGGACCATTTATTCATGGATGAAGAGGAGACAGAAATGTGGTTCTACTTAAGTCACTCAATACATCATCCATCAAAAGAGTTGAGGACTTCAAATATATTGGATCTCCCATTATAGATTCCCAAAAAGACTTCAATATCCGCAGAGCTCTTGCATGGGATGCGTGTAACAAACTTCACAAGATTTGTCACTCGAACCTTTAATCCTCCTTAAAAATCCAAACATTGATTAAACCAGTCCTACTGCATGGATCAGAAACTTAGACATTATCTGTTTATCTTGAAAGATGACTGGATAGAACATAGACAAATCTACTTAGAAAAACCCAGAACATCAGTTGGAAATCCCATGCAATACTTAACACAATTTATGAAGAACTTAAGCTCAAACAAAAGTGATTGCAGTTTGCCGGCAACTACCACTGAGTGGATGGGGAAATCATCTCATCCTTACTCCTAAGGCATTCTTCTGGAAGTGTATTCTCACAAAAATTGACTTTTCCACACACCATAGCTTGGGACTCAGTGTTGGACATTGGGGATCTGGGGACAGCAATACAGGACCAAACAGTGTGGAAAGAGATTGTCAATGAGAGTTCTGACCAACCATAGGGAGGTTGAAGGATGATGATGATGATGAAGGATGATGAAGGATGCCCAAAATCATCCCATGGATGTAACATGTGAGCAACAGGGAAATTTAAGGAAAATGGAAATACAAAAAAGACATTTGTAGTTAGAATCAGAAAGGGAAAGTTGAAATTTCTGGGACACATAATGAGGAAAAAGGGCTTGTTAAAGGCAAATTGGGATAGAGAGAAGAAGCAAGTTACCTAACTTGTGATCTTGTGTAAATGAACATCAGAACACAAATGAAGAGGGATAGTAAGGAGACAAACATTACTTAGAGCTAAAAAGAACAGGAAATTGTAGAGAGCCAAAATCATCCACATTTTAAACACACATGGCACATGAAAGAAGAAGAATACAATACATCAAGTGTTTTTGCTATAAGAGTTATCTCCCTTGCTCTGACAACACAAGGTGATCTCCTTGCCCTGGAGGTAAAAAAAACTAACTCTGCGAAATAGCATATTGTAACAATAATAATTAGAGAATATATTTATAAAATTCTGTAAATTTTTAAATGCAATGGGCAAACTAGTTACAGGGTTTTCAATGTGGTTAATGAAGTCATTGATAGGCTTAAATAAATACTACCTACATTTGCAATAAAAAAGACATCTTTTTTTAGTTTGATTAAATAATTGTGATATTTGTTTTTGTTTATACAATAACAGGGTGACATTTACTTCATTCATGCGAAATTAAATTTTATTTCAAAAATAAAAAAAATTACTTTCTTTTATGTGTTTTTTTTTTTCACTGATTAAGAGAAAGTGAATGAATCACATGGGACTAAAACAAGAAAAAACATCACTAAAACAAAAAAATAAAATTACTGGATTGGATTGAAGATGTAATCAAAACAGTCATTATGAAAATTGTCAAGAAATTTAGGCAAAATTCAAAATTCATAGTAAGTTTTAATTTTCTCTTCAACTGATGAATTTAAAAGTTCAGTCAACTAAATTTATAAAAGTGTCATCAGGTTAAAATGCTTTTTAAATTAAAATGAAAAATTGTTAATTCTAATAATTTCAAATGTGATCTTGTGCAGTAATCCAAGTATTTTCGGACTATAATCTGTATAAAAAATAAAAAACATAAAAAGCTTTTTTTTTTATAAACATATTTCATTTATTTAATAAACTATCAATTCATTCAGGAAGCAACATTTCTTTAAAAAAATATACTGATTATATTTCATACTAGAATTTTCTCAGTTAATAGAATGGCTTCTATTTGAGAAAAGAAGTTGATTTGTTTTATAGTTTCTGTTTGAGATTGTGGTCTATAAATCTTATCCTGTATAAGGGCCAATTTATTTTCACATTTTACAGATTATTCTTTCTTCCTTCTCGAAGACCGTTTTTCCATTCTAAAACAAGACAAAAAAAATTTTGAAGGCAAATTAGCAACATTTTCTTTACATCTCAAAATATTAATTTGTTCTAAAATCTAAGGAAAATGCTAAAAGATAAAAAAATCTCAGCAAACCATTTTGGCAAACAGAAAGCATTGTCCCCAACATGCAATTAGTAATAAAACAAAATGGAATCAGGCAAAAGATGCTGAGAAAATGTATCAATAAAAAAAAACAAAAAAAAACAATCAATCTCTCTTAAAGCAGAGTAAAAGAAAAATAATTTGCAACTTTTTCTATGATTGGGTGCTGAAAAGTTTTTAGCTCAAATAAGAAGAGATTCCAAAACCAATTCTTATTATTGGTCAAATTTTAAAAAGTGGGTCATGCCAAGAAATTTTTAGTATTACCTTGAGTATTTATGAAAAAATTATAAATGTTAAAATCTGATTTAAGACATTATTAAACATTGGGAATATTAAAATTTAATCTTAATTTAGAGAAAAATAATGACTGAACTTTCTGTCCAATATATTTACATGGACCAAGACTCGCATATTATTACTACAGATGTATGGTCAAGCCTCACTGAGTCAATAGCTATAGAAAGAGGCAAATGTTAAAATTCTTGCACTAATTTACCAAATAGAAAAAGTCCATCTGCCTTGAAAATCAGCTTCATTTTTTTTTATCCTGACCATGAGGGCTTACATGGAATATGTCACTGTTTAAGTCATCAAAGAAGCCAAGATATTCTACTGACTTGGAAATTATGATTTAGAACTCTGGCTTTTATCTGAATTTGAAACATTGGCTGATGAGCCTGATGGGAAATATGAAATTATTTCAGCTACCAATGTCTCACTGTATAATGGCCAGACTATGTGATTAACAGAGAAACATTGGGTTAAGTGCATTTACAAGGAAGAAAGTTATAGGGAAAAGTAATTATCTGCTGTATAAAATGAATGCTTTCTTAATCATTAGGATACAAATTTACTGATTTACTATGTAGAGATGATGAGACAAAGGGGAAAATTTATAAACGACACGTTTCACTGAGAACATCTGCTGACTTTGGGTTCCTCAGGTTAGAATGAAAGAAAGACAAAACTGTATATGAAGAAAAATTGCGTTGGGATCTCTGTGGATAAGTAGTAATCATAAATCAAATTAAATTAGATTACCTTGTATCAAATGTCCAGACTCAAGAGACTGTCTGTCTGCCAGTTTGTTATATATATATATATATATATATATATATATATATATATAAGAGCTGTTTTTTTTCTGCTAGATTTTAACTCAGTTCATCATAACTAGAGATTGTTTTTTTTATGTATACACTTGCATATATATGTACATATATACACAAGAGACATATACATATATTACAACATTTTTATTTTTTGTATATTTGTACATACATGTACATATACACATGCTCATTCATATATATATATATATATATATATCAAATCAATAGAAAAATATACGTAAAGTATAGTAGTAAATCAGTAAAATCTCTCGAGAATCGATCTTACATATCTATAAATCTACCATTTGCCCATGCTTAGAATATTGCTGCCACAAATGGTCCGGTGTCCCTGCTATTTACCTTGAGCACCTTGATAAGATCCTAAGAAGAATCTGCAATATTATTGGTCCTGATCTGGTAGCTTGGCTTCAGTCACTTGCCCACCAACATCAGGTTGCCTTTCCATATCTTTTCTATAAATACTTTCATGTTAATTATTCAGATGAGGTCTTCGCTATGGTACCTAGACTTTATGAATTTAAGTATAGTACTAGACTGGTATTGACAGTTGAACTGGCTAGATGTAACTATAAGTTTTATACTAACAGTTTCTTTTCTCACATTTCTCGCTTGTGGAATAGTGTTACATTGGTTTGGTTTCTATGTGTTGAATCTACTTTGGTATGCAATCTATTCTTGGCCAAAATACATGCTGTTTATCACTAGAATATTATTAATAGAAAATATTTTAATATTTTAATTACATTTTTTATATGTTTTATATATATATATATATATATATATATGTTATGTTTTACTATGTATATATCATTCCAAAATAAAATTTGTACAGTGTAGATTATTTTTTTCAAAGATAAGAAGCTAAAGTAGTACTTGTGGAACTCTGTTTCCAACTCTATGCTTTCCAGCCAACTTTAATCTGCAAAAATTTAAATGCAATGTCAATCACTATCTACTGTTCACCTGATTACTCTCTTCTCTTTCTGCTCATCATTAATGTTTCTGTTCCTAATTCTTCCACACAACTGTAATCCCTTGTGTCTTAGTGGCTTTACAGCCTTGCACGGGGTGATACCAATTAAAAAATATTATATATCTATATCTCAATAGAAAAATATATATAAAATATAGTAAATCAGTAATATATATATTTTACTTATTTATTATATATATCCTGGTGTATATATATTATCTTCACTAATTATTTATTTTTTTATTACTTCAGCCGTTATTGTAATGAGCACTCATATTTGAAGTAGACACCCCATTTTTATTTTAAATCATATTATGGCTGCCACTCAACCTGGCCGTGCATTCTAGAAATCTTAATAAAGAAAATGTGTAATTTCTTGAATGTTTAGGCTGATAGATGCAATACACACTGAGATAAAAAAGGGTTTCCTATTTTTATAGTAACATTTGAAATAAGAAAAATGTTGGATAAAAAATAAATCCTTAAATTCTTTATACATATAAAGAATATCATCCAAACATGTTTGATTAAAAAGAACCGACAAGGTCTGTCCGTTTAATTCTTCATTACAGTTTTCTAGTTTTCAGATGAGTTGCGTATTGTATGTGAAGTTGTGAATAAACTATTCAAAGTTCATATTTTGTTATTTTTGTTCAAGTACTTTCGACTTTTGCAGTCATTATCAGGAACCATTGTGGTGTCTGCATGGTATTTAGAATTCCTTTGTCAGTTTCTTGTTATTCTTTGTGAAGCTGGGTGTTTGAAATGGTCCAGTGTGACATGATGTATAATAGCTATTGGGAACAAGGCAGTACAAAAAGAATGTGTTTTATTTATTTTATTTTATTAATTATTTTTATAATATAACATGTGCACACATTAATTATA
Source organism: Acanthosepion esculentum (assembly GCA_964036315.1). NCBI lineage: Eukaryota > Metazoa > Mollusca > Cephalopoda > Sepiida > Sepiidae > Acanthosepion > Acanthosepion esculentum. The sequence continues at coordinate 79,020,744 of OZ038488.1, forward strand.
TCAGTTGGAGATTCATTGTGGAATTCACTAGATTCACTTCTATCAGTTTACTACTACTTCTATGCACCACTGGCTAATCTTATATGTGTTGTTCTTGTCCTAAGTATTATCATTCATTACCAACCTTCGCGTGATTATTCTCTTCAGTAACCTTCCCTAGGTTACAACAAATAGCTTCTACAGTTTTTAGTCTTTCCTTGCATTTGGTACTGTAGAGTATTTTCGTGTTATCTACTAATATTTATCTTATACCACTAGTTGCATTTTGGTCATTCATGATGTGCTGGTCAATGTGTGCAGATTGCACTGAGTTTCAAGAGGTGACAGACATTTTGCTATGAAGAAATGGTTAACTAGTGTTACAGACCATTAGCAATGAAATTAATACAATTGGCATTAAGTGTTTCCCATCTGCCATCTTTTATCAAACAGACCTATATTATACACCACATCAGATATGAATCCATAAATATACATTAAATTTGTGGCCAAGGGTGTTGCATTCTCTTTAACCTATCTTGTTAAAATATCAAAAGAAATCCACCAAAGACAGAACTTTTTATTCAAAAGGAACAGGGAAGTGCATGAAAATTTTGTGTTTAATTCTATAGTTGAATTTGCACAGTAAATAATATAAAAACAACTCAGAAACAAAAAAAAAATCAAGACCTTCTCACCTAAACTAGGCATAAAAAATGCAAAAAAGGGAAAAACATGCATTTTAACTGCACACAAGAAATAAACATCAAGATACTTGCAACTCCCAGGGATGAACAGGTGCATTTTTGACACAGCCAATTAAATTCAAGAAGCATATCACATGACTCAAAACATGCAAATATGAACAACAAAAAACAACAATGCATAACATTTAGCTTAATAATAATAATAATAATAATAATAATAATAATAATAATAATAAAAATAATTCATTTTTTCCATTGCTTCAGAAGACTGCATTACTTGTCTCTGCAAATATTCTATGAAAAGTGCTATCTGAGATTGTACAACTTGATGGACAACACTGACAATGCAAGATCTCTGATTGGAAATGAAAAACCATACATAATATTACCAATAAATCTTGACGTATTTTGAGCTAAACAGAAGCATCAGTTCATCACTTGTGACCTGTATCACATAATCAATTATATATTAGTAGTTTAGATTCCATTTCTGGTGGACTACAAATATTTTTCATCATCATAATATTAGGATGTAGACAAAGGCATTCTGCCTACCACACAGACACTGCATTGGTTCTTGAAAATGACTGAGATGGTTGAAAGTACTTGAACAAAACAACACCACAACATACATGAACTTTGGACAGTTTAGCCATAATTTTGATCATAATAAACAAGACTTTTTTTTTTTTTTAATCATTTCACCCTAAACAAGGCAATAATGCCACCAAGACAAGGGATTATTGGAAGTGAAATAGAATGAGAAGACTTTAGTGTGAAGAAAGGATTATAAAAGAATAGAATTCAGGAAACAGAAGATTGCGATTGATGTGGCATTTAAATTTTTAAAAGATTGAAGGTGTCAGGGAAGCAAGAAACCGGAAGTGAGTTCCACAGGTGAGAAGAGCAAGAAAAGAAACTTTTAGAAAAGAAGAGATGGTTACATCTAGCTATTTCAATGTCAGTTGCTATCTTCCATCTTTTTGAGCCCTGTTCCTTTATTGCCCTCACTAAAGTCTTCTCTTTCTCTTTTGCTTCTTGTAACCCACTGCATCATAGTAACATTATCGCCTTGCTTGGGTTGAAATGATTAAAAGAAATTAATTAATTGTAAAAAAAATAAAATGAATATAAACCTTACAAATCCTGTTCCATTTGTCTTCTTTTTCATTCACCGATCATTGTGTATTGTTGTATATAGACATGAATATCAATGAAGTTTCACTCGTCAAGTACTCCCATATGCTCTTTTCTTAGCTATACCTTTTATTTATTATTAACATAATGAGGAAAAATGAAATTTTACATGACTAAAATATTTTCTTAGAACTGAAGTTTCCATGAAAATAAATAAGCAAGTGGTGGGGTAGACAACCTCACGTATGGATGGAATTTTTTTTCAAAAATTAATACACAGACAAGTACAGTTATTAAAGATTTGAGAGTATTTCCTTGACACATAACTTTTAAGATTCAAATAACAATATGAAGTGTTATCATCATTACATGAGTTATTGTGACTAGCATCCTGTTTTTGTTGTTTTGATAATTTTATTTGTTTGAGTGCACTCCAGCATTCCAAGTGGTGTCCGATATTCTTAAAAGAAATGGATTATGGCCATATCATTGTGAAACATTGATTCTAATACAATCACCAAAATTAAGCAATGTTGAGCCTGGTCAATACCTAAATGGGTGACTGTTTAGGAATACCAGGTGTTATAAGCTTGGCTGTGTTGTTAGTGTAATGGATAATGACTTGGAACTAGAGATCGAAGAGCCGAGTTCCAATTCCAGTCAGGCTGTTTAATGAATTTACACTCAAATTTCCTTAGGAAAGGCATGAATCCATCTCTTATCACAGATATGGATTAATTAGTAAGACTTGTATCAGTAAATCATGATTATCTCAAAAAAAATATTCTTACAATCTGAAACAAAATTTTTCTGGTTTTAAATAACCTGAAAAAAGTTGATAAAGTTTGATGATTTCATTTCTAAAACACAAATTTTACCCACTGCTGAACAAGATTGAACCAAGTAAAAAACAAATGGGAATTTTAATATACAATGATATTTGTGCAAAAAATGCTGCAACAGATCTTAGTTTGCCATCAGCTATCAATGTAGTATCTGATTCATGGCAGCAAAAACCAGAGTTTTGAATTGAATTTAGTGTCCATCAGAAAACTTCATCTTAGAAGAGTTGATCTGCGGTGACCCCAATATATACTGGGTTGACCATAAGAAATACCAAAGTAAGTTTTGTACTCAGATCTGAGAAGGTCAGAAATAATTTTTAAGGGAAAATTTTTAAAAAAAGCTAAAGAAAAATATTTAAATTAGTTCAAAAAAAGTCTGCAGAATATCTTTTTGAGAACAAAAAGACTATCAATCTATATATGGGTCATTTAGCATGAATATCTTGGCTACAAAAGGACTATCAATCTATATATGGGTCATTTAGCATGAATATCTTGGCAACAAAAGGGGCTATCAATCTATATATGGGTCATTTAGCATGAATATCTTGGCAACAAAAGGGGCTATCAATCTATATATGGGTCATTTAGCATGAATATCTCAACAACAAAAGGACTATCAACCTATATTAGTTGTTTAGCATATCTCGGCAATAAAAGGAATATCAATCTAAATATATGGGTCATTTAGCATGAATCACCCAAAAAGTTAAAGTTTGATTTATAGATACAAAACAGCATTTTAAAAAGAAACAATACTGATGTTTATGAGGAAAGTGATTCTTAAAATAATAATTCAGTGAGAAACAAGACTATCCTTTAATGACCTCTTAAGAATCCTTACATAGAACAAAAGCTGTATTCTAGCCTAGAAATAGGAAATAAATATGGTGTGTTATGCCAGAATAGACACTGTATTAAAAATTCATACCAAACTTTGACAAAACCAGGTACAACAGTGGGTTTGACCTGATGTCAGTCCCAGTCACAGAATGTTTTGAAGTATGTGACCTCACACCTACATCTGGTACTGCAAGAATGAGAATGTGGGATAGATGGATATATATAAACAACTATATCGGGCAGTCTCTCACACAGAAGATGTAAGGTCCACATATCTGGCAAGAGGCATCCAGGACTGACTGAATACCGCAGGCAGGTTGAGAGTAAATAAAATGCTAAGTAATGAAGATTCCAGTCTTGTGTCTTCATTTAATCAACTCACCCAACTCATTACAATAGCAGAATTTCACCCACAGATGAAAAAAATGAATTGTCAACAGTAGTTTCAATTATCAATCAAACTAGCAAAATATATTTGAAAAAAACTGAGTGATTCATTTTCTATGGCTTATCAACCCTTTACAGGTTATTTAAAGCCAGAAAATATTTTTATATTGTAAGGAGTTTTTTTTTTTAGATAATAATGATTTACTGATACAAGTCTTACTAATTAACCCATAGCTGGAGGTAGATGAGTTGGATTCATACCTTTCCCAAAAGTAATTGCGCATAAGTGAATATAACCCAACTGGAATTGGAACTCAGCTCTCCGATTAAAAATTTCAAGCCATTATTCATTACACCACTCGCATCTCCAAGCTTACAGCACCTGGTATTCCTAAGTAGCTGGTATTTCCATCTAGGTACTGATCAGGCTCAATGTTACTTAATTTCAGTAATTATACAGGAACCTGTGTTTCAACATGCTACAGCCATATTTGAAAAAAGTAAAATGTATATTAAAAAGAACATATACTTGGAGCCGCATTTAGATGAAGTAAAGCCCTAGGCTATTCCATTTGAAAGGCTCCTTCAAATCCCAAATTCTCACGAATAGAGGAAAACAGAAGTGTGTTAAATTAAGCAATTTGAGTAAAATCAAGGATGATGATGGGTGTTTAAAATTACTGAATGGTTGTTTAGGGTCTAGAATGCATTATGACAGCATTTGTAAGAAAGGCTTATGACAGTGTTGAAAATATTATACACCTTGGGTGGAGTTCCCCTAGATTTTGAGGCCCTAGGCTTCAGCCTGATATGCCATAGGTAAATCCGGCACTACATATACTTAAGCCTTTAATAGTATTGTGAAAAAATATAAAGAATCAGTTTAAAAGCCAATCAAAGTCAGTCATATCCTGGAAGTAAAATAACAAATAAAAAAAAAGTTTTGTTCTTAAGTCAAACCTTATATCTAAAAATCCAACTTTAAATGATTTTTATTTACATTATTTACACTCGGTTTAATATCCTCATCTTTGATGTTATCACAGCATTTTGGCTGTTGTCTTCTCCAGCCTTCTTCCGGTTTCTGTTGATTAATCTGGTCGGGGTAGATTATTCGTGTTGCATTGTCCAAGTATATCTTGTTTTGTTATTATTTAGTACTCCTCTCTCAGTTCTCACAGAGTCTAAGTCTGCACTGCCTGGTTCAAGGACTAAACTCAAAATTACTGTCACCAATTTTATGATCTAATGATTTAGTCATCTAGGCTATTGTCTCATGGGACATATTTTCTTTTTTTAAATCTGAGTTCTGTAAAATATTTTCAGAATAAGTTTACTAAGTCAAGTTGAAAAGTCCATAATGATAACAGAAAAAGAAATTGATGGGAAAGATTTTTTAGCACCAATCTGTCAAGTTGTTGCAATGTGGGGTCTGGCAAGACACAACACTTATCTCGACAGAGTCAGTTATGATAGTAGTATTCAATACTAAGCTAGACTAGTCACTGCAATAGTAAATCTTTTCCGTTGACTACTTATCATGAATGGATCAGTCCATTCATGACAGCAAGGAGGGCAACAGGCTCTTACCACAACACAAGCAAAGAGAACATGCCTGTCTTGAAAATCAGAATCTGAAATCCTAGAATTTTATTTGTTTCAAAGAACAACTGCTTGCACCAATGTATAAATACCAAACTACCACAGCCACTGGGTCAGTTTATACTTTTGGTATTAAATGTTAATTTTCAGAAAATCTATGCAATAATTATTTTTAAATGCAAACGGGAATAAGAAAAAAAGAAAATTAAAATTTTCAAAAGTATTTAAAGAAACAAAAAACAAAAACATATTCAAGTACTGAAATCAGAAAATATACTAATGTCAGATACATTTTCCATATTAATCACCCCTAGTGAAATAGGGGTGGGCGCCCACTCATCCACCAGACACCTGCAAAGGTAGGGAAAATAGGAAATACAGTCTGTGTGCATATGTCTGTACACAGGAAAGTGACCTACCGACAGAAAATGTTTCTTCATAAGCATTTGTGAATGGAGTGAGGTTAAAGTTGATCGTAAAGTCTCCTGTGGAGGAAAGACCTGGGGTAACACAGCTGGCGGTGATGGCATTGTTCACAATGCACGGGAATGTCTTGTTGATTTCCTTGAATACTGCATCAAAGGTTTTCGCTCTCGGAAAGCAAGGCCCGGAAATAGTGAGATGCTGCCCTCCAAGCATGTGTCCAGATCTTGGAGTCACAGAAAATTTTTCTGAAAAAAAAAAAAAAAAGCTTAAAATGAAGTGAAAATTAATTTTTCAGATGAAGAAAAAAAAATTATTTCTGTGATTTTAAAATAAATAATACTTTCTTTTTTTTTTTAAAACAATGATGTTCACTTTGTACAAGGCCCAAGAGCCACTCGATATAGAGGTTTACAGAGTAAGAGGCATCAACCCATGCAAGGAAATAATGCCTCCAAATTATAGGAGGCTACCAGAAATGAAAGAGAAGGTAAAGGCTTTAGAAGAAACTAGAAACTCAATCCTGAACAGGAAATAAGGGATACACCTCTGCACCTGTTTAAAAGACTGGGGAAGAGTTTAAACAGGGTGATGACCAAACCTATCTACTCCTATAGAGGAAAGAAAAAAAATTAAATCATAAATTTTTAGGCAGAGATGATAGAACAGTATTTACATTAGTCGGACTATTGTCCTCAACTTTGTCGCCATATTTGTCACAACGTTTCGGCCGTTGTACGCTCCGGCCTTCTTCAGGTGGTTGGAATTTCGAACTGAACCCTTTATTATGATCACTGGGGTAGACATGTTTGATGGATCAGTTATCTCCTGCTAATTTTCCCTCTGAAAGTTCTCCACTGCCTTAATTGGGTATTGAACTCACACTCTTTGGGTCTGTCACTGGATTTAACCAACGCCTTTATCCACTGTGCCATGTGTCCTTGAGGACATCTGAGTATGAATTTTTGGGTATTATAAACTTAATAAACTCATTTTTTACCAGTGCTCATATTGCAATTTTGCTGTTATCATTGCATGTTTTTACCAGAGATCATATTGCAACGTACAAGGTCCGAAACGTTGTGACAAATATGGCGACAAAGTTGAGGACAATAGTCCGACTAATGTAAATACTGTACATAATACCTCATCTCAGAAATATAGACAGACCCAGAGACGATAGAAGTATTCATTTTTTTGTTAATATTTCTAGCTTTTTCTTTTTTGTTTTTAATTACCTACTTTAAGTCTGATATTTTGTTCACGTTTTTCTTAAAACCTCCTCATTGATCACATGTTCCATCCATAGTATTTTCTACATTCTTAGATAGAAACACTTTTCTATTGCCTTACGTCTCTTCTTCATCTGCGAAGTATGTAAAGAAACAGATTAATTGTCCAAACAATGCTAAGTAGAAAATTTATTTGTTGATAAGCTTTGTTCTCTGCTTAGAAATTTTCATATTTTTCTGGATTGCATTTAAAGGGCATCTGTAGAAGTTCTGCCCAAAACTGTTAAATAATTATAACAAAAATTCTTGGGGAAAAAATTAATTCTCTGGAGATCTTAAATTTAAGATTTATTAAAGCAAAATTAAGTTTTTGAAGTATTTCAAGTCCTCAATTTTTTTATCTTTGGTTTAAACCTGGAAAAAAGAATTACATTTGGATAGAAACACACATGGAAACAACCAGTTCTGAAAGTTTTAAATGAATATTTGTTAAAATTTCAATGTATTTTCTCCCCTTTCTTCTTGTTTTTTTTTTTCTTTCACAGTGCTTCAGCCAGTTCATTATACCACCTTCTTCAGGCAAGATTTTAATAAACAAAGTGTTATTGAGTTTTTGTATTTGTTTAATGTCCTAGTGTTACTGTAGAACTTTGTAAGTCAGCCAAATCTCATTGAAAATCACAGACTGAAACATATAAAAAGAAATGTGTACCGTATATAAATATTTGCATCTGAAAAATTGTCATTTGATGAAGGTTAGAGACGTGACTGTGTCAAATGTCAAAGAATAAAAATGTTTTAAATTCTAAAATATCAGGTGCGTACAAACGTTTCCAGCAATTTCCTGAAAACATAGTTGGAAAAAAAAAGTCTTTCACAGTATATACATGTTTTCTCAGATCGACGGTTAAAATTTGCCTCAAGCAAGTGAAGTGTGTAGGTCTTAGCAAGAATCATCCTTCCTTGAACCTTGCGGACTGGCATGACAGGATAAGAACTGTACCAAACAACAGACACCACATCACTTGAGGACTTTCAACAGCAGCAACAACTAAAATGAATAGCACATGAAACTCAAAGAGAAAATGATGATATAATCAAAATACTGATGTTCTGCAGTACTTCAAACAAAAGGCAAGGAACAAAGCTCTCCTCAATTCTGGATAGAGTGATAACAGCTACTGGACATAAGACACCTATTTTCCTGAAAAATAATCCCAAGAGAAAATTCTTATAAATTTCAACTGACAGTAGCACTGATTGTTCAGTGAATGAATGCAAAATATTTCCTTATATATATATATAAAAGTGAACATAGAAGTCAACACTTAGAGGCGACAGTCTGTTTCATGCTAGTGCAATCGTCAGGCAACTAGTGCTGTTATTTTTCTCGGCTATTTATATATAAGGGTCAGTGATGCATTGTGGGTAATCTATTTTGGTGGTTACTTTTACCGGAAGTCGCTTATTTGTTTATTTATTTATTTATTTATTTATGTCAAATTATTTTGCTTGTTTTTTTTGTTTTGTTTTTTATTTTTATTTTTTATCTTATATATTTATTTTTTGTTTTGATCGGTGTTTTTTATTAACGTAGTAAAAATTTACTACGTTAATAAAAAACACCGATCAAAACAAAAAATAAATAAATAAATATTGTTTATTAAAATGTTCTCTTTCATATTTACACATGGTCTATCTCTGATATTGAGCACTTTATCCCATAAATATAGCACACTTTAAGACTATATTTATTCATATATATATATATATATATATATATATATATATATATATATATTTTAGAATTGGACATAGTCCGACAATTTATTTAAAGACATTTATATATTATGTTTAACGTTCTTTTTATAGATACAAGTATTTCAGCAAATGCTCTGTTTTATAATAAACAGTATTAAATAACATTTACCGGCCTGAATGTCCGAGAAATTTTCATAGAAAATTTTCGCTCTCCGACAGGAATCGAACCTGTATCCTATACGGAACCATCATTTCGCGTGATGTGCCTTAACCAGACGCTGCTCTGTGGCCGAAAGGTTAAGGCACATCACATTTTCCCAAGAAGGTATGGCAATTCACAGATTTAAAAAAAAAAATTAATCTGTGGAAAGCCATGATCAACTACATCCCAAAAGGACAAATCACTTGAAAAAAAAAAAGAAAAATATATATATATATATATATATATATATATATATATATATATATATATATGTTGTGTGTGTGTGTGTGTACGTGTGTGTATTGATGCAATAGGAAAGAACAGTTAGATTGATGAAACAAAGTTCTTTAGTATTTTTTTTTTTATTTTTTTTTTAAAGTGCTCAATACAGACGTAAAGCTTAAATGAATTTAAAATAAGATGGAGACTACATCAAAGCACCTTCAATAATATTAGACGTCCCTATCTAAATATTTTTGGCATTTAAAAAAAACAAATAAAACACCAAGAGTAAAATGGAAATTAATAAATAGAACAAGAACTTGTAGAACCTGGGATGACCCATGCCCTTTATGCCTACATGAAAAACTACATGTTATCAAGTTTCTAAAAAACAAAAATTTAGTAAATCAAAGAAATGAAATAATGTTTTTTTGCAGACACCACCAAATATTCACCTTAAAAAATTAGTATTTTATAAATGGAAAGAAAAAATTCACAAGATAAATTAAATCCTAAAATATATATAAAAAATAAATAAAAATAAAAAAATTCCACAATACCATATATAAATATTTACACAATAACATATAAAATCTATTATCTATAATTCAGTTAAAACTATAGGTTTAAAAATACAACCCAATCATAATCTTAGCACCCCTTTAAGAAATCATCAACAAAAAAACAAATAAACAAACACCAAAAAGACTGTAACTAGAACATCAATCAGTGTGAGTTTTAGCAGATAGTAATAAAAACAACAGAGCCTGATAGAAATAGCCATTGTAACCAGACAAAAATCCAACTTTACATGACTCCAAAAACTTGGCATATAATAAACATTCCTACTTTCATCAAAGCAGAGACCACTTGATAATGAAAAACAAACCCCAGATTACACCTCCATTTCCAAACTATAAATGAGTAAAACATTTATTCAGTTAGTTATTCCAAACATCGCTTGAGAATGAAACGGTCATCTAAAGTTAAGGTTTAATATTGAAATTAAACTTTAACACTTGTGGACCAGTTTCAAAACATAGTAATTTCTGTGTTGCAATGGAATCATATTTTTTAGAAAATAATTATTATATATATATATATATATATATATATATATATATATATATATATATATATATATATATATAAATTATAAGAAAAAAATATTAAAAAATAAAAATTCTAATAAATGTATTATAATAAAATTAAAATATGGAAAATTATTTTAATGAATTAAAAGAATCCTAGAACCACTATTATAATAGATATAATATCTACTGTATACCTACATTTTCAGCTTACTATATATATATATAGTAAGTTGCAAAAGTAGGTATACAGTAATTATTATGCACATTAATTATTATGCACATATTATATATATATATATATATATATATATATATATATATATCCTTCCACTTCCCCACTGAGACAAGCATTATCTTTGCTACTTCTATTGCATGTTCACTATGTTGAAGTTTACAAAAAGCAATGTACAGTTGGTAATTTTTAAAGCATAGTACCTTAGGGTTTTTCTTAAACAATTTCATTTGAAATATTATAGATATATCATTTAGTTCTTAATTTTCTTATGATGTTATGCCTTCAGTGTTCTTCCATCAAATGAAGTTGCTTGTAATTCACAAATATGATGACTAAAACCTTCAGAAATTTGGTGTTTCAAATTCTCTGTCATTCAGCAATTTTTTAATCATTTCACTTCCAGCAAGGCAATAAAGCAACTAAGGTGCAAGGGGATTACTGAGTGTGAAAGAATGAGAGAAAAAGACAAACATTAAGGAGACAACAATAAAAGAACAGGAATTAAGAAGACAAAAGATAATGGCTGTTATTGCATTTAAATTTGTGAAGATCAAAGTTGATTGGAAAGCAAGAAGCCAGAAGAAAGTTTCCCAAATGAGAAGTGCATCAAAAGAAACTGTTAGGATAGAACTTATGGTTACATTTTGCCATTTCAATTGTAAAAGGATGAGACCTTGCCACCAATCTAGTATGGTGCTTAAATCCATAAAGCCTAGGTACCAAAGTGGAAAGCTCATCTGAAAAATTACCATGAAAATATTTTTAGAAAAAAGCACAGGGCAGCTACTTTACAGTGGTGACTAAAGCTGAGATGCCAAGAGAGTACCAATAACATTGCAGATTCTTCTTTGTATTTTATCAAGAATCTTTAAATATATAACAGACGCACCAGACTAGATGTGGCAGCAATATTCAATGCTTGGTGAATGGTAGAATTATAAATTTGTAAGATACATTCTGGCGAGAAAAATTGTCTCGCACAACACAGCAAACCAGCTTTCCTAGCAGCATATCTAGCAATTCATTCAATAATTAAATCGTAATTAAATGTGTAAGAATTCTAATTGTCACCATTTGAACTTGACAGATGGCACTAATCACCATTATGCTACCAGTGCATCAATGTCAAGGAAGCAAGAAACATGACATAAAAATGTTGAATCTAATTAACCAATTGAATTTAGATGACAGGATGTTTTGTCATTGCAGCTTCAAATGATGGAAATTTCTGTTGCAGTCAAGAGATTAAATTGAACTCAAAACTATGGCTTTTGTTTTTAGATGAAATTTTTTTCATTTTAAAATATCAGCTTATTAAGAAGTGTTTTAATACAGGACAGAAAATGTGACATTGGAAAAGTTGCCTTCCAAAAGCTAAGCAAAGTATTAAGAAACAGGAAAATTTCATTAGACACAAAGAAAAGAATACCAAACTGTTATGTAATATCAGTCCACTATATGGCAGTGAATGCTGGACAATCTTATCACAAATGAAGAAGAGACTTGAGGCAACAGAAATTTGGTTCTACAGAAGGATACTGAGAATACCATAGACCAAACATGTAACAATGAAGATTTAAAGAAAATGTAAACAAAAAGGACACTTATACTTAGAATCAAAAAAGAGATAATTGACATTTCTAGGATACTTAATGAGGAAGGAGGGTTTGGAGAATTGAACACTCTCAAGAGACACTGAGGTAAAGAGGAAAGTAACTAAAAGGCTTCTGTAAATGGGTAACAAAACAGGGAGTGGGAGCTACAAAGGATTGAAGCTGTGGGGTGCTCTTACTACTTAGAAGAAAAATATTTGTTCATTTAAATATGCCATGTGAAGATAAAAAAAAACAAGAGTCAAAAACACGTTTGATCTGTTTATATGGAATTATACCGAATTTATTATTTATTACAACCACAATTATTTTTTATTATCTTCAGCATGAACCTTATTGATTCTTTACAGAAAGATTCATACAATATGAAATTAACTAAACCCATTATACATATTTGGATGTACATACAACATATAGGTTCTCAGTAGGTAATATGGGATTGGTGTGCTGAGTTCAAACTTCAACCAAGGTCATTTCATTCACTTTTGCACAAATAACCTGGGAAAAGGCAAGAATCCATCACTTCTCCTCCTATAGCAGACTGGGTTTTTAGTTTTAGTTGGCAACTGTTATCGCAGGACAACTCAGAATTCTAAACTGGTTGGGCTAGAGCTAGCAACTCTGTACGTATATATGTATGTAATAGGCATCCCTCAATCTCAGGAGATTAAAGAGTCTACTAGAGCAGCTAGATAATCCCTCTTGAAGATGCCAGCTCAGACACATTTGTTGTTCTTCCAACACTCATAGAGCTAACCTGTGGTCTATACTGCAACTATGCTGTGCAGATCTTAGTTAAGAGAACTCAATCAGTAGTGGGACAAGGCCAGTAGGCTAGAACACTCAGTCACAATAACTTATGACTGTGCTAGAAACTCCACCCTATCAAAAATCTACTATGAAAACTGCAGCAGCAACACGTAGTGTAGTGAAGCTATGGGCCTATACTCCACAGGTGAATCTACAGAAGTAACAACAGCATTTATGCATATTTACTTGCAATAATTTTGGAGACAAAATGGAAGTAAGAGTTTGGTCTTATTGTCTCCCTTCTAAAGTCAGTGTTTAAATTCTGACACCTTATTTGGATTTGAACACTGCTTGGCTCAGTGAAAAATATGCAACTACCTTAGATGCCTGTCAGACCTTCACCATGATCTTATATTTTCCTATAGTTAAGGCATACAACTATATCACATTGAAACACTGGTTCTTGCATGATCACTAAATTTAAGCAACCTAGATGGGCAAGTGCTTGGGAATATCCAGTGCTGTCAGCTTGGATGTGTGGATAGTGTAATGGATAATGGCTTGAAATTGGAAATCGGAAAGCCAAGTTTCAATTCCAGTTAGATTCATCATATTCACTTACTTGGAAATAACCTTCAGAAAGGTATGAATCCACCCTTTCTCCTCCCTTATGGGTTAAATAGTAGGATTTGGATCAATAAATCATTACTATCTCAAAAATAAACAAATGAATAAAAAGATTCTTACAATATAAAAATATTTTCTGATTTGAAATAACCTGTAAAAGGTTGATAAACCATAAAAAACATATCAATCAATTTACCTTTTAATCCAACACTATTTCTTATTAGTAAAAACACCTTTTTGAGTCGACATTCCAGAGAAATTAATATCTATCAACCTAGAAGTATCAAAAGTTTTATAAAAGGAAATGTAGCTCTTGGCAGGGATTGGACATGCATTGCTTTTTTTACATTGTTCAAACAGTTGTCCTCATCTTTATTGCCATATTCACAATGTTTTGACCACTGTATGCTCCAGCCTTATTCAGGTGATATACATTGGATTTTCAAACGGAACCAATTATTTCGTCCACCAACACATGGCTCAGTGGACAAAAACATTGGTTGAAGGAATTCAGTGACTTGATCCAAAGTGCTGTGAGTTGAATACCTGGCGACAGCAGAGGTGAATGAAAACTTGTAAGGCTGAGTTACTAAAGGGAAACAAACTGAGATATCTAGAAAAGGCATGGAATTAAAACAATCTACCCCGGTGGATGAAATAAAGGGTTCAGTTTGATATTCCAACATCTATCACCTGAAGAAGGCCGGAGCATATAACGGATGAAATGTCAAGAATAAGTCAGAGATGAGGACAACTGTCCAAACAATGTAAATAGTCTTAATAATACTAATGCTAATTGTTAGTTAAGAAATGTTTTCTGTATGGAGATGATGGCTGATTTCACCATTATCATTAATGTAATGTGAATTTAAACTGCCAATTGTCTTTTTCATACAGAAAAACCCATTACACCTACTCATGGTCCCAAGAACTAATGCAGAAAAATTAACAAAAAAAAAAAAAAAAAAAATTTCTAATCATCAAAGCCAAAAGTTTCAAATTAAATAAAACACATCAGATGACGACATTGAAAATCCTTATTCAGTACATTTCTTTTTCTTCTTTCAATGCTTATTTAACATATGCAATGAATAAAGTTTTTCTTTGTCTATCCATCTCACTCTATCCCTATCAGGGGACCAACCCATTTTGAAATTAGACAGCTGCATGTACTCCATAACATCTCTAAAAGGTATTAGATTTATTTCAGTGCATCCCAAGCTTGAACTTGCTGTTATCTTTGCAACAAAATTCCTCAGAATCAAAATATTATCATTGTCGAACACTTCCACACCCAAAAATATTTACTTTTCTGAAATATCACATCTTCTAATATAGGGATAAAGGTATCTTTTTACTAGTAAATTCCCATGTTGAATAAGTTTTTCCTCAACCTATGCAAGTAAAATTAATAGTGCAGTCATCACAAAATGTCTGCAATGGGGGTGGGGGAGAAATCCCTTTTCAACTTTGACCTGACATAGGTGTTGGCATTTTTATATCTAGCCTTTCCACGGTGTCAGTGACAATATGAAAACAAATTTAAAGTAAAACAATGCAAAGTAAATGTGATAACATAATATATTGAGTGGTGGGGGGGGATTGTAGACCCCACCCACTTTCCAAAATTTGTATGAACAATGTGTGTGTGTGTGCATGTATGTTTTTTATATATATATATATATATATATATATATATATATATATGTGTGTGTGTGTGTGTATTTATTTATATATATATATATATGTGTGTGTGTGTGTATTTATATATATATATATATATATATATATATATATATATGTGTGTGTGTATTTATTTATATATATATATATATGTGTGTGTGTGTGTATTTATTTATATATATATATGTATGTGTGTGTGTATTTATTTATATATATATATGTATGTGTGTGTGTATTTATTTATATATATATATATATGTGTGTGTGTGTGTGTGTGTGTGTATTTATTTATATATATATATATATGTGTGTGTGTGTGTGTGTATTTATTTATATATATATGTGTGTGTGTGTGTATTTATTTATATATATATATGTGTGTGTGTGTGTGTATTTATTTATATATATATATATATATGTGTGTGTGTGTGTGTGTATTTATTTATATATATATATATATATATATATATATATATATATATATATATATATAGGCACGTGGCTGAGTGGTTAAAACTTTCACATTCTGACCAAAAGAACCAGGTTCGAATCTCACCAGGGTCGATTTGTCAGGCAAGAGACTTCCTGATATTATCAGACTGGAGGGGATCAATCACAGTGTGCGGCACCATTGGAAAGTGCCTGAAAAACATATGACGAGTTGACCCTAGCCTTGTGAGTGAAATTGGGTAAACGGGACCATTGGGAGGCTGTCAATAGCTGTGCTAGCACAAAGTCACAAGTCATCATGGCCAAGGGTTGTGGATCATGCTAGATAGCACGCTCTTTCCCAGAAACCGTAACTAAGGTCTGCTCAGCATAGGTGCAGTATAAACCACAAATGTGCCAGAGCAAGTTTCTGCAATAAGGATTGGCTAGTCACCATAGTAGACGAGTATCCTCACATACGAGTGGCCAGCTATACAATATGTGTATATGTGTGTGTGTGTGTGTGTGTGTGTGTGTGTATATATATATATATATATATATATATATATATATATAAATTCTACTTTAACAAATCACCAAATCATATTTGGATCCACCAATAATACATCTGTTGCAGTAATTGTTCGCTAGTATTGTTGAATGACATGTCTAAGTATCAGTCTTACTAACATGTAATAATAACCCACCCACCTCCACCCGCCGACCTTATTTTTATATGTTAATATAGATGTAATAATTCATTGGCTAATCTAGACATATCCCTTAGTTTATTTTTAATTCTGACCATATGCCGACCACCTTTAACTTACAAAAAGAGGTAAAGATTTGTTATTTTAAATTTGCCTAATAAATCATTTTTAGCATTAGTTATGTACCATCTCCTGAAGAAGTACCTACTCAGTGCTGAAACATGAAAGTTTTTGTGTAGTGATGTAAAATGTTTTTATTGTAATTTATTATAATAAAAATATCATGATAATATTTTGGTCTACTTTGTATTGAGAACCTTTTAAAAAATAAATGCTATGAACTGTGTATTTTTACCCCATCTGTTCTCATTTGGATATATATATATATATATATATATATAAAAACAGTAATTTGACTTTGCTAACCAGATGCTTTCTCTGTAGCTAAATAGTATAGCAAGTCAGGCTATATGATGGTTCCCTGCAGGATACAGGTTCGATTCCTGTCAGAGGACATATTTCCGACAAAATTTCTCGGACATTCAGGTCAATAAATATAGTTAATACTGTTTATTATAAACAGAGCATTTACTTAAATATTTGTATCTATAAAAATAATGTATAGACAGCAAATATATTAAAATATGTGTGTGCATATACATACATACATACACACATCTATATATGTTTGTGTGTGTGGCAATATAAACAGCCAGCTTCTTGTTTAATCTGCTAAGACGGCTAGCCAATCCCTATTGCAGATACCTGCTCAGACAAATTATTTTTCTTCATATTGAATCGTACAGGCCAAAAGGATTATTGCTTATGTCTATGTTGGGGTGCACCCACCTTCACAACCACAATAGACTGATCCTATTATTATAAATAGAACAGTAGTTCTAGAGACTGTGAATAGTGTAGCAGTGTAGTGCAGTGCAGAGTGAGACTTTTGTAGTGATCAGTTACACTTCCGTTTCTCAACCAGAAGATACCGTTGGACTTTATTACTATTACTTATTGTTAATACTAACCTACGTTCGTTCTACTACTAATCTCTCTGATGTAAATACCTCTCTGAATATACCAGTATTTTTCCCTATGACTGTGTTTGTTCGTTATTACCAAATACTCACGTGGAAACACTCAACATCTCAACAGTCTACATTTAGACATTATCTCTGTTCTCCCATTCAACACAGGGCTGTCTTTATATGTTGCTATCACCAACTTTTTCTCCTGACACAACCTACAACTGCTACCACTTGTTCTGCTAGCTTTAATTTCTTCAAACTGCTCCACTTTATATCTGGACACTTAGCGTGTTCTTCCTTCAGTTTCCAGACATGGTCCACCAGTTTTGTGCACCTGCGTTTTTCCAACCTAAAAGTGAAAGTATGATTATACCAGTGTTTTTTTTAATGAGCCCTCGTTACATCCTATGTAGACCTTCCTTTGGCCACTGTTGTCACTAACTTCAGCCTGGTAGACCACCCCTTCTGTGTAGCACACCCTGTTCAGAAAGCAATTACTTTTAATCCTTTCATCCTTTTTTTTTGTTTGTTTGTATTTAAATTTCCTCGCATTTTGTTCCTTTACTGTATTATTCAAATTATCTATACAGCTATAACTTAATTTTATAGTATTTCTGTTGAAAACTTTTGACAATTCAGATGACTTAGGAAAATGCTTTCTCAAAATGCCAAAAAATACCTTACCAATGTTAGTTTTCAGCTGCATGTTGAAGTGGGGCATTGAACCAAAGGACATTTTTGGTTCTCTGCCTGTTGCACCTATCTTATCTATTTACCTGAGGTTGGAAATTCAGGTTGACATTGTGCCCCTCCTACTTTAATGCTGCTATATACTTTCTTCTTTTTTTTCAAAAATTTCTGGACAACCTGTATTCAACTTCAGGATGTGTTTAATTATGTTTGCTGGGTGGTTAGACTTGGTATTTACATATTTTTAAAGCAGTGTTTTGGCTTCATGTTTCATCTGTTGAATTAGTTACGTGTAACTGCCACTTCTACTCCAACAGTTTCTTTTCTTGCACTTCCCACCTGTGGAACTCTTTGCCCATTCCTTGCTTCCCTGATAATAACAATCTTCAAAAATTTAAATGCAACATCAATCACCATCTTCTCGAACCATATTCAGCTTATATACTTTCCTTGGTCTCAATTTGTAACCATTTTTCCCTCTTTCACCTGCATACCATAGCATAACCAACTTGATTGGGGTGAAATGATTAAATGATCATATATATATATATGAAGAAATATAGTCTTAAGATGTGCTATATTTATGGGATAAAGTGCTCAATATCAGAGATAGAGCATGTGTAAGTATAAAAGTGTACCTAGAAGTCAACACTTAGAGGCAACAGTCTGTTTCATGCAATTGTCAGGCCACGAGTGCTGTTATTTTTCTCGGCTATTTATATATACAGGTCAGTGGTGCATTGTGGGTAGTCTATTTTGCCGGTTATTTTACCGGAAGTCATTTATTTGTTTATTTATTTTTTGGGGTTAAATTATTTTGCTTGTTTTTATTTATTTTTATTATTTTTGTTTTTTTTATTTCTTATCTTATATATTTATTTATTTATTATTTTTATTTTAATCAGTGTTTTTATTAACGTAGTAAAAATTTGTTTATATTGCTTATTTAATAATTTTGGTTTGGGAAGATAAAGCTATTTATTCAATTTTGAGGTTGAGTGTTGTAGTTTAATTTCTTTATTACTTCATGTATTTATTTGGATTGATTATCTTTATGTGTTTTTTCTAACGGTTAAAATTAGCAAACCATTATAACCAAAATATCAGTTAGACTATAAAAATCAAACCAAAAACCTTCCGAAAAAATAGCTATAACTGTTATATAACGATAAAAGAAAAAAAAAATTTTACGTTATTAAAAATCAAAAAACGAAAACAGAAAATATACAGTATAACAAATAAATAATAACAAGTAAAATAAATTGATCTAAATTCATCCAAATAAATAAACTAACAAACTGATCCCGATAAACTAACCATTAGAAAAAACAAAGATAGTCAATCCAAATAAATATATGAAGTAATAAACAAATTAAACTACAACAATCAAGCCCAAAATTGAATAAATAGCTTTATCTTCCCAAACCAAAACAAAACTTTTAAATAAGCGATATAAACAAATTTTTACTACATTAAGAAAATTTTAAAAAACACAGATTAAAAAAAAAAAAAACTAAATAAATATATAAGATAAGAAATAAAAAAAATAAAAATAAATAAAAACAAGCAAAATAATTTAACTCAAATAAAGAAATAAAGAAATAAAGGACTTCTGGTAAAATAACCGCCAAAATAGACTACCCACAATGCACCACTGACCCGTATATATGGATAGCTGAGAAAAATAACAGCACTCGTGGCCTGACGATTGCATCTAGCATGAAATAGACTGTCGCCTCTAAGTGTTGACTTCTTTGTTCACTTTTATATATATATATATATATGTGTGTGTGTACATACGTATGTATACATACATATGTATACTTACATATATACATACGTACGTACATACATACATATAAACACCCATATTACACACACTACATATATATATATTATATATATATAGTGGTGTGTGTGCAATGGGGAATGAGATTGTAAATATTGATGAAGTGAGTTATAGGTTGGGGAGGAGGAAAGACATCTCATGTGTATCAAGTTCTATCAAAAACTGACAGAACACGTATTTAAGTGTTGAAAGCTAGGGGACTATGGTTGGAATATGTTGTGAGATATATATATATATATAATAAAATATAATAATATAATTAACTAAAAAAATAATTTAAAAATATAACAATATTATTTTATCATTTATTTAACATTATTATTTTTTATTATTATATTTTATTATGCTTTCAACAATAGATTCCCAGTTTTTTATCAATAATTTTGTTCCTTATGATATTTTATTTATCTTATTCTAGTGTATTTCTTTTTATTTTTTTATTATATATCCCCTTCCAACTTTTTCTTTCTTTCCCTTTGTTAAAACCTTTCTCTCTGTGATTCATGTCAAACAGTTGATATTTAATTAATATTTATCATACTAACTATACTGGTATCTTTTCATTTGTCCATTAACCAACTTTTCTATTCTATATATTATAAGAAGCACATGTGGGCCACTTCTTTTAATTATACATATATATATATATATATATATATATATATATAAAATTAAGAACACCAAAATTCAAGCTGACACGCTACCCTGGTTTCAACCGTTAGGTCTCCTCAGGCAGGTAGGATGAAAAATTTTAGTTGACTCCACCACCTGACCTGATTTGTAATGCCTTGAGATACAAGCATACCGACATCTAAGTTTCTGAGATATGAGCTGGAGTTTGGCAGAATTTTTGCCTTGAGATACCAGCTAAATTTTGAGATATGAGTGAATATCAGTTAAGTATCTGGTAGCTGGCACAGTGAGTGCCAAGCTTCAAGAGTATTTCCACTTGCAGAACAAATGTTCACCTCACTTGTGTCATTTCTTTTTTTTTTGTCATTTTTTTTCAAACTTCCTTCAGTGACACCATAGGTCTGAATAAAGTAAGTAAAAAAAGCAGCAGTGAAAAGCTGAAAAGTAGGATTTCTTTAGAGGTAAAGTAGGAAATTATAAAAAAAAAAATACATAAGGAAGACATATGAGTAATGAATTTTATATTGACGATAAATAAAAAATTATGAAATTTAAAGAATCTTTAAAATAATTAGTTACAGTAATAGATAAATTTTAAATGTTTTATAAATTAAGTGGTGAAGTTAGTCTTCAGTATTGTACACTAGTTTAGCGGTTGCTAGGCTAGCGGTTGTTGTTCTGCTCTATCTCTCCTCAGCCAGTTTGCCCAGGATTCGTCTGAACTTCATTGTTTGTAAACTACATTTCTTATTTATTCATGTTTTTGATGGCAAGAAACCCACAAATACAAAAATAGAGGGGTTTAGGAAAATAAGGGTGATTTTTAGGAGACTGGAATGGATTGGAAATATTCCTATTAATTTCAATGGGTGAAATTGATTTCAGATATGAATGTTTTGAGTTAGGAGGTCAGTCGTGGAACAAATTAAACTTGTATCTCAAGGTATTACTATATATATATATATATATATGCACACATATAGATATATTACATGCACACACATATATATATAGATATATTAAACACACACACAGATATATTACACACACACACACACACATTACACACATATATAGATATATCATGCGTGCATACACTATATATAATATATATATATATATATATATATATATATATATCACACACACACACACACACACACACATCTATATAAGTTGTTATAAATATAAGTTGTAGCCTCTGTCTGTCTGTTATTGAACACCTAGCATTTTGGAAATAGACCCCCATAACCATATATATTCTGAAACTACATTACCCAGGGTACTTGGATAAGTATATTTCATTTTGATCAAAGGGGGTCTCCAGTGGGCACAAAACCCCCACTGAATTTTTTTTCCCCTTTGATTTAAATTAAATTTGAATTGAAACAAGGAAGTAACTCCTATACAAAATATAAGAGAAAGCCAGATGATAGAGGTCACCTCGGCAAAATTAAATTGAGACAATATGGACGTCAAGTTGAGCAAGAAATCAACAATCAGTAGGTAGTACCTTACAATACATATTTGTTGCTACAATTCAACTGTCATATCAATGGTGAAATCTGCCCATCAAGTCATTCAATCACGTATTGCATCAAATACATATCAAAGGTGTCAGATCAAACTTTTTTCCACAAACCCACACTAAAAATTTTTTTCCCTGATATAAATTAAATTCAAATTTGAACAAGGGAATAACTCCTATCCAAAATATAGAAGGAGAAAGCCAGAAGATGGAGGTCACATCAGCAAGATCATTGAGCAATATAGAAAGGCATCATTTTTCTCCACAAATTATATCAATGACTTAAAATCAATCTTCATTTTCTTACAAAAATAAGTGTAAGTCACATTATATATTACACAGACACACACACATATATATATATATATATATATGTATTATACACACACAAACAATATATTTATATTACACACATATACAATATATGTACTACAAACACACATATTTTACACGTATACATATATATCTTATTACACACACACGCACATTACACATACATATTACAGACATGCACACATATATATATATATATATACTACATACACAGACATTATACACATACAGACATATACATATATATATATATATATATATATACATATATATATATGCGTGTGTGTGTGTCACACATTATGAAATGGACAAAGTCTGATAATTATTTTAAGACATTTTTATGTCTATACATTCTTTTTTATAGATACAAATATTTAAGTAAAAACGACCTTGTTAACCGAACGCTCCTCTGTGGTGAAATCGGTAAAAGCACATCAGGCAATTTCTCGGACATTCAGGCTGGTAAATGTTGTTAATACTGTTTATTATAAACAGAGAATTTACTTAACTATTTGTATCTATAAAAAAGAATGTATAAACATAAAAATGCCTATATATATATATATATATATATATATATATATATATATATATGTATATATGTATATATATATATATATATATATGTATATATGTATATATATATATATATATATATGAATATGAATATGAATAAATTATTTATAGTATAATTTATAGAAAAGCAATGCTATGTATAATCATTAATTTTATTATGTCACTGAAACTTTGGAAAGGCTTTAAATTAATACTGTGGATATAGGAATCAGCACAGCATGTTACATGTCAGTTTCACATTTCAATGTAATCCAGTTGTGGCATGAAACTTGCAGTTACCATGCAAGGTTGATACCTATCTTCACACTGTCTATAAATGCACTGTCTCTGCTATTGAGCCCTCTTACCCTATAATTACAGCAAATGTTAAATTGTTTTTCACACACACACACAACATATATATAGGCACTTCAATAAGTCTACATAATTTAATAAGGAAAACAAAGTTGTTTTTTAAGACAAATATTTATTTTTCAGCATACAAATAGTACACATGAAGAATTCTGTACAAGGGATCAGCCAAAATATTCCAAGTAAAGATTGTCTGAAAATTCTTTGAAAGACCAACATGTATTCAACTTCTCCAAAAAGAAAATCTCAAGTTCTTTGTTTTTCATGCAATTCTTTCAGAACCAGTTTGTCCAAAGTTTTAGCACTTTTTCAAATGACTAAGTTACTGTGGAACATTAGTAATCTGAATGAGAATTGCAGGTCCTATTTTATTCACATAATCGATCTGATCACAAAAAGGTGTATTGAACATATAAAAAAACAGGTTTAAAGATTTTGTTTTCATTCAATTGATAAAAATGAGTAAGAACACTGGATATTGCTTAAAAGATTTTGATATTTTATTTGCAAATAAATTATGTCATACACTGTGTAAATAGTGAAAAAAAATGGAACTTATAATTCAAGGAACATGCATGTACAGCATCTGCTCCAAGATCACCAATGATGTTAAATTTATGCAAATAAATTATTTTCCTTGAGCCAACTTCAAGCCCATTTTAAAAATTTCTCAGACCCACTTGTGGGCTTAGGAAGCCAGGTCAATAATCACTGGTCCAAATAGTGAAAAAATGTGTATTCATAATTTTACAGCAGTGGAACAAAAATTAGAATTTCAAAGCCAGCCTATTTTCCTTGAGCCAAATCTAGGCCCATTAAAAAAAATTTCTCTTGTGTGCCTATGGACCCACATCGATAATTGCTGGTCTAAATAGGGAAAAAAATGAAACTAATAAAACAATCCTGACAATTATAAAAATACCACAACATACATGTGCAGCAACTGTTCAAAGTTCACCAAACGTGTTAAAATCACGTAAATAAATTATTTACACTATTTATATGCAGACTAGTGTCCTCATCTGTGTTGCTGTTATCACAATGTTTCAACCATTGTGCCCTCTGGCCTTCATCAGGTGTATATCAATCCAGGTAACCTACTCTGAACTGAACTTTTTTTTTAATCTACAGGGTAAGATTGTTCCCGTTCCACTGCCCATGTCTAGGGATATATTGTCTAGTTCTTATTTTAGTGCTACTTACTTATTGCACACCCTATTTGAGCCCAAGTACACATTACCCGACACAGAGATTAAACTCTCAATTACTATGTTACTAAATTTACCAACCACCAGTGGGACAATCCTGAGTCAAGAACTTGGAGCCTTAAATGTAACTTGCCTGCTGATGAGTGCTACTGCTGCTTTTCAGGCTTGACTGAACCTACTGAAGCTTTCTCTTTTGTTATAGCTGCTGAAAACTGTCTTTTTTTCTTTATTAACAGTTCCAATATCATTTTTATTTCTATGCTTGGCCTACTAAGGGGCTCTTTATAACCTAGCATATGTGCTGATTCTTTCAGATTCCTAACTTCCCAGTGTTCTTGCTTGTTCAGCAGTTTCACATTATTCCACAGGGTCTGAACTGCCCCTTTTTCCACAATACAGAAATGCAGACATAAAAAAATAAAGTTCATAAATATGGTAATTGCTCATTCTTTTTTTAAAATTTTTTAAAATTTTTGTATTATGTTTGCGTGTTAAAATTATTTCAACACTATTTAAAGTACCCAACTAGGATTGATCACTTTCTCTTCTCAGACACAAAAACAGCAAATTTGCAAAAGACATTTACTCAGAACAAAAGTTGTAGATTTAAATGAAAACATCATTACAAGTTTTGTAAAGCTTTTAAATTCTTCATTTTTCCTTTTTTTAATGAAATAACATTATTTCAACACTATTAAACTGGCAAGCTGTCATCAAGCCAACTGATGCTTTTTTCTTTACTAACACAGCAACAGCAATAACAGATTTGGGCTCAGGATGAATTCCCTATATGTTACCTAGATCAATATACAACTGATGAAGGCTGGAGGGTACAATGATTGAAATGTTGCAATAATGGCAACAAAGATGAGGACAATAATTTGTAAATAGTGTAAATATTGATTAATCCTCATTCAAGAAATTCAATCTGGGAAGATAAAATTCACCAAAATATTGTGTTAGCAAAGGCAAATAAAGATCAATTGTCCAAACAATTTTAAGTAGAAAATTTAGTTTTTGGTCAATTTTGTTTTCTGTTTGCAGATTTTCATATTCTTCTGGTTTGTATTTAAATGGTCATTCAGGATAGTTACATAAGTTCTGACCAAAACTGTTAAAGAATTATTATAAGTAATTATTATAAGTAATTATAAGTATATATACACACATATATATATATATATAAAGTAATTATTATAAGTAATTATAAGTATATATACACACATTTTATATATATATATATAAAGTAATTATTATAAGTAATTATAAGTATATATACACACATTTTATATATATATATATATATATATATATATATATATATATAAAGTAATTATTGTAAGTAAAATTCTTGGAAGGAATTTAATTCTCTTGAGGTTGTAAAAAAAAATGAAGATTTATTTAAGCAAAATTAAGTTTTTGAAGCATTTCAAATTGTTTTCATATTTATTTTTCTTTGGGCTAAACCTGGAAAAAAAAACAACTAGATTTGCATAGAAAAACACATAAAAAAAATCAACCCAGTTCTGAAAAAAAAAAAAAAAAATGAGAAAGCAATGAATGAACTCAGATCATAGCTGTATTGTGCCAAAGAACATTGTATACCAGTAAGGTTGCCGAGCACTGCCTGGAAAGAAGTAACTTTTTAAACATTGATTTTACAATCTTATATAAAAAAGATTTTATATTTTTATAACTTAAAATTTATCTTCTTGGTTGCTTCAAATAAATAAATGTATGTGATTTGGGGATTTAAAGTTTTGACTTAGTGGTTAGAACAAAAGAATAACTACTTTATTCGAAGTGGCTGGGTTGGTTCTGAAAAATTTAAATAAAATTTTAAAAAAAGAACAGTGCAAAACATGTTTTATGAATTAGAAATAATAAAATCAAGCAAGTCTTCTTAATTTATGATTATTTATTATTCTCTCTCCTTAATATAGTTTTCTTTCCTCATTATATCACACTCAGTAACCCCTTGCATCTTAGTAACTTTATTGCCTTGTTTGTGGTGAAATGATAAAAAAAAAAAAAAATAAAAAAAAAAATTACAGAAATTTAGCTATTTGGGAAGTATTATAAAAGTTGACAAAAATTATAACAGAAATCCTTTATTAGTTATATAAAAATACATGAAAATATTTCTGTATTGAAATTTATTCCTTTTTTCTCTACAAATGATCAGCATTAAACGACCCATAAGAAGTTGATATGCCATTAAACAAATCAATCAATCAACTCTACAAATGATGACAACACTCATTTATATGTGAAAATTTCAGTTACCACTGTTTTTAGTTGAGCTAGAAGACATATCGGATATAGGGTTAATTAAATATATTATTTTTCTGTGGTTTATATCTTTTAGATTTATTTATAAAAATAATATTTTTTTTTTTTTTATGAATTTACTGAGTTCCTATCTCATCTTAGTCGTCAATTGATATATCCTGAGGTGGCGATAATATAGGGATAATCAAGAAATAGTATTCCATAAAGGAAATAAAGGAATAAATAGGTACTGTAGGTTTGAATAAAGAAGAGAAGTTTATTTAACGTATTTACAGAGAGACATAGTGTAGTTGTTGTGTTCAGTCCAGGGAGTCTCTCCTAATGTCTATCCGGTGACCGGTGACACGGTCCCTTATATCAAATGTTCCGGTGGTGATTACATATCTCACCATAACAATATGATAATGAGTTAAGGAATGGATTTTAAATATGAAAGTACTAGAATCTCAGGGAGTCCATCTTAAAATAATAAAATAATTTATTCAGGCTGTGAGATAACCCCCCACACACACTTTGTCTGCCAAGATGCATGTTTGGTGGTGCTGTTTCAGGACTATAAAAGCATGAACATAATCTTCCTCTTTCTCTTTTCATTTTAGAATGCAGTACAGTCTTCCCTTCTAGGGGGACTTAGTCACCTGATCACATAGTGTATCTCCTGCATACATGCACTCAAACAGACACACAACCACTAAGGCTGTAAATATTTTTCTTTTCAGTTTTGTACACACAGGTATATTTTCCCTTTTTTATTAATCATGTTATTAGTTATTATATAAATACATGTTCATATCTTTGGGTTGAAATTAATTCCTTCCTTCTACTCATTTCAAAATTTTTGGGGAGATAATAATGATTTACTGATGTAATTCCTACTAATTAACTCATAGCTGAGGGGAGAAGGGACAGTTTCATACCTATCTCAAGGGTATTTGCGTGTAAGTGAATATATAACAAACCCAACTGGAATTGGAACACAGCTCTCCAATTTCCAATTTCAAGCCGTTATACATTAACC
This sequence comes from Acanthosepion esculentum, assembly GCA_964036315.1. Taxonomy (NCBI): domain Eukaryota; kingdom Metazoa; phylum Mollusca; class Cephalopoda; order Sepiida; family Sepiidae; genus Acanthosepion; species Acanthosepion esculentum. The sequence goes on from OZ038488.1 coordinate 79,048,734, forward strand.
AACCAACACACCCAAGCTTGCAGCACTTGGTATTTCCAAGCAGTCACCCATCTAGCTACTGACCAAGCTTGACATTGCTTAACTTCATTGATTATACAAGAACCGGTGTTTTAATATGATATGGATATAAGCATAATTTCTTACAGCATTATTAAGACATCTTACACTACATTTGTCGGATACAAATTCTATCGTTCAACATTTAAGGACACATTACATTCCACAATCAGAATACAAGAAGTTACTTGTTGACAACACCAATATGCTACCCCATGAAAATAATAATCAAATACTTCAAATTCTTGAGCCCCTTTATATCAAAAGCAACCAACTAATACTGGACAAAAGTATAGCAGCAACATTTAATGCTAGTTCTACTCGTTAGCTCCCTTACATGAGGATGCTTGTTTAGCAAAAACACCATAACTGCAACTGATAAATTTAAAATAGATATCAAAAAGAACATAATACTTCTTCAAATAACCCTAAATATATCAATCTACTATACCGCAATCAAATACACTTTAACTACAAACAAGATTAAAAAAAACTTAAAAAAAACAAACTCAGTACTAATATATTCCTCACTGATCCCAGTAAAAAAATAAAACTAATTATATATTATACTAAATTTAACACAACCAACTTTCCTACACAATAACTCTTCTTCGTCAACTAGAGTTTTGGAAAAGACCAACTTTTAAATGTTCTTTGGGAGATTGTACCTCTGATAAAAAAGTAAGTACATATGTTGGTTTGACGACCACAGCATTATCAAGATGTCTTACACTTCATTTGTCGGATACAAATTCTATTGCTCAACATTTAACAACACATTCCATTCCACATTCACAATACAGGAAATTATTTGTTGACAACACCAATATGCTACCCCATGAAAATAATAATCAAACACTTCAAATTCTTGAGGCTCTTTTTTATATCAAATGCAACCAACTAAGTCTGAATAAAATTTATGACAAGTGTAGCAGCAACATTTAATGCTAGATTGCATTTCTGGTTAGCTGCCTTACATTGCGATACTTGTTTGAACAGTCACTTGAAAAAAGAAATTAAACAAACTAGAAGGACCCATTAAAATTTCATGGTTTTCCTATTTGAAAATTTTCTGATGAATCTTTATTCTTACGTTAATGATTAAATAACTCATGGAGTGGTCTACAACAATAAAATATGTGTAGAAATTCCCCGACTGCATTGTTAAATATTTGAGTTTAACAAATTTAACAAAATATTGCAATAACAATCAGAAATATGAATGTTGCTCATTATTTTAAGAAGTAAGGGAGTACAAATGAAAAAAGATTTGAAATTGACAACTTTTTCCATTTCACCGTAACAGCCTTTAAACACTTCTATATTCTCTTTGATATGTCATTTCTGTGTTTTTACTGGTTAAAACGGAATAGTCCATTATTTATGAGGTGTCAGCAGTGCATAACAGTCATGCAAACAAACTAAGGAACTAACTCATGAAGGTAGGGACATGCAGAATTATAGTAGAATGCTGTGAGTGTCGGTATGCATAGGCTACAAAGTAAACAATAAACTCTCTTTGACTGGATAACCTGTGAGAATGAGAAAATGTGTGTGTCTAATAGTGGATGTCCAAGAAGGACAAACTGGGAGAACTCTAAATCAACTGTGATAAAACTGATGAACCTCCATTCCTTATATTATATAAGGGTTAGTAGAATCAGATAAAGTATTTTTTGAGAGGGGGGGGGTCATCATGATCACAAGTCTCATCAGAGTCATAGGAGTACTACATGTACTGCAGCTGCAGTTGGTGTCGTGTGTCTTGGGCAAGATATCTTGACGGAACTCAACCCTCTCCAGGCTGGTTTGAATTCAGAGTTTTCCTTCTCCTAGACCGGTTACCACCGAAGGCTATAGAACCCAGCCTGTCCTGCTACTTACCCATAGCTGTGGGGAGAAGAAATGGATTCATACCTTTCCCACGGGTATTAGCATGTAAGTAAATGTAATGAATTCAACTGGAATTTGAACGCGACTCTCAGTTTCTTCAATTGAAGCCGCAATACATGACTCCACTGTGCTGCCTTTTTTTCTTTTTTTTTTTTAAGTGTTGAAATAAAGCATTCTAATTGGTCAATAAGTTTATGAAAAGAGTTGCTCTTCAAACTATAACAACTTTTCTGGATATTACTGTTTGAATCGGAAGCTTTTCATTAAAAAAAATGCTTTTCTTATCAGCTCTAAAATAATTGCTAACTAGATTTGAATCTGGATTCATTTCAAGCTAATACACTATTTACATTCAAACTCATCTTTGTTGTTGTTACATAATGCTTCATTCGTTATGTCCTCTGGCTTTAATCAGGTGTATATTGATCCAGGTAATCTATAGGGAATTCCAAACTGTGTCCTTTAACCTTTATCACTCTGTATGTGACTTCATTTGCTGTACAAAAAGTTTAACCTACCACTGAAGATGACTCTGATCCCTAAACAATAGTCTGTTTGAATTTCATTGATGTGTTGTCATATCCTGCTATGGCAACAGAAAACAACTTTGAGTGAAATTAACAATAAGGATATTGCAATTGAGAGGCCTTGAAAAAGAATGCAGTGGAAAGGGAAGTAATATTAATAATGCAGAGTGCTAAAGGTTAATCTATGGGAGTATACTATTCTTGATCCACTGCTCATATCTAGGGATATCTCATCTAGTTCTTATTTTTAGTACTCTTCAGTTGTTGTTTGCCTATTTTCATTGAGTATACAGTGCCCAGTCCAGAGATTGAACTCACAATTACTATGTCACCAAATTCACGAACCGATGTTTTAATCCACTAGGTTATTGTTCCATAAGGCACAATAAGAAACGTTGTGATAACAACAATAAAGATGAGGACAATAGTTTGAATGTAAATAGTGTAAATAAGAATATCTCCTCATCCCAGAAATTCAAACAGAAACTATTACAGTATGAACAAAGCAATAAAAATAAGATGTGATCAACACAACAAAGATGCAGATACTTGTTTGAATAATTTACACAATAAAGCCTCATTTTTGTTATAAAGTGAATTAAACTCCTCTTAATGAGTAACTGGCAGATCACTGGAGGTACCCACCATGTAAAATGACTTAACTATGAATATAGTAATAAGCAAGGTAGTGTAGCATACAAAAAAATCCAGAGATTATTTCTGGGAAATATTAAAGGTCACAATCATTTTTTAGGGGAAATTTTGGTAGTTTCTTTTTTTTTCTTTCTTTCTGATGAGACGGAAATGATTCTGACCTTTGTTACTCTTACGAATGACCCTTTTTTTTTAAAAGTTGCCCCTGCACCCGCAAAACTTGATTTGACACAGAACAAAACTGCATTATTTACAAACTCATATATCTTATCCCTAATATCTATAAACACTGTTGCTCTTTCGCATAGACAAATAACAAACATGACTAGCAATTTATTGCCTCAAGCTTGAATGATAGATAAACCAGATATTTTGAGATCTAAGATGAAGTAGTTACACTATTTTTTTTCTTTTTAATGCCATGTCCCTTCAGGATGTAGGTGATCATTACTCTCAACAGATTCTATTTTTTTTTTTTTTTAATTATCTGTGAAGTGCTTTGGCTTCTTGGGAAAGATAGTGGAATAGTTTCCTGTCTTCTCCACAGTTTTGAATTCAGATTTTTCCTTCTCCTAGATTGGTTGCCACCTAAGGAGCTCAGACTACCTAGTTATTTAACTCATAGCTGGGGAGAAGAGAGACGGATTCATACCTTTTACAAGGGCAGTAAACTGAACAGAACAAACAAGGCCATAATATGAACTCAGGTCAATTTTCAATTTCTGCACTTTGTTGTTGCTGTTTTTGTTTGTGTGTGTGTGTGTGTGTGTGAAAAACAATTTAATATTTGCTGTAATTATAGGGTAAGAGTGCTCAATAGCAGAGATAGTGCATCGATAGACAGTGTGAAGATAGGTATCAACATTGCATGCTATGCAACTGGCTCATCCAGTTTCTAATTCACATTAATTTTAACAGTTTCTCCATTTTTTTCATTACTTTTAATAACAATTTTAGTTGATCTAATATTCTTCGGCTGTTAAATTCAACTGCAGGAATTTAGAAGAAAACAAGTTTGTTTGTTTTTAATTAAGAAAATTAAAAAAAATTTTCTCTTGAAACTCATATACCATACTTCAGGAGCTTGTCTTTCATTGATGAAGCTTTAACAATTTAGGCTACCAAAGCTTCTATCGCTTTTATTCCTTATTCTGCTAACATCTTTCTCTGACAATTTCTTTTAAACATTGTTGTTGTAAAACTTGTTATGTGATTCAAAATAGAGATATTCATATTATTTTATATATTTATACATATACCAGCTTAAACATAACTCCCCTGTACTTTCTCTATAACTATTTCCATGATAATTGTTCCCTCCAGTCCGTTAACATCACAAAGTTTCATTTCTGACAAATCGACTATGGTGAGATTTGAACCCAGGTCTCATGGTCAGAATGCAAACATTCTAACCAATCAGCCATGTACCCATTTAGTATCTAGACTTAAAGAATTTAAGCACAGTACTAGATTAGCGGCAAAGTCTCATCAGTTCTATGCTAACAGTTTCTTTTTTAAGTGGGAAAATTACAAGCCATTTAAAATTTTAAAAGAAAGAAAACATCCTGAAGTAGATTCCAAAAAGCAGTGTTTTCTTGTTTGACGAACTGACATTCACAAGCGATCTCTAACTGGCTTCCGCAGGAAAAGTTTCAAAATAATATTAGCTCAAGCCCCAAGGACATCCCCCCAGGTAGTATCCCATCTTCAGGAGGAGACTGGAATCATTACCTGGCACCAACGTGTCCCCAAAATGAGAAGTTCTGAGGGGGCTTGAACAATTTTTCCAGTAACCTCACTTTAAACTTCAACCTTGTGTCACATTTTGTAGGGAGCACTGAACCCCCACAAGATCATAATCAGTATCAAAGCAGTTTACTCAGATCTTGTACTGAGACAGATCACATTTAAAATCTTAATGATTTCATGTATTTTAGACGGAACTCATAGAGGATTTGTTTGATTTTTTTTAATATTAATGATATCCCAGAGATATAAAATTTCAGTTATCTAACTTTGATATCAAAAATAGTCTCATGAAAATTTTGAGAATCAAATTTTATAACATGCCTGACATTATCATGCTGTTAATAAAATCTACCTAAGTTTTAAATATGAAGCTTCTTTTATACACTATGTCTCTTCAGGATGTGGCCGATCATGGTTCTCCACAACTTCCTATTCTTTGTTGCTCTAAGTAATGTTTGTCCTCTTACCAGCCATTGCAGTACCTGTTCTGTCATCCATTTACAAGGTAGGTTACTTTACATTTCCTTCTGAACCTCTTGCTTTTAGCATATCCTGTAAATGGTTAATTTTCCAAACCCTCTTTCCTCATCATGTATCCTCAAAATTTTAACTGTCTTTCTGATTCTAATTACAAATGTCCTTTTTGTGTATTTCAGATTAAAATATTTAAATCTTTTGGTTAGAGTAAATTTGTTAAAACTTTAGATTGAACAAAATATTTACTCTAGTTAAAAACAACAGGAAAATTCTAGATATATTTTTGATTGTTTATAAATAAAATTATTGATTTTATAAGAATGGCTTATATCTGGTTTAGTTTTGTCAAATTAAAAAAAAAAAAATTTGCTGATCAAATATGGATTGGTGAATATAACTCTGTTTAATAATAATAAAGTACTGATAGTAATAGTGTTAGTGTCGAATAGAAACTTGGCAATAGGAATAAAATTTGGACTTTCTCGATAGAATTTCCATAGAATTAATGTATTTTTATTTATTAATATGACTTTTGAGAAAATCTGAATAAGTGTGCTCTAAAGGTAAATAAGACAATGCTTGATTGTGAAGCTCTTCATAACCAAATGATCAAAACATTTCAAGTAATAAATATATTTGGGAAAATAAAAAGGATTAAATCTACAGTAGCTTCCTCAATCAGTTTAACTACAACATTAAGAAAAAATTCAGTGAATATGAGAGGATTAAAAATAATAGACATAATATGCCTAAATTATTGAACCATATCTGCGCTTGAATGAAGATATGCTGCCTAAATTTGCATTATATATATATATATATATATAACTCTACCGAGTGAAGATAGCTCTGGCTGACACCAAGTTAGTTGTGTTTCAATCCTGGCTTGAGGCATTGGGAAGTCTATTCGCATTGAGGAGCTGTGATACAGCGAAACAGTACTGTCTGTGAATGACATAAGTTTAGCTCTTGAAAATACATTTCAATTGAGCACTGTTGAGTGATAAGCTAATTCTATAAACAACAGCCACTTGCACTAATGCAAAGCTCTTCAGTAAAATGAATGGAGCACTTTGGCTGATTGGCATTTGTTTACATTTGTAAAAACAATACGCTAGATTTAGTTGTGTAACTCTACCGAGTGAAGATAGCTCTGGCTGACACCAAATTAGTTGTGTTTCAATCCTGGCTTGAGGCATTCGGAAGTCTAGTCGCACTGAGGAGCTGTGATACAGCAAAACAGTACTGTCTGTGAATGACATAATATATATATATATATATATATAATAAAGAACAATGAGATTTATAATTCAGAGTTCTTGGCATTTATTTTTATTTTTTAAAAACAGTACTCAATACAAATTTCTACTTGAAAAAAGGAAGTTTGTGTCAATGGACAGATACCCCAGCCCCCACCTTGACTGACTTGATAGCTACAATACATTAGATACATGAGTTTTCAAAATAAATTATATCTTAGCACCCCTAAAATAAAAAAGATTGAATTTTCCTTAACCCCAACATGTCAAAATATCAGGTTTGTCTGGACTTATAAATTAAGTAAATCAATTTCTAAAATGTTATCATTAGCATCGCTTGATAATGGAATGGAACTTAGTATTTTAAGTTTAATTTTTATGATTAAATTTGAATTGAAGTTTCAGTTTTGAAACATGGGAATTTCTATGTCATGATGGTCATATATTTAAAAAAAGAAAATTTATATATATATATATATATATATATATATATATTATTTTTTGTTTATATGTTATTTTTAATTGATACAAACAGAAAATATATTAAATAAATTTATCCATTTCACATATAAAAACCTAACCACCTGCAGCAACCTTTCTTTTAAACATCTTTCATGAAATATGGCAGACAAGAAATTTATTTATTTAGTTTTTCCAACATCCTTATGTTTTTCTGTTTTGGAATAAGGGAGTACTGACAGTTTCCATAATTTTCATTGTCCCAAGTGCTTTCAGACACTTCTCTCTCTCTCTATATATATATATATATATATATATCTCTACATATATATATATATATATATATATATTACACACACACTCACACACTTGTATGTGTTACATGTACTTCTGTTTCCAAATATTTAATAAAAGGAATAAATACGCCCTAGATGGATTTTTCTGAAAAAAAAAAAAAATGTCCCAGTCTTACTATTTGAAAATCGAAGTTGTGTTATATTTATTCTATGGTTACCAAGAAACTAGCATGACAAACAGTGGTGTTTAGGTATTAGTACCTATAATAAAACCATTGATATTTAAAATATAGAGTGGCTTTTTAGAGAAGTTTTCTTTTTAAAAAGAAAGAAAATAAAAAGCAAAGTCCATTATATGGCAGGATATACAGAGGTTTCATAATCTTGTGTTACAAAAACTACATCTCATTATATGAAATATAAATTTCTTTGTTGTTAATTTAGTCTGAAGAAAGAACGTATAAATTGTTTTGATAAAAAGCAGCAAAAAAATAAAAAAGATGAGGATATTAGTAAAAACAAAAAATTCCTTGAGAGTGCAGTTTGTCTGGTCTCTATCCTTCAACCTCTCTGGCTTGGGTGTCCCTTCCAGGAGCCCAGTGGGCCCCTGCCAGCATAGCTCTCAGGGTCATTGAGACACGGAAGCCCTAACACCACGACAAGGTTGCACTTTGTCAGGGTAGCTGTTATCAGAAGAAGAAAAAAACATGGCTTCATATTTCTTTAGTGAACATTTTTCCAGGTTTTTTTAAATGGTAGTTTTGATATAAGATAAATTTATTTTTATAAATTGAAAACTGTTATAAATTCATATTTTTAACTTTTTCAAAGTTATATGGGAATAAATTCAAATTTGGAGTAGGTAAAAAATATTTGACTACATTTAAAAACAGAGTTATTATAAACAGGGCAAATAGTGAAATTTATCAATTTAGATAAATAAATTTCGTTTTATTACTATTTTTTAAATATATAAAGCAAAAAGCCTTTCATCAGAATTTGAGATGAGGAATTATCATTATATGTCTTTCTATTCAGATCAACATTTTCATCTTTGTTCTTATACTCACAATGATTTTTGTCATTGTACTCCCTGACTTTCATGTATCTTGATATTTGATAACCTTCTTGGAATTTCAAGCCAAACTCTTCCTTCGGTTCACTGGGGTAGATTGGTTCCTTTCCACTTTGCATTCTTAGAGAATATTTTATATCATTTAATATTTACCAGTCTCACTACCTGAGTACAGGCATTAAGTTTAAGACTAAAGAATTTTTACACTATATTCTACAAGAGATACATGAATAAAAGCATTTATTAGAACAATGGTTCCTGGCAGTTGTCAGTTCAGTCTGGATCAGAAGAGTCACATACTCTAGTTCAATGGAAGGAATGGACAAGTGACAAAAAAGGTAAATAAGACTGGTATTAACTGATGTGAGTTATTTGCTCTAAGCATAGAAACCTGAATAAGAACAATCTACTCCCATGGATTGAGTAAAAGGTACAGAGTTCAAACGTCCAAGATGGTCAGGTCAACAGATAGCTGAAGAAGGCTAGAGGGCACAATGGCCGAAACATTGAACCTATAATAACCAAGATGATCATGCTCATCCAAATAGTAAAGCACCTTGCAAAAAAAAAAAAAAAAAAAAAAAAAAAAAATACCATCAGGCCAAATGTCCAATATGAAGCCAGACAGAAAAAATTGAGATTTAAAACTTTAATAATAAAATTTTTTTAAAATGATAAAAAAAATTGGATTAATCGAAAACATCTTAAAACAGTAAGCTTGCAATGTTCAAACAATTAAAAAAAAAAAGTTATTTTTGATTGATCCAATATCAGGCTGATCCATGATTTATCATTCTGCAAACAAAAAGTGGCTAAAAAAAAAAAAAAAAAAAACTCTGGAAGTCTACACTGAAACCAGTTTATCTACTGATGCAGACGGAAATGATTCTGACCTTTAGCTTACCACAGAGACAATTGCATTAAAAAAAAAAAAAAAAAAAAAAAAAAAAAACTCTGATAATTATCAATAATATTCTTCTGATTACCAATTCCTGACTAGTATTTCCTTTGTTTTAATTCAATTACTTTTCTCACTGATAAATAAGAGACTTCAGGCAAAAGAAATCTAATTCTACAGAAGGATGCTAAAAATCCCATGGACGGAATATGTGAGTAACAAAGAAGACATAATGGAAACAAAAAGGACACTTATACTTAAAATCAGACACTTGAAGTTGCTCAGGCACATAATGAGAAAAGGCGGCTCGGAGAATCTGACACTCACAGGACATAATGAAGACAAGAGAAACAGGGAGGCAATAAGTAACCTACCTAACGATTACAAAACAAACATTAGGAGAGATAACAAAAAGTCAAACCTTACAATGATCTACAAAGTAAAAGAAGTCATGGAGTGCCATGATCGCCAATGTTCTGAAGGGACACAGCACAAAAAAAGAAGCAAGCAACAAGAATCAGAAATGAACAACTGGAATGATGTGAACCTAATCTTTATTTTTTATGAATGCCAATAAGTGCCAAATTAGCCATTATAACCTAAGCAGTAATGCACTTCTCAAGAATTCAGGAAATCATATGAGTTGTAACAACTTGTAACAATTCATTCCATAATAAGCATATAAAAACAAATGTTTATGTATTAAAAGATGCTATTAATTTATTTGGTACTGACTGGATGGAACTATTTGAACTTTTGGATTTGCTAATAAATATAAGTGAACAAGTGACCAATTTAAAAAGTAAGGAAGAATTAAAAACATTTTCTAGATGTTCTGTTAAATGAACGGTGTTCAAAATTCAAGGTGGATTTTCAAGTAAAAGAAGGTTTGACATGAGTATTTAAGCTGAAACAGAGTGTACCATTCACAACATTGGAACATGTCAACAAAGAGTTGGACAGACACAAAAGAATTGGTGTAATAGAAAAAAATTAACCTTCAAAAATGGGTGGCACCAGCAGTGTATGTAAAGAAAGTAATTTAAAAATTTGTGTTTGTGTGGATTATGTGACAGGATTAAACACTTGTTTAGAAACACGTAACAACCGATTACCAAGTCCAGAGGAAATTTTTTCAAAGTTAAACAGCAGAAGAATATTTTCAAAGCTGGATCTCTCTGAAATGTATTTACAAATTCAAATTGGAAATGAATGTTTAGAATTAATGACCATAAATACTTTAACCGACTTCCTTTTGGTATAAAGGTGGCACCAGCTATTTTTCAACAAGCTCTTGATACCATGCTTGCAGATTGCAATTTTGCAGTGACATATCTAGGCAACATTTTAATCAAAAGTGTATCTGAAGAACAACATGTTAGGCATGAGAAAACAGTTTTGGAAAAACTAAGAGAGTACGTATTCAAGCTCAGTGAAGAAAAATGCAAATTGTTTTTGCCAAAATTTCAATATGTTGGTCAAATTATTGATAAAAATGGTCATCAAGCAGATCTGTGGGGGGGAAAGTTCATTTAAAAATGTGCCTCTACCAACAATGTGACTATGTTACAAGATTTTCTAGGACTGGCTAATTACTATCAAATATATGTACATAATATATATAATATGAGAGCTCCTCTGGACGATCTACTTAAAAATGGAGTGAAGTGGAACTGGAAAGATAACTGTCAAAAGGTGTTTGACAAAATAGAAAAAAAGACTTCTGTCAGATTTATCATTAGCACACTACCATCCAAAAGCAGAAATTGTAGTGGCTTCAGATGCAAGTGAGTATGGTATTGGAGTAGTGATTTTATATAAATACAATGGCAGTAAAATGAAAGACTTTGCTGATGGATTGTTGTGTCCACTAAAATATCAAATACAATATTTATAAACCAATCACACTCAAGAAAACACATCTTAAAACACACCAATAAAATCATAGATTACAAATCAGAATGTTTGTTGTATTAGTCATCATTATTTTTAGGTACATACCGACCAAATATCGTACGGACGTAGTAGAAGACATACCACGTGCCCTTTTAGGGCCAATTAGGAATAAATAAATAATTTAATTCTGGAGCCGATTTTGTTCGGAAAAAGTGTATAAAAACATATGAAATCCGTTCCCAAAAAGGATACATGCGGCTGTCACCAAACTCCACACAACTCTCGCTGATGATCTTCGTGACCTCATGTTAAAAGCAACAGCGTTGACAAACTTCAGACTAGGCAACACCGCCAACAGTAAGAAACAATTCCTATCTCTTGTATCCATTTTTACTATGAATCACGCACACACATGTTGATTTTTCATACAAACACACATATCACAACATTTTGTTTCTCACATACGTACACAAAGACAGTTTATATTTTATTTCAGAACTTTATTAACCCAAACAAAAAGACATTACTTTCCAATCTATCATCAACTGCTTGTATTCTTGTCACTATATTAATGTTTATTTGTTGAAACTACATTGTTTTTTCTACTGAATTTTATTCCTTCAATGAAAATTGTGTGATTACTCTAGACAGCCAAATTATGAGCGACCCTGTAATGATATTTTGTTAATGTATCGAATCCCGACACTCCAAATTTTAACATTCAACGAAAAACCGAGTAGAAGGATTCCTACAGGATCATGCTCACTTCTACCAACAAAGAAAAATTACAGACATATTGAAAAAGAGGATCTAGCAATTATACTTGCTGTGTCAAAATTTCAAATTCATTCGTAAAAGAGATTTTAGGTTACAAATACACCAGAGACTTCTATTAACAATATATGGTTCAAAAAATAAAATAAAAAATAAAAAAGGAGTACCTACATATACAGCTAATAGACCATAGTTATTAACATAACTTATTAAACTATGATTTTTTGATTGAGGACATGCAGATGGATTATCAAGATTAATACCTAAAAATGCAGAACCATTTGAGGAGATGGTCATTGCAGCACTAAAACGCAAAATGGAAATGAAAAAAAATTGGGCAACGTAGTACGAGAGTTACCAGTTAACTTGGAAGAAATAAAACAAAAAGCAGAAAATGATGTCTTTAATCTGAAAAAAAAAAAGCAATTGAAAGAAAGTAACAAAGAACGAAATCCAGATTTAAATGCATGCTTGCTATGTGTAGTAATGTTCAGTCAAAGGGTTGTAATACTTAGTGTGTAACAGAAGTGAATATTGAAGGATTTTCATAGCAGGCATCCTGGTATTTCAAGAATGAAATACCCGATGAGAAGTTTTGTATATTGGACCAGAATGGACCAATTTATTGAAAAAATAGTGAAAACTTGCAGAGGTTGTGCTCTGACAGCAAAACTACCTATCACAAAGATAGAACCTTGGTCAAAGACAGACACACCATGGTCAAGACTGCATACAGATTTTGCAGATCCTATGAATGGATCACATTATCTTGTGGTAGTTGATAGTTTCACTAAATGGCCAGAAATTTCTAAGTGCAAAAATCCAACATCTTCAGTGACAGAATTTCTTACATGAACTGTTTGTGAGATATAGTATACCAGATACTATAGGCTCACAATTCACAAGTAAAGAATTCAAAGACTTTTGTAAGATGTTCTCCATTGTATATATTATGACCTCACTATATCAACTAAGGTTGAATGGACAATTGGAACTGTTGTGGAGTAAAGAGTACAGCCCTGGTGACGATGAACTTGTCCAATACTATAAAGAGAACCATTTTATAAGGTTGGGAGTAGTTTTTATTGGAGTCAGGCAGTTCACTACCAGGTGTATGATACACTTGCTGAACTCTCTACCTTCAAACAAAGATGAACCCAGACAAGGCTATGTCTACAGGTAGAGTCTCATCTGGGGAGGTAGACAAACCTGACTGTCCATAGAAAAATGTAGAATGCTATAACTGTGGTAAAAAAGGACATATCAAATCACACTGAACTAAACCAATAAAAAGATTGTCACAGAAAGAAAGTAATACACAATATTATGACAGAAAAAATAAGTAATCAAAATTCAAAAAATTTGTTAACGTGCACATCAACAATGTTGTATAATAAATGTTACTTGATACTGACATTTTCATAGTAAATGAAACCACATGGAAAGAGATTGGAAAACCTTTATTAAAAAGGCCTTACAAAGTTGCAAGTTCTTTTCCTGGAGAGAAACTATTTTGGGGAGGAGAATTTACATGTGATGTGTATTTTTGAAATAAGCAGGCGAAAACAAAAGCTTATATTCTAAGAAATACGACAAATCTATTCGGAACAGACTGGATGGAACTATTTGAATTGTGGAATTTGTCGATAAATGCTTATTGTAAAAATGTAAGTGGACAACTGACAAATCTAAAAAGTCACAGTGAAAAACTGAAGGAAGAATTTTAAAAAATGTATTCCTGATGTTCTCCCTAAGGAACTGGGTCAGTGTTCAAAATTCAAGGCGGATTTTCAAGTAAAAAAAGGTTCAATGCCAGTATTTAAACCAAAATGGAGCATGTCATTCACAGCATTAGAACAAGTAAATGAAGAGTTGGACAGACTAGAAAGAATTGGTGTATTGCAGACAGTAAACCATTCGAAATGGGCTACACCAGTGGTGTACGTAAAAAAAAAAAAAAAAAAGACAAAATTCATGTTTATGCGGATTTCTCAACTATATTAAATAGTTGCCTCTAAGCACAAAATTACCCATTACCAAGTCAAGAAGAAAATTTTTCAAAGTTGAATAGTGGAAAAATATTTTCAAAGCTGGATCTCTCCAAAGCATATTTACAAATTCAGATTGAAAATGAATGTTCTGCATTAATGACCATAAATACACACATAGGGTTATATAAGTTTAATCAACTTCCTTTTGGTGTAAAGGTGGCACTAGCTATTTTTCAACACGTCATGGATACCATGCTGGCAGACTGATTTTGCAGTGGCATATCTGGACCATATTTTTATCAAGAGTGTGTTGAAAGAAGAACACATTGGGCATGTCAAAACAATTTTGGAAAAACTAAGAGAATAAATATTCAAGCTTAGTGAAGAAAAATGTGAATTGTTTTTGCCAAAAATATCTGAGACAAATTATTGATAAAAATGGTAGCAAACGAGATCCATCAATGGCAAATGCAATTAGAAATATGCCTACATCAACAAACATAACCACATTACAAGCTTTTTTAGGACTGGTTAATTATAATCAAATTAATGTACATAATATACATAATTTGACAGCTCCACTTAATCTACTGAAAAAAGAGTAAAGTAGAATTGGGATCACGAATGTCAAAAAGCATTTGACGAGATAAAGTCTTACATTTGATTTATCATTAATGTATTATGATCCAAAAGCAAAAATTATAGTAGTGTCAGACGCTAGTGATTACAGTGTTGGAGTGGTGATTTTACACAAATACGATGGTAGTAAAATGAAAGCTTTCACTCATGCTTCACCACTCTCTTCTACTGGCAGAAAAGAATTACAGCCAGATAAAGAAGCTCTAGCAATCATAGTCACTATGAAAAAGTGAAACATAAAAGACATTGAAATCAGCCGACGAAAAAATTCACTGATGAAAGGCCTGAAGAACCGGTTAAAATGTGGTACGACATTTTTGATATATCAGCACCAAAAAAAAAAAATAAAAAAAAAAAAAAAAAAATAAAAAAATAAAAAATCAAAGAACCTGCAAGGACAAGTTCAAGGAATAGAAAATGCTACAAAGTATGTTGGCAAACTCTCCAGAAAGAAGAGTGGGGATACTAATATTAGGTTGGTGCAAAAATAATGTCGTTTTTTTTTTAGTAATCTCAAAAGTGGGGATGTTGTGAAATAAAGAGTACATCCCCAGTGACTCTATGAACTCATCCAATGCTATAAAGTGTTCCATGGTATAAGGTCAGGAGAAGTCGTATTAGAGCCAGTCTTCATACTAACTATACAGACATATACTAATAGCCTAAGCATTATGTATATTTTAATGAATTATGTTATACCAAGTAAAGGGATGTATTATAAAAATAATCTTTCCATAAGGGCGTTATAATAGGAACGATTTGTGGGAATGTTCAAAAGAGCGTTGAAGAAAACAAGTTTTGAGAATGTAAATGAGGAAGCACTTCAAAATTTTCTGAGAGTTTACCATGTAACACCTAACCCCAATACACCATTACACATGTCATTGGCAGAAGTAATGTTTGCAAGAAAAGTAAAATCGGTGTTTGACAAGTTATTACCAAGTCAAAAAACATTAACGGATAACAAAAACAATACCAAAATTTTCAACGTCAGCGATAAAGTGTTCTTTCGAGCATATAAGGATTGTAAAGAAAATGTGGGAAGATGGCATAATATCAGAATTAGGAAATTGAGTTACATGGTAAAAGGGAAAAGATTTGAACATGAAAGGCACCATAATCAGCCGAAAAAAGGTTTATTGATGAAACACCTGAAACATTTAGAAGAACCGATAAAAATGCTATATGATGTTTTCAATTTGCCAGCACCACAACAAGTCGTGAAACATACAAGGACAAGTTCCAGAAAAAGAAAGCATACTGAAGAACTGGAAGTGGATTCAAGACGGAAACACCACAAAGTACGTTGGCAAACTCTCCAGAAACAGGAGAGGGAGATACTAATATTAATAAAAAATAAAATATTTATAAAAAGTATTAATCTTTTGAGATTAATACTTTTTATAAATATTTTATTTTTTATTAATATTAATAATCGTCGAGGGGGGGGGAGTACATAGTACACCCTCAGTGACTATATGAACTAGCCCATAACTATGAGTAAAGAGCTCCAGGTCAGAAGTAAGAAAAACAAGCCATTGGAGTCAGTCTATATCCAAATACAGAAAAGGCTATAGAAGTAAATCCAGACAGAAAATCCAAACTGGAGCCCCAAGGGGGACTGGCTGTCAACACTGACAAACTTCCAGCAGCTCCTGCAGCCAAGCTGTAGTTAATATAATATGGAGTTATAATATAATGCCCTGTATACCTTTGGATCTTGTCAATACAGCCAAGAGAAGGGCCATGTAGACTGGGCAATGCAGGGCCTCCATACATCATCACCCAAGCCTGCTCCTTGGAAAGGTTACACCAGTCTCACCAATGGTTCGAAGTCTGATCAAACAAGATACTACCATTATCTCATTAGATAAACAGATGCCTACAATACATGCCAAACAATGGAGGACAACCCATGAAGACCAAAGTTTGAAGGGAGATAAGCAAATATTAACATGGCAGAAATGAACAAGATCTGACAACAGAGGTACAAAACTAACATAATAATTTATAATATATCTCATATAGCCAAATGGATTGAATATAGTGAGAGATTTTACTCTCACAGTTTGGTTGGCAACTAATCTCGGAGAAAGAAAATTTTTTTGAATTCAAAATTGTAGAGAATGCAACAGGAAATCACAGCTATGTATAGATTACCAGAAAATTTGATACTCAGGATTTGATTGAAGGCAAGTGGAAAGCAAAGCCTAACCTATCAGGTGAGTTTGTGTAAATGGATGGCAGAACAGGGTTTAGGAGAGATAAGAAAAATAGCAAATTTATGAAGAGCTACAAAGGAAAAGAAATTGTGAAGACATATGATTGCCAGTATCTTGATGAGACATGGAACATAGAAGGTTGATTGGTTGATTTTGTTTAGTCGCATATCAACCTCTATGGACAAAGGTGAAATGATGTTTGTAACTAATGAATGAACAGCAATTCAGTAGCAAATGCTTAATACACAGTAGTTGCATTTAAGGAACAAGAATTGCTTTTGTGTGTCCCTTTTCAGTCCACTTCCATCTTTATTGCCTCTTTCAATGTAGGGCCCCCTTTTCAGGTGTTCAATTTGTTAAATTCGACATGCTCTTTCATATTTGAGTAGATGCTATCCTGTCAGGGAGTGCATATTTTTATTTAATAAGGTTTCTCATATTTTCAGGCTGGTAGATGAAAATAAATAAATATACTGTTTAATAAATAAATGGAAAATCTATGGGTATCCACTAAAAATAAGCTTTAACTGAAAAAAATCAGTTAGATTAATGAATAAAACATCCATTACTTTTTTTGAAAAATGCTTTAGGTTAGAATATGAAAACTGAGTAGAGATGAATGAGAAAGAGTTGCATTTATAAGGCACTATTTGACGCTGGCTGATCGACAATACATTCTGTGGCCGCGTTGGTTTAGAGCACATCAGATCTAATGGCTCTTTGAATGTACAAACATGTCATTTCAGGATCAGAAATAAGAAGAATATACAGTGTAACCCGGATATAAGAGAGTTGTCGGGACCGGAGAAGAAGTATCTTATATCCGGTTTCTCTTATATCCGGGTTACACTGTATATCAAATTTCATAAACAATTTCAATTTTCACTAATGAAACAGGGACTGCCATAATTTACTAATATCACAGACAGGCCATGCATAGCAAAGATTCTTCTCAATTTCTTAGTTCTGGATGAGATGGCTGCAAACTTAATGATGCACACCTCAGTTTACTTTGAGTATGCATCAAAAACAATCAAGAATATATGTCCTAAGAATAGATCATCAAAATACACATGAACCCTTTCCGGATATTCTTGACTTGGATATTCCCAACCATGAATTGGAGATTTATTAAGACAGCTTTGGAAACTAAATGCATATTAAAAAAACAGTGTACGTCATATCACTCAGCATCCATGTTTGGCCACCATGTGTATCATCAAACAAAACTCTACATGTGTATTATTCATACATGGAACTGATGAAGCTCTTGCAACATCTTCAACCTCAACCCGAGAGTGATGACCATCCAACTTCTTCACTGTACTGCACCATCTTTATAACTCAGTTCTGACTTGTTAAAGTATAATTTTAATTCAGCAACTGCAAGCTGTCCATAGTGAATTCACATACCTTACCCATAACAGGATTCTTTTCATTTTGCAAACATGCTTCAGGTATGTGTGTGGCATCCGTTGGTCTTGAGAAACCTTGAATCTGTACCCAAAGAGTTATGCCTCAGCTGCTGATGGTGGTGCAATATCTATTATGGCTGTGTAGGCCCATACAAGAGTGGCAGTATTGTTTGTAATGAATGCATGAGAAGACACTCTCCCTTGATGTTACCTTGTTTTCTTTCTGATGAACATGCTTCTCTCCTGCAGTAAGCCTTTATGTCTCCTCTCCTCATGATATCTATGTTCATTGCACACATGTCCCTTTTGCATATGTCCTTGAAGCAAAGTTGAGGTCACCCTTGTGCTGGTAGCCAGTTCCTTGTACAGAAAGAACTTCAGAATACTCCCATCATGTCCAAGCCAGCAGAGTCAGCAGTATTGGAGAAGGGCATATTACCTGGATAACTGGGCACAGGTGAGAACTATGGCATTGGTGATCAAGTCAGACCAATTGATGCCTAGAATGCATTTCAGACAATGAAGATGAAAGGTGCTGAGGCATTTCTCCTGTAGAGGCACCAAGTCTTGATTCCATAGAGCAACACACTGATGATGCATGCTCTACAGACTGTAATTTTGGTGTTTGTAGTAAAGCTTTCTGTTCTCCAAAATCCATTATATTAACTATCTACTAAAACTTAATCCTTCACTAAGACATTTACTGGCAGAAAACTAAGACAATCAGCATCACTGTCAGAAGACCCAACATGATACTCTAATTTGTAGCTATAGACAGAAATAGTGCCCAACATTGTACTTGGAGTACAAAAGGAGGAATGGGCTTTATTTTCAACAAACCATGTAGAGAGTAAAAAATAAAAATAAAAATTACCATACAGATACTGATGATTTCTTTTTGACAGCAAACAAGTGCTCACCCTTCCTTTCCAATGTGAATCTAATTTCTCTTGGCACCTAACAACATATGTGAAATGTAACACTGTCTTTTCACACCCATTATCCATTTTATGAGCCATTACTATTCCTATTCCATAGGGAGAAACATCTACATGTGTCAGAATCAGTTTCAGAGGGTCAAAATGTGTCAACAAAGATGCAGAACACAACATTTTCTTGGGATCTTGGGAAGACTTTTACTGATCTTATTCTCACACCCAAACTTTCTTCTTTAGCAAACAATGCCGTAGCTCAATAAGTGTAATAAATTCAGTAAATCATGATTATATTTCAAAGTCCAAAAAAAGCCATTCTTAGGAGTGGAAGCCAGCATTGTAGCAAGTTTGATATTTTTCTGAAAGAAGTGCTATGCCTTATTTGCTGAAATTTACTTTCAGAGGTTTATTTTTTTTTTTTACAATGATATTCACCTTGTACAAGACCCGAGGACCACTTCAGTTAGAGAGTTACAGAGTAAGAGGCATAGCATATGTGATTATGAGTAAAAGATAATGGTTAATCCTAGACATGAACAAATTAAGATTATAATGATCAGGGAAGCATCCACTTGGGTGTCAGTTCCAAAGAGCAGTGGAAAGAAGCTGCTAGAGTGGAACTAACATCTCACCAATGAAACACAGAGATAATGTGGGTAGTTTGCTACAATGTGCATGGTATGACAAGTCCTAGCCATGAAGGTCAGCAGCATTAATCCATTTTTGGTCTGATCTGGCTCTTGTCAAGGTAAAGAATAGCAAGATGCGTCAGGTACCTACTAGAGCCATACAGGGAACCAACCATTTTTCCAGCACATTCAGTGATGGATCATATATACAAGTTCCACTTGCCGGCGTTTGTACTATTAGCTGCTCATGGGAACATTTGTTCATCACAATTGGTGAAAGTTCTGGGTCCAGTTGGTGATGGTGGAATGTCAGTAGTTTGGTTTTTGAGGCATTGGATGTAACCAGCCAGTTTTTCCCCCCCACACTGAGCAAACTTGCTACAAAGTGATTTGATATTTGGTCATTTTCAATTTCCTGACTCACCCGATACAGGCAATAGTTTCTGAAGAGTCACAGGGTAACTAGTATCAAGCCTGAAACCCAAATATAATCCACACAAATTTTACAGAATATAATGTCTATCAATTGCTTATCAATTTCATGTTGAAAGATGCACACTGGTTTGATAACAGACTATGATATGTATAATAATAATGTCTAGCTACTTGTTTTTGAGCACACCAACCTATCCAATACCTGTTGCTATCCAATCCTATCTCTAAACACATTTGTGTTTCTTCAACAACCATAGGCCGAACTATGCTGAAAGACCATAATTACAGATTCTGAGAGAGAGCTCATTATCTTGTGAGATTAACAGTTTAAAAAAGACTGGTTCATTCAAACTCTCAGTTGTAATGCTATGACAATCCTTGATGGTCTCCAAACTGTTCCACCTACTTAATTTCACTCACAAGGCTTGGATCAGCAGTACCTCTCTAACAAACAATGGCACTTGCTTTTCTTTTACAATACCTTGACATTAGCTACACCACCAGCTTCCACAACTCTCCTGCATACATTTTCAACCGTACCAATGTCCCTGCAAATCTTTCAAATCAACCAATTTGTTAAATTTATTGCATATCTGTGTCTAAGTTATCCTTCACTTATTCATAAAGAATTCAACTTGCAAAGGCAGTAAACAGGATACGCCAAACATATGCAGTGTCATCTTCATACTTGTCTGTCATCTTCAATTAGATTTCTTACTTTCATTCTGTGTACACTTTCAACATGTAGGTTAGATGCATTAGGGACACCTTGTGGTCACTATTTTGTAAATGCACTTGTTATAGAAGTAGACTATTTCAGGTAGAGGATTTAGGGACACTTTCACAATCACACAGGCTTATTGGTTGAAAATTGTGTAATTTTCCTAACATTTTTATTAAAAATTGTTTAAATTACCATTTTTTTCATCAAACAGTTAACTTAAAAGGAATATTATATTAACAAAAAGCAATTTTTGAAAATACAATGATGCTTAAATTAAAATTGTTAAATTTAAATTATAAAATATTAATATTTTTATTTATTAATTTTTTACCCATAAACAATTTATATTTTATAGTCACCATTTCATCAAAGAATAATTGGTTTCAGGAAGGGGTTCAAAGTGTGCTTTTTTTCCTGGAAAATAGACTTCAAAAGATTCAAAACTTTTATTTTGCTGGTATTTTTATTAAAAAATTGATTTAAATTGTCATTTCTTTAAAATAATAATTATTCCATTTTGATAGCATAGAAAAGACACCATTTCAGTGAGAAAATGAAAGAAAAGAAAAGAAAAACAGAAAGAAGAGGTGATAGAAGTGTTTAATGTCTCCTGCCAATACCTCATAAACAATGGATTATGAAGGTACGGCAGTTCTGATCATTCTGATAAGAACAGAACTCCTGAATTTGTTGGTGAGGCCCTCAGACTTAACACAGAGGCTTACATCAAGTGCCTTGAGGAGGTAGTGCTGCCCTGGGTCAAGAGAATGGCTGATGGAAAATGCTTTATCTGGCAAAAGGACACTGCACCATACCACACAAGCAGTAGGACTCAGTCATGGACGTCAGACAATTTCTCCAACCACATCACCCTTTACATCTGGCCCCCTAAATCCTCAGACTGCAACCCCCTTGATTATTAATATCGAAGCACAGTTGAGCGAGAGACCGACAAAACTCCTTGTAACACCAAAGATGAACTGAAGGCAAGCATTATAGCAGCATTCACCAACTTAAACAAAGACACTGTTCAGAAAAGATGCAGGATATTCCGAAGTCGTCTGGAGCCTGTGGTTAAAGCCAATGGCGATTTTATTGAAATAAATTTACTCTTTAGTATTTTAAGATATTTTTGTGTAATTTTGGTAAATATATCTGTTCAAATGAGATGTCAGTGTTATTTTCATTTTTGTGTAATTTAGACGACAATTTATTCATCGCATCCTGTACATCTATGTAGATAGATAACCAGAACTATAATATTCAATATTGTAAATCAATAAATCCTCATCAAGGCCAGATGTTTGATAAATCTATCAAACATCTGACCTTGATGAGCATTTTAATGCAAAACTAGAGTCTGCTAATCAGATAAGTCACTTGAACTTTACTTAATTTTTGATTAGATAAAAAATTATAACTTGAGAGAATATTATATTGAAATAAAAGAATTTTTAAAAAAAATACATCAATATTTAAATTAAAATTATGTGTAAAATTGATATTTCTTATTCACACATAAAAAGATTTAAGATTTTTTACTATAGACTATAGACACTTTGGGCACTTAATTTTGAAATTATGGTACAATTTCACTGATTGAATTTTACTATTATTACTAATCTGACACTAAATACACAAACAGAAAAAGCCATTATCAGGTAGTATTAAATCATCTATTTTACTGTACAATGAGCCTGAATTATTAAAACATAAAATAGCCATAATTCAAAAATGAAACATTTATTCATACAATAAATCCAGCCTAATATATTTGTATCATACATATATAATATATGTATAATATAATATTATTATAATATGTATAATATATAATAGCTGGCCTCTCGTATTCGAGGATACCCATCTACTAGGGTGGCTAGCAAATCCCTATTGCAGACACTCGCTCATGCACATTTGTGTTTGTTCAACACCCACAGAGCCAACCTGTGGTTTATACTGCAACTCTGCTGAGCAGACCTTAGTTACAGTTTCTGGGAGAGAGTGTGTTATCTAGCATGATCAGCAATTTGAACAAAGCCATCAATGACTTGACTTTGTGCTAGCACAGAGTAATCCATCTACCCAATTTCACTTGGGTCAACCCGTGGTATGGTTTTCAGGCATTTTAAAAAGGTGCTGCATGCTTGGATCGTCCCCCTCCAGACTAATAATATCAGGAAGTCTCCCTCCTGAGAAATCAACCATGGTGAGATTTGACCTGGGTCTCAGAATCAGAAAGTGAATGTTCTAACCACTCAGCCATGCCTCCATTATAATATACAGTGTAACCTGGATATAAGAGACCCGGATATAAGAGAAACCCGGATATAAGAGAGATCGTATCTGGTCCCAAATTAGAGCCTGTGTTAATAAAACAAAATAGACCAAACCCGAATATAAGAGAAACCCGGATATAAGAGACTTCTTATCTGGTCACGACAACTCTCTTATATCCGGGTTACACTGTATATGTATATATATATATATATGTATATATATATATATATATGGATCATACAAATTATATGCAATGTCCTTCAGGTTAAGTAAAATTTCTACCACTATTAAAATACAAAATGTTGCTATTGTTGTTTATAGGATGGTGACTGCAGCATAACTTTAAATTTTACCTTTTCAATGTCAGTTACACTTTCATCTGAAGCATTCCTTATTTTTAAAAGGACACTTATCAGTAAGATGGCTGCTGCTTCCTCAACAGTAGCATTCCTGTTTCACTGGCAATCTATGAATAGAACTCTCGGATTCATTTCCTGACAGGCCTTGTGTACTTTTGAATATCCTTAAAAAATATAGCAGCTGACACAGTTGCTACATTTATTTCAAGTCTTCTCCTGCTGAACAAATACAGATTTTTTTTTTTTTTCATTTCTCACCCTAACTGAAAGCCTAACTCTTATTTATTCATTAAATTGATCCCCAAAATTGTGCTTCTCAGATGATTATTCTAGGCACAGTGACATACTGACTAATCATATTGTTACTTTCATCCTAACACAACAAAAATGTTTATGAATTTCTGTGATGGGCAGATGAATATGCTGGGATCCATCTGCCCAGGTTTTTGTTGCTACCCGAGTGTTGAGATTCCAAACATTTAACAACAACAACAACACAACTTTTAAATGAAACATATAAAAAGGGTATTTTCTTGAGATAAAGTAGAAGCAGGACATCAGTCGAAATAACATTTATATATTCTCTTCAGAAATATACAATGACAATAAAACGTTCAATTTTCCTTGCAGTGAGGTTTGTTTTATAAAGTAATTAAGTGTTCTTAGGGAGCTGTGAAATGTGTGAATAGACTTACATTATGACAGTCATCCTAATATGTTTGTGAGTTCATAGACAAAGGTTTAGTAGACAGTTGCTGGTTAATGCTTTCTATTGTGTTGCTAGTTGTCTCTCTTCTAGTGGGTGCATGTGTGTGTGCATGTATAGCTCAAACTGACCTCCAAAATTGTTTTGTGCCTCGAGAAGAAGTATGCTTTTATTGTTATATCCATAAGAGAGATTCAAAATCTAATAGAGATGTGAACTTTTTGAAACTAAGGTTACATTAGTTAGAAAATAATTACACACTGGCTGCCAAAATCTTTTTTCTTGAATTTGATGGTGTGCTGAAAGATGTTATTATTGTTATTTTCTAAATGGTCCAAAAATAACATGTGGTACATCTACAAAGACATCTGCAAGTATTTTGTCATATTTGCTCTAATAATTATTGTTTATCCAACAAACCTTCTGATTTTATTGATTGGAAAATATGGCTAAAGAGCCCAGTCTCCCCGACTACTTAACCTGTAGTTTGGTAAAAGGGGTAAGAATAGATTCTTTATTTCTGATACTCTAAATAAATTTGAGGAATGATAAAACATTATCAGAAATTCAATTTTAGCAAAAGAAATGTCAGTAATTACATCAATCAAAATATTGGGATAGAAAGCAAGTGTGAATATTTCATGGAATAGCGACTGTCATTTTGCACCTCGAAAGCTGGATAAAAGGAGAGGTTCTGAAATATTCACAAATTTATCAGTTAAATAAAACAGTTAAATCAAACAATGAAAACTGTAAAAACATGGAAAAAATTGACAAGTTAATCAAAATATTGTATATAAAAACAAAACTAAGGTTAAGCAACAAAACATGAAAACAAAAAAAAAACAAAGTAAAAGAAACACTAATCCAAGAGAAGATAACTCACTGCAACAATTTCCCTCCCAGGCAGCCATTTTTACAAGTTTGAAGCATGTACTTCATGGCATTGGCAGAGACTGTGACTTCGATAAAACATATCAAAAGGAGGTGCATATAAAGGGTTGGGTTCAGGGGATTACACTCACCATTAAGACAAGGCTCAAACTGAATTTCAGCAAGGTCAATCCTAAAAACCCATTTGCCAGGCTTGCCAACGTTGCTGGTATGTAAAATACTTTCCACGTGGTTAGAACGAGCTCCTTTGATTTGATAGTGTGCTGCGCCATTCCCAGCATCAAAACCAGCCTGAAACAATGAAGGAGAACTCTAAAGAAAATTCATTTATTCAAGTTTACCACTTTTTCTTGTACTGAAAACACAGTGTGGAATAATAAGATTTTAAAAATATATAGTCATGTTAATTAGAACAGAATTAATAATTGTTTTAATTAGAACATTAATTTGTTGTTGTTGCATTTGTTTTTTGCCTAAGTAAAATATGAAAGTCTATGAATAGTAATTGTTTGCCATCCTATAGAAGCCTAAAAAAGATAGCTTGAGTCCAAAATTGATTAGATAATTGAATAAAAATATATATGCATATCACTTGAGTAGTTACAATTTGCCAATAATTCAAACATTATACTAAAATTTGAGATAAGATATTTTTATAAAAATGTTCATTGAGAATCTTTATTTTTAAAGTGACAGAGTTATAGTTACCGGTACTTAAAAAAAAAAAAAAATTAAAAACTACTTCTAAAATTACTGAATGGGCATTACTGAATATGAACACCATGACAACATAAATGATAGAATTATGGAATATAATGAAAAACTAAAACAAAATAAAGAAAATTACTGAAAGTTCATTGCAAATTTCCTTAAGTTTCTTTACATTTTAAAACAAGAACCATGTGTTTTGCATAAATTAATTTTTACTCCCGGTCTCTTAGGCCAGGGACAGACAGGTTGGTGACAATGCAGGTATAAAATGTTAACAATGATGTGTGAACTTTGTGACCAAAGAGAATTAAATGACAGATTGAGGTGAATAAAATGTCAACAGGGAAGGAAAACTGATTTCTGCTTTACATTCTATGAAGAATGTTTTTTATGGTTTTATAATCAAAACCAGTTCTCACATAAGACTATTCTTTATTTTAATTTTTTTTTTTTTTGCAAGTCAATTGCTTATCAACAGATCTTCCTAAATTATTTTATTTCTCGAAACTATCCTGAAATGTCCAATTGAATAATTATTCAGA
>OZ038488.1:79080229-79115229 GCA_964036315.1 Acanthosepion esculentum
AAAAATTAACAAATGCTAGGATGTAGCCAGCAAAATCATGTCTACACTGATAACACAAAGTTCTTGATTAATTGCATAATTAATAGTAAGAATTAATTATTACCACATTATTGACTTGCTACAGTTTCAAAAAGTTTTCAGTAATCATTTGAAATCAAAGTAAACCACACAAAACACAATTTCTCTTCCACTCTCATTCAGTTTTTCAGGATCAGGCTTAATTTTAAACTGTTTCATTGTAAAAAAAAAAAAAATTGCACAAAAAATAAAATATTTCAAAATATTTAAAGTACAAAGAATCAATTAAAAAAAACAATAGATACAAGTTATATAAGTAAATTTAAAGTTTTTACTTTCAAATTCTTGAAACTGAAACTCAAATGAAAAAAGTATATATTTCACCAATATTTTAAATTGTAGCAAAAATAAATATAAGAAAAATAAAAAATACATATAAGAAGAGTAGATATATATATATATATATATATATATATATATACACATTATGTATGTATAATAAATATATAAATACCAGCTGGAATCTGAATATATTTTTTTTTGTATCAAATGCAAATTTAAATGCATCAAGAAGCAGTTATTTCACCCATATTTGAAGAACGCAAATATGTCAATATAAAAGATTTATTAAGATTGTTTATACAGATTATATAAATAGCAACAGCAACTACAACCAAATGCAATACACAAAAATGCATGGCAATGGGTTAAAAAAATAAAAAATTGTGGAGAGGATTCAAACAAACGAAACTAACAAAATATATAAACAAACATTTTTAAAAAAATGCCTGACAAAAGAGGCCAATGCTGCAATAATCAAGTGTTGTTTTTTTTTTCCATATATTAAAAAAAAAAAAATCTGAAGCATCATTCCCATGCAGGCTAGGATATGGGAAATAATTACCATGACAATGTCTGAAAACTGAAAGAGATGTTTCAAGGAAAAAAAAAAAATTGTATAAATAACAAATTTAAGAAAAAAGGATTTTTTGTTTAAATTTTTAAAAAAAGAAAAGAAAAAAAACAGGAAAGAAAAGCATACAATTTTTTGGTTATGTTTTTCAAAAAAAATATTTAAAAAAATATAAATAAAATAACAAAGACAATTTCACTTTTAAAGTTTCATATAATTTCCTCAAAAGGTGTTTTGGCTGCTATATTTTTTTTTAAAGGTATTGATTTAATAATTGAGCATGTAATTATTTTTTTCTTTTTGTTGCTACTGTAAATGTTTGGAGATTTGTTTTGCTGAAGTAAAGATAACAGGGATTGTCAAATAGATGACAAAGACAACAACAAAATAAAAGAAAGAAACAAAAACAACACGCAACATTCACAGATAACCATTCAAAGCAAAATAAATAAAATTAAATTCAACAAAAAATAAACATAACATAGCACAAACTGCTGCTAATCAGTTTTTGATAAAATCCTAATTTATTCACAAAGCAAATAGAACTGAATTTTAATTCAAAGTAAAAAAATAATGCATTCTTGATATTCAGGTATTTTATTATTTTCTTTTAAACATTCTTCAAGAACAAAAGAAAAAAATTTAATCTTAATACCTAATCCTAATCTAAAATGAACATCCATTTGCAAACCTTTTATTAAATGGTTTATAAAGCATTATTCACTTTTAAATAAAATTATGTACTGTATCCCAGGTCTGAAATAGGAGCTACAGTTCTATCACTGCCTTAAATATAATAGCATTTTAAATGTTTTTCCAATTATTATTGTAATTGGAGTTTGTCTTTTCACCTTTATCAACATCTTGGAATAGTTAATCAGTGTCATAATCCTGCTGCCACCTAGACTTGGCACAAAAGGTGATGGATTATACTTGGTGTATTATATAGTAAGATATGGGAGAAAATTATATATAAATTTTTATATATATCAGAACAATGTTAGGAACATTAATGACAAAGTGGGAAAAAATTTTCATGTTATGTGTTTCGTGCTAATCGATTTCATTGGAATAAAAAGTGATGTTTACACATGCACACAAAGGGAAGGGACATGTTGAAATTTTAAACTTTTAAATTTAATTTTTTTTTAATGTGTGTTTGGGTATATAGTCTAACCATTTTCATTTAATTTCTTTTTATTTAGATTTTTATCACTTTTGAGAAAGTAAATGAAATTGGCTAGATTATATGCCCAAACACACATTAAAAAAAAACAAAATTTAAAAGCTTAAAATTTCAGTGTCCCCTCCCCTTTGTTTAGTTACATCATTGTAAACATCTCTTTATTCCAATGAAGTCCTAAAGGACACAATGCATAACACACACAAAAAAAATTTCTGCCTTGTCATTAATTTCCAAACATAGTAAGATGTAAAATTCAATAATTATAAAGTCTGTTATATTTGCCACATGAGTAGATTTGTATGTTATCAAATTGCCAATGCTTTACACAATGATCTGCTTCATTGTGTTTTAGATTCTGCACCCCCCACATTCAAAAACTGTCTTCAGTCCAGTCTTCAAATCAAGACAGCATACAAAACAATTGCAAATATCTCTAATTTCCCAAGAGAACTCTAAGAAGAAAAACAATTATGTTTTCATTACTCTTACCATTACAAGAAATATTAACTCACAGACTTCATACAGTGGACCTCTTTATCTATGGTTTGTTTTCACAGTCATCCACAGACATAAACAATTCAGACATTTTACTTAATAATGCTTTGAAAGCTCAAAAGAGATGATTCTAGCAATTTCAAACTATAAAATGCTTCTCTCTTAAGTAAAATATGGAAATGATTCATTTAACAAAGGAAAAAAAGAAATTGTATACAGTTTGCTAATATCTATAATAAGAATAAATTTAGATTCATTCATTTGTTTTCTACAACTTATCAACCTATTGCAGCTTATTTAAAGCCAGAAAATATATTTCGATTGTAATAATTTTGGTGGGGAAATAATAATGGTTTAGTAATAAATGTCTTACTAGTATAAGCTGGGTAGGGAGAAGAGACGGATTCATACCTTTCCCAAGGGTATTTGTGTATAAGTGAATATAATGAAGCCCAACTGAAATTGAAACTCACTCTCCAGTTAACAATTCTGAGCCATTATCCATTATGCCACCTGCATATCCAAACTTACAGTTATTCACAAGCAGTCACCCATCTAGGTACTAACCAGGCTTGACTTTGCTTAACTTTGGTGATTGTACAAGAACCAGTGTTTCAACATGATGTGGCCATAAGCAATAAATCTTATATAACATATCACAGTATATTTACTATAATCATTCTATTTGATTATTATTATTATTCATTGGTGTTAATCTGTAAGTGTTTAATTTATTATTTATACTTTATCATAGATATATTTGTACATATGGGGGGGAAAAAAAAAGATTTGTAGAGTTCAGTACAATCAGCAGCTTCAGGCATCTGTAGAGAATCTTAGAATATAGACTATGGAAAAGAGGGGACAACTTTGTTCTCCTATATGGCAGTGAATGCTGGACAATTTCCTCAAAGATGAAGAGACTTGAAGCAGCAGAAGTGGCTTCGCTTGGCTTGGTTTATGGCATATCATCTTCAATGGGTTATTTAATTCTGATAAGATTTTTATTGCTGGTAATTTTTTTTCTTCAAAAATGTATTGGTGGTAATAATGATTTCCAAAAATGTATTGCTGGTATTAAAACCTATTTTTACAATTTCATAGTGTTTTGACCCCAGTTTGAAGGTTAACTATTTGCCCATAGCAAATGTAGCTTATTAGAAGTGGCTTGGAAAATCTGATACTCAGAGGATAGATTGAAAGCAAGAGGTACAGAGGAAAACAAGGCATAACATACTAAGTGAGCTTGAGTAAATGGATTGCAGAACAAGGTTTAGGAGAAATAACAAAAAGACAAAATTTATCAACAGCTCCAAAGGAAAAGAAATTGTGGAAAGCCATGATTGCCTACATCCTGAAGGGACATGGGACATAAAGACTTAAAGGAATCTACACACAAGTTTACGATAGATGCTGTTAACTATACAATCCAAGATACAATCTAAAAATACTTTTTTTATTATCTTCGTGGTCAGGTGTATGAGCGGATCTTGGTCTTCTTTGATCCATAGCTTGTGGAGCCACCTGATCCTGTTTTAGCAACGTGATGATAAACAGCAGCAAAGGTTGGAAGACTTGGCTGCCTTCAGTCTGAAAACACAAACTGATACAGCCGTGTAGCCTCACGTCCATTACCATTGTTCATGATATAAATATCCAGCCATTGTTAAATGGAACACTTCTCACTTAACTCACTACTACACACATTAAATGTTGAAGAAAGACAAGACACAAATGGACACGAATGACAAATGTAACCTAGTCTACATGGCAACACAGCATCATCTACCGTAAACTTTCTTTAAACTTAATAACTCAAAAACAAAGCATTTGTGGACATATGTATATATCAACTTTTGTCCTTGTTTTCGCCTCCAAAATCTGTAAAAGTATTTCTGATACACCCTGTATATATGCATAGGAAGAAATAAAATTAAATGTCGACTTATCTGTGCCCACTCAGAGTCTTGTAGAGATCAGTTATTAGAACACAAAATATTTTCTTCAGCTAAACAGAATCTTTGCTATATAAATATATATAATTGTTTAAAATTAGTTATATTTATGGGGGAAGTGTAACGACATCCAGTTCAAAATTTTAACCATTTCAAAATAAATCAATTCAACAAAAACATGAATTTTATGAATATTTATATACAAAAACTATGTGTGACCTAACTCAGAAAAAAAGAAAAATCCATTCTTCACCAAACTACCAACCTTCTACTATGAGTGAGATTATGACACAATTGGTTTCTTTGAATTAATTTGTTTATGTAACCAGTTTTGTTACAGGGGAATGTTGGGGGTTACCTTGTAGTGACATTGTCTCCTTTGTTAAAGAGGGGTATTTTCATATGTTAGAAGTAGATATATATCTATGTCATAGGTTCTAATGAAGTGTAACTTTGGTCATATGTTTTGTTTTTTTTTCAAACAGGAGACATTCTCTTGTGTTGTATGCAACACATGATTCTTTGGGAGGACTAAGAAGTCCCCCAAAGAGGAAATAAGAAACATCACTACAGCATCCTGTAGTTGAACAGTGAGAGAAAGAGAGTTTGTATCCTTTCCTTTTATACTGCTTTATGTAACACCTCCAAGTGAGCATTAAGAAAAATCCCATAGCAAACAAGGTGACATGATCCAGCACAAGTATTTCAAAAAGATCAGTTATTGGTCCAAACTTCTTTTTTTTTTCAAAAATTATTTTAAATAAATATGGATAATTATGAATGAGATTTTCTTTAGCTTCCACTGACTTGACATTAATAAATTTCTTTAATATTTTTATTCTATATTCTGTTTAATATTACAGGAACTTAATTTTTTTTTTTCATTGAATAAAATCCAGCTGTTTTAATGACTATATGCTAAATCATTTTAATGAAATATTTTTTAATTATTTAAACTTATTTTAATCATTTTGAAAACTTACAGTAAATTTACTGCCAATGAATCAAAAATTAATCAACAAATTCTTCAACTGAATATCATCTTTGTTATTTTTATTGTAACGTTTCAGCTGATGTGTTTCCAGTTTTCTAAAACATTACAAAAATAAATCAAGATAAGGATATTAATTTCAAGAATAGAATAGTTTCTCAGTACCTGAAACCCAAGAAAGGTTAAAAAGCACATTGTCCAAATAGTAGTGATCCAAACAATAATGATAAAGATATTAGACCAAATTCAGAAAAAAATGATAATGCTTCATCTCAAATGTTTCAATCATTAAATTTGTACAAAAATCATAAAGGTGGGTCAAAGAATTCATCATTCAAACAATAAGAATAAAGATACTTATTAGAATAATGCACGAAATAAAATCAACTTAGATATGCAAAGAACAGACAAATTGTTAAAACTGTCTGAAATTAATTTGATTGAATTATACGTATATTTTTATCCAAAGTTTGTCGAAGCTATTAAACCATAATCTTTGGTTCGTAAGAGACATTTATTTCAGCTGAGAATTTTGTTGAAAGCAAGGAAATTATTCAGATTACATAACTGAGTGGTATTCATTTGGCCAAATCTTTTGGGAGAGGGGTTGTTTATACAAGTCAGATGTGCATGTTCTGTGGGATAGTTATTAACTATGCTTAGTTTAGACACATTGTCACAAGTACAACCACCTAGTGAGGATCAAACTCACAATATAGTAGTAATGGCTAACCAGACTAGCCTCACTATTACCCCATGTACAGGCACGTTTTTTGTATTGGACACCCAGTGAGAATCAAGCTCACTACTCAAATTTTCAACCAGGCAAGCCTCATAAATCATTAACCCTTACAGAGATTTTTATTTTTTTAAGCTTATCACCCCAAGCAAGGCTGGAGGCCACTAGCACACAAGGGGTTACAGAAGGTTTGGAGGAAGAGCAGATAGGAGTGGTAAAGGAGAGGATGTGGAGAAAGATAGTGGATCGATCAAGGGAAGGGGGTTACAGAAGATTTGGGGCGAGAGCAGATAGGAATGAAAGGGGAAAGGATGTGGAGAAGGGAAGTGGATAGATCAAGGCAACTGGAGATGTCGATTGACGTTACACTTAAATAGTTGGAGATTGTATAGTCATAGCTGGTCTTAGCTTGTCATAGCTGGTCCAGGCCGGAGACGGTCCAAGCTAGTCGTAGTCATGATACCACCAGCGCAGGGATGAATCCCTACACCAGGTAAGTATCGAGTGGAGCTCTCAGCCAGAAGGCCGACCAAGCGAGTGATCTGCGAACAGATACTACGCTTTGATCCAGGCCTCCAGGCCGTGCCAATAAAATGCAACTAAACTTTCTGACACAAGGCTACAAGTATAAGGTACTCAGTGCAGATCAAACTCACTATTCAGTAGTAATGGCCAACCAGACTAGCTCATTAACCATTACTCCAAGCTGAAGCACTTTTTTTTTTATCAGACTCACTAATCTGTAGGGATGCACAATCAGACTAGCCTCACTAAGCATGATCTCATGTTATTTTGGCACAACGCAATTAGTATGAGGCACCCACTGAGGATTAACTTGCTACTCGGTAGTTATGGCCAACCAGACTAGCTCATTAACCATTACTCCATGCTGAGGCAATTATTGATATTGAATTTACATTTTTATAGTTGATACTGAATTTTATAGAAGACATTAACAGATTAAAGTGTAGCTAAACACATCAAAGTACTGAAGAAACCCTATGTTATAGTACAGTACAAATAATGGTTATTTGAATTTTCAGTACTGATTTGATATCCTTAATTTAATGTCTTTTTATCTTTATATTAACAAGCACGTGATTTTAAAAAATTGAATTGACTGATTTACTCTACTAAGACTTTTAAAAAATGGCTGCCACTGCATTGAGTTTGAACATCACAAGATATCACTGTAAAACTTATGTCTGCTTTAAACAAATATGGCTTTTTAAAACAGACAAATCTTAAAATCTCTGGCCCAAGTCTTCATTGGTTATTATTGGCTTTTTCAGCTTTGGCTAGCCATTCATCATGCAAAAAGATCTTATGATATTAAACAATGTCTGTGCATTAAATTTTTCAAGTGGAGAAAGGTGCAGCACTAGGGGGTTAATCCCACTCTCTGAACAAGGACACCATGTACAAGAATCAGTCAACTATTTGGATGCCTGAATGAAAACTAAGAGATCCAACACTCTCAGTGAGCTTACCACACACCTGGATTCCAACCTAGGTAGGTTTACATCTAAAACTAAAAAGATGGTTACTGATCATTTAAGAATACTATACCATATGCAAAACATATTTACTAATAGGAGACAATGATCCTGTTTTCCCTCATGAAGCCAATATACTGAAGATGAAGGGGGCTATGCCAATGACATAGATATTCATAGATGGAATAAGAATGATCTTGAATAAAAAAAACAACATCCTCTACCAAGGGTTCCAAGAAATAGAACTCAAAATAAATTTTTCCAAAACAGACACTATGATCTGAAATTGAAATGAAAGCAGTTATGACTTAAGAAAATTTATTTTTATGAATGAAACTTCTCCAAGTTCTGGGTGATTTAGATAAAAGACTTCAAAGAACTCTTTGATGTGGTCAGATGACCTTACAAGTGGAGGTCTTTCATCCAGGTATTCAGGTAAATCTGCATCTTGAGTTTTTATGATGGATTCAGGTTAAATGCTATGTCATATGTGTGACAAAAGGAATAAGATAAAGGGAAGTAAAAGAAACGACAGAAGACCAAGTTTTATAGTAAACAAAAAATAATGGTTTTATTATAATTTTAGCGGTTATGGTCAATGGCTAAAAAGGAAAAAAAAAACAAAGGCTTACTGGTAAGAAGTTAGAAATAATTCAAAGTAACTTCAGTCAGGAGTTGCTGGGTTTTTGTGCTATAGTTTACTTGTCAGGTCAGTGATTGTGTTTCTTTTTTTTTTAAGCGTATCACCCCAAGCAAGGCTGGAGGCCACTATCACGCATGGGGTTACAGAAGGGATGGAGGAAGAGCAGATAGGAGTGGTAAAGGAGAGGATGTGGAGAAAGAGAAAGATGGAGGATCGATCAAGGTAAGGGGGTTACAGAAGATTTGGAGCGAGAGCAGATAGGAATGAAAGATGAAAGGATGTGGAGAAGGGAAGTGGATAGATCAAGGCAACTGGAGATGACGATTGACGCTACACTTAAACTGTTGGAGATTGTATTTGTCAGGGAAACAGTAATAGGGAAGGGAGTTCCATAGACGAGATGTGTGAGACATGAAGCTATTGGAGTAGAAGAGACGTCTACATCTAACAGTTTCAACAGTGAAGGGGTGGGAACGGGATGCCAGCCTCGTAGGATGTTTAAATTCACGAGGCCTAGGGACAAGCGAAAGCAACTCCTCGGAGCAATTACCGTGAAAGTACTTGTAGAAAAGGCAGAGCGATGCTACATCGCGTCTGTGAGAGAGCGACTGCAGCCGAGATGACAGATCAGTAGTAAATAGATTGTGTTGAGTCAGATTTCTACAACAACTGACTTCGCCAGCCAAGTCACTTAATTTTGGTGCCAACCAACAAATATGAATACCTGGATGAAAGACCTCCACTTGATTTGTCACACATATGACATCGCATTTACCAACTCAAGATGCAGATTTACTAAACACTTCAAATACCTTGAAATGGATCAGTTATAACAATTTTAGTATAGAAGAAAAAGAAATTGAATATAGAATAGCCTGTGCTAGAAAGTAGTTTCATAAAATACCACAAGGTGCTCTAAAACATTAACCTGAAATCTCAAGTCATGTACTTAAATAGCCTAGTCAGATTGAGACTTTTTATATGGATGCCATACATGGTACCAAACCAATTCAAAAATATCTAAACTGTGAACTGTATACAACAGATGGATGGATAAAGTGAATGAAGCCTGTAGGTCTTAGCGAGGACCATACTTCTTCAAGTATTGTGAACTGGTACTTCAGAATAACAAAGAATTGTGCCAGATTACGTAAGTCACATTACTTGAGTTCTAGCAACAGCTAAAAGAGATATCACATATAACTTGAAGAGAAATAATGACAATCATGATGTTGACATTCCACACAACATCAAATAAAAGGTTAGGAAAGAAACCCTCATTAATATTGGAAAGAGTGAGAACAGCTACCAGACTTGAGAAACCTATTTTCCTGAAAAATGTTTTTAAGGATAAAGATTTAAGATTTTATCAATTTCAACTTAAAACTTGGTCATTGAATGGCAAATGTTTCCTTATAAGGAAACAGTTAATATTACCATTAAGAGAGTTCCTTCTAGAGTCATATACAGAAGACTTAAGCATGGAGCTTTCTATCTCAACATAAGCTAATAAGCAATGAAATGTTCAAATGTAAAAAAACATATGCAGAATAAATTTCCAAGGTTTATTTTAGGATAAAAGTATCATTTTCAACAGCTGGAAATATGACCATCTTATATTTCACTCGTAATATATATTTGTTAGCGAGCAAAACTTAAGGAGGACTTAGGACTATGAAGCATATAGTCATAGATAGATATCTACTTCTAGGCTTCAAAGTTCTTGTTGCTTAACACTTTCTGGACTGAATTTAACCCTAAATTTTTCCAGTTTTAATTTAGGTCAACTTAAAATCACTCTACCAAAGTTAACCTCTCTATATTGCATATGCAACAAATTTAGTATAGGAGATGAGGAAATTGAACAAAGGACAGGATCAATTATAAAAAATTTAGTATAGGAGATGAGGAAATTGAACAAAGGACAGGATCAATTATAAAAAATTTAGTATAGGAGATGAGGAAATTGAACAAAGGACAGGATCAATTATGACAAATTTAGTATAGGAGATGAGGAAATTGAACAAAGGACAGGATCAATTATAAAAAATTTAGTATAGGAGATAAGGAAATTGAACAAAGGACAGGATCAATTATAAAAAATTTAGTATAGGTGATAAGGAAATTGAACAAAGGACAGGATCAATTATGACAAATTTAGTATAGGAGATGAGGAAATTGAACAAAGGACAGGATCAATTATAAAAAATTTAGTATAGGAGATAAGGAAATTGAACAAAGGACAGGATCAATTATAAAAAATTTAGTATAGGTGATAAGGAAATTGAACAAAGGACAGGATCAATTATGACAAATTTAGTATAGGAGATGAGGAAATTGAACAAAGGACAGGATCAATTATAAAAAATTTAGTATAGGAGATAAGGAAATTGAACAAAGGACAGGATCAATTATAAAAAATTTAGTATAGGTGATAAGGAAATTGAACAAAGGACAGGATCAATTATGACAAATTTAGTATAGGAGATGAGGAAATTGAACAAAGGACAGGATCAATTATAAAAAATTTAGTATAGGAGATGAGGAAATTGAACAAAGGACAGGATCAATTATAAAAAATTTAGTATAGGAGATGAGGAAATTGAACAAAGGACAGGATCAATTATGACAAATTTAGTATAGGAGATGAGGAAATTGAACAAAGGACAGGATCAATTATAAAAAATTTAGTATAGGAGATGAGGAAATTGAACAAAGGACAGGATCAATTATAAAAAATTTAGTATAGGAGATGAGGAAATTGAACAAAGGACAGGATCAATTATAAAAAATTTAGTATAGGAGATGAGGAAATTGAACAAAGGACAGGATCAATTATGACAAATTTAGTATAGGAGATGGGGAAATTGAACAAAGGACAGGATCAATTATGACAAATTTAGTATAGGTGATAAGGAAATTGAACAAAGGACAGGATCAATTATGACAAATTTAGTATAGGAGATGAGGAAATTGAACAAAGGACAGGATCAATTATAAAAAATTTAGTATAGGAGATGAGGAAATTGAACAAAGGACAGGATCAATTATAAAAAATTTAGTATAGGAGATAAGGAAATTGAACAAAGGACAGGATCAATTATAAAAAATTTAGTATAGGTGATAAGGAAATTGAACAAAGGACAGGATCAATTATGACAAATTTAGTATAGGAGATAAGGAAATTGAACAAAGGACAGGATCAATTATAAAAAATTTAGTATAGGAGATGAGGAAATTGAACAAAGGACAGGATCAATTATAAAAAATTTAGTATAGGAGATGAGGAAATTGAACAAAGGACAGGATCAATTATGACAAATTTAGTATAGGAGATGAGGAAATTGAACAAAGGACAGGATCAATTATAAAAAATTTAGTATAGGAGATGAGGAAATTGAACAAAGGACAGGATCAATTATAAAAAATTTAGTATAGGAGATGAGGAAATTGAACAAAGGACAGGATCAATTATAAAAAATTTAGTATAGGAGATGAGGAAATTGAACAAAGGACAGGATCAATTATGACAAATTTAGTATAGGAGATGAAGAAATTGAACATAGAATATGCTACATTAACAGTGCATAACATACTTGATGAGCTTAAGTAAATGGATGGTGGAATATGTTTTAGGAGAAATAATGAAAAGACAAAATTTATTAAGAGCTAC
The DNA here is from genome assembly GCA_964036315.1 of Acanthosepion esculentum. Taxonomy (NCBI): domain Eukaryota; kingdom Metazoa; phylum Mollusca; class Cephalopoda; order Sepiida; family Sepiidae; genus Acanthosepion; species Acanthosepion esculentum. The sequence continues at coordinate 79,092,339 of OZ038488.1, forward strand.
AAAGGACAGAAAATTGTGAATAGCCATGATTGCCTATGTCTTGAAGGGAGAATCAGCAACATCAGACATCTGTTTATAATCTGGAAATATGGGCTCTATGGAAAAGGGGAGACAACTCTGTCCTCCTATATGGCAGTGAATGCTGGATAACTTCCTCAAGATGAAGAAACTTGAATCAACAAAAGTGACTTGGAAAATCATGAAAGATTGAAGGCAGGAGGGACAAAGGAAAACAAAGCATAACCTACTTAGTGAGCTTTTGTAAATGGATGGTGAAACATGTTTTAGGAGAGATAACAAAAAGACAAAGTTTATTAAGAACTACAAAGAACAAGAAATTGTGGATAGCCATGACTGCTTATGTCCTGAGGGGACACAGCACATGAAGAAGGATAGTTTTGTCCAATACCACAAGAGTCTACATGACCAAAATATTAACCTGAAAATTTGAGACATGTTCTTAAATATCTTTGTCAGATCAAAACTTTCAATGGACGTCATGCATGGCATCCAACTCAATCAGAAATGTTGAAATTATCATCTATATAGAATCATTTTCAACTGAATTACTCTTATAAATAATCAATCCTTCATTAGACTGGCACTACAAAATCACAATCAAAGAGCTTTACCAAATAATAAAATCACACATCACTTGAAGACTTCCAACATTAGAAACAACTAAAATGGATAGCAAATGTAACTAGAAGGGAAAATATCTATATATAAAATTCTGTCACTTCATTCCATCCATGATACCTTCTAAAATAGACATACATTGAACTGCTCGAAACCAAATTTTGGGAAGAAGTGCAAACAGGTAAAGAAGTACAAAGAAAGGTATGAATCCTCTTCTCCCACCAGCTATGGTTAAATAACAGGACAGACCGGATTCTATAGCCTTGGATGGCAACTGGTCTATGCAGAAAGAAATGGCAACCTACTGCTGGAAAAAATTTGCCCCATCAGTCATGTATTGAAAGATACATGATTGCCTAAGCGTGTATCAAGCATGGCAGATAACTAAGGGAGAGTTTCAAATGGAAGCAACAATTTCAACAATACTAAAAATACTGTGACTGTTGCATTCACTTTTGCACAAATACCCTTGGAAAAATATGAATCCATTTCTTCCGCCCTCCCCACTAGCTAAATACTATGAGGATTTCAACATGTGTCAGTATTTTTACTTTCCACACTACCATAATTAAAAAGGAAGATCAATACTAGAAAGATCAATACTAGAAAGAGCAATAACAGTTGACTTAAGAAGCCTATTTTCCAGGAAAACTCTAAACAGAAAGATTTTATAAATTTCAACAGATAGTAATTTTAAGTATTTGATCAATGAATTCCAAATGTTTCCTGTATGGAAATGGTTAATCTTCTCGGCATTACCATCACCATAACATGGTAGGATTATGTTCAGGCTACAGAAGAGAAGCATGTTTACACATAAATATATCATTTTGGTCATTTCCATGGAAACTAAATGCAATATATATATAAAATAGATAGGTAGGTTAATAAAACAAGGACAAACAAAAGGGTACCAATAAAATCAGTATGATAAACATTTATTAAATATTAACCATATGACAGAAATGAAGCACAGAGAGAAAGGTTTTACGTTCGAAATTTTCAGACACACCTGTGTCCTTCATCAACGGTCCAAGGAACAAACAGAGAAATGGGAATTACTCACCGACAGATGTTTTTGTTGATAGGCTATTTTCCAGTGGAAATCATTATTAGCAAAAACCAGATCTATATATATATATATATATATATATATATATATATATTGCAAAAACCATATTGCTGATACCTGCTGAGGAGTGAACAGTGTAATTCTCGGATGGTCTGTCTATGAAATTCTGGAGTTGGGATGCTGAAGGTAATATCAATCAGGTAAGTGACAAACCTATTACTTATATTAATCCCACATACATACATACATACATACATACATACATATATATATATATATATATATATATATATATATATATATATATAGTATTGATGTTCTATTTTTTAACTCATTCTTGTCAGAGCATCCATATCTGGTCTGGTGAACATAGATACATACACACACACACACACACACACACACACACACACAGAGATATATATATATATATATATATATATATATATATATATATATATATATATATATATATATCTGACAAGAATGAGTTAAAAAATAGAACATCAATACTTAGATGGCTTCTGTCATTAAATTTTATTTAGAGTAGCTATATATGAGCAATATCGGCTCTGTGGTAGAAGGTAGGGCTATAGGTGTGCTGGGTGTTGTAGTTTAGGTTTCTGTAGGAAGTCAGTTTTTATGGGGTGGAGTTGCTAACTCTATGCCCAACCAGTTTTGAATTCAAAGTTGCCCTTCTTTTAGATTTGCCAAGTTTGTCCTATTGACACCTAGCTTGTTGAGAGGCCGGAAGAGATGGATTCATACTTTTCCAAAGGTATTTGTGCAAAAGTGAATGCAACAGCCTTAGCTAGAATTTGAACACTGTACACCAATACCATTTTCTGCACCAAAAAGTGCTATGCTACGTGTGTGTGTGTGTGTGTGTGTGTGTGTGTGTGTAATCAAATAGGGAAATATTTGATAGCTATGGTTTTAAGAGAATTTTAATCTATGATTTTGACTCAAATTCTAATCTACATTTCTATCATATTCAATATTATATTCAGACTAGTGTCTTCATCTCAGAGTATCTTTGTTAATTTTCTCTGTCCTTTCTCACACTTATGCTATATTTGTTGTTTTAGTGTATTGCATAGTACATACTATTAAGAATTAAGAAACTAGTGACATTCCACCATTAGCAATTGATTCTAGAACTTTCACCAATCATGATAAATGAATGTTCCCCTCAGGGAGGCTCTATGCCTTGAGTGCCTATTGGGACTTAAACTCAGCCTAGACCACAAGTGGAACACGGACATCTCTAAAGATGCTGGAAAATTTGCTCGGTTCCCTGTGCCACTCTAGTAGGTACCTGCCGCCTCCTGCTATCCTTTACCTTTGCAAGAGCGAGTTTGGCCAAAAATGGACTAGTGTTGCTATATATGGACAAGAGCTGCTCAGTCTTCATGTCCTTGTGGGTGATGAATTATTTTCCATTCTACAACCCCTTTCTCACAGATGAAATACTGCAAGCCTCTCTCTGTTTTATCGCTATTTCCATGGAAAGTGTTCGGATGAACTATACTCCTTAGTTCCACCAGTCCTAACCTTTGCATCTAAGATCCGCCATGCACACACATTGTTGCAAACCACTCTCGTTTTCTTTGTATTTCTTTGGTAAGATGTAAGTTTCACTTGAGCAGCTTCTTCCCATGAACTGTTGACTTCTGGACCTAACACCCAAGAGGATACTTCCCTGATCACTACAATCTTAACCTGTTCAAGACTAGGGTTAATTGTTACCTTCTATACATATCTGCATAAACTGTGGCTCTGACTCTGTAAACCTCTACCTTGAATGGCTCCGGGCCTTGTACAGGGTGAACACCATTGTTAAAAAAATATCAGTAGTACACAGTTATCAATGACATAAACACAGTTACAAATTTGACATTTGTAAATAAAAACAAAGTACAGATATCTCTTTAAGAAGTTAGGCATCAATTTGATTCTGTATTTATATTATGAACAAGACCCCCACTTCTAAAATGCTTAAAAAAAAAAAAAAAAAAAAAAATCAATATTTTTAAATTCTGACAAATGTTGTGGCTTGTGGAAAGTCTGTTACAGGCTAATCTCTGTCTATTGGATAATCTTAGTAGATTAAAGCATTTGTTCATGAATTTGGTTACATAGTGAATGTGAGTTCAATCTCTGGGCTGGGCAGTGTGTACTTGGACTTAGTAGAAATGGGCAAGTAATAACTGAGCAGTACTAAAAATAAGAACTAAATGATATCCCTAGACATGGGCAGTGGAACGAGAACAGTCTACCTCCATAGATTAAATAAAGAGTTCAGTTCAGAATTCCCTGTAGGTTTACCCAGCTTGATATACAGCTGAAGGCCGGAGGGGTACAATAGACAAAATGTTGTGGTAACAACAACAAAGAAGAGGACAAGAGTCAAAATATAAATAGTGCAAAAGTCCTTCCCTACTGACCAAATTTTCTGTTTTTTCTTGTTTTTTTATGAGTAGACTTAATTGGTGTCATTTTGAATATATAAAGAAATTTGATTGATTTAAATGACCTCAATACCATCAAAATCAGAGTCATTAAATGCTTCCTTTATTAATTTGAAATTCTCCACAACTCAAATTTTGGGGTTAGAATGAAAATTTTAATTATCTTTTTGAAACAAGATGTCATTTTTCTGATGAAAATCTTTGAATATACCTTGTATATTCATTTTACAAGGAGCCGTGGATTTCACTATCCAGGTGGAGAACCTATTTATGGAGAATAATGAAATCCAACAGATTGCCTTTGAACATGTGAAATATTTCCCTACATGACTAAAATTTGTGACATTACAATAGTAAATAAAACAGACAGACTTTGGTTGAATTTAATGAAACTTGTTTGGATTAATACTTGCTGCCTGAATATAACTGACCTTCTGAAAAGTGGCATTTTGACACGTTTTTGTATACAATTCATGCATGGGTCAAGAAGCTTAAATGTTTTCAGTTAAAAGTGTAAAAGAAAAATTAGATTAATTTTTATCCTTTGATGCTATTTTATTTCCATAGATGAAAAAAAACAAACTTGCTGTACAAACAAACAAACCATTTATGGAGATGGTGCTATAGCTGAAAATACTGTTCATCAGTGGTTCGCTAAGTTCAGATGAGAAAATTTTTATCTTGAAAACCAAGAATTTTTCAAAATGAAACACTGCTTTAAAAATTATCTATGCCACATGATATGGAACATCACCGAGATATTTCACATATCTCTTATGAGCATTGTAAAGTATTGGAGAATAATTGGAAATGTGAATCGCTATGACGCTTGGATGCCTCTCAATTTAACAGAAAAAACATTTAATGAACTGCATTTCTCTCAGCAGTTCTTTGCTCAAATGAAACAAAAACAATCCATTTTGAAAAAAATAAAACAATCACAGGCAATAAAAAATAGATTTTTTACAACAAAAGTGCAACAATTTAAATATCTGCAAAATGTTTTAACGGAGAATGGAAAATGCAACACCAAAATCTGAAAGCACATTGGAATGGCGAAAGATAATACTTTGCTTAACTTTTAAAAGTTAAGAAACAGGAAAATTTAATCAGAAACAAAGAACAAAGTAATGAACTGTTACATAATATCAGTCCTCCTATAGGGAAGTGAATGCTGGACAATCTCCTCACAGATAAAGAAGAGACATGAAGAAACAGAAATGTGGTTCTACAGGAGGGTGCTGAGAATACCATTGTTTGAACATGTGAGCAACAGTGAAATTGTAGAAAAATAATGGAAACAAAAATGACACTTATACTTAACATCAGAAAGCGACAATTGAAATTTCTAGGCTATATAATGTGAAAAGGGGGCTTGAAAAATTTGATACTCACAGGACAGAGTAAAGACAAGAGGGAGAGAGGAAGACAACACATAATCTACCTAACAAGCTTGAGTAAATGGATGAAAAATGGAAAAAAAATTTATTAAGAGCTACAAAGGGCAGGAAATGGTGCTGTAGAGCCATGATTGCCAACATCCTGATCCTGGGGAAAATTAAACAAGCTACCATTAACCACTCCAAAAGTTGATTTGCATCCTCAGAATGTAATGCTGTACATCTGATAAGGGCACTGTGATTAACAACCTCCTTCCAAGAAACCAGACATTGAATTCAAACAAGTATCGTTTCCAACATGACTGATTAAAAGCAGTTATTGACCAATCAGAAAGGGTGTCGTCTTCCATCAAGACAACAATCATCACTTAGCAGACCCAGCAGAAATTGGTACAGCATGGACGGAATATCCTTTTATACCAAACATACCTGCCTAACCTTGCTTCTTCAGATTACATAGATCCCTAAAAAATTCTTTTAATGAGAGGAACTTAAATTCTCTAGAAGCTTCTAAATACCCACTTAGACCAGTCCATCACACAGAAAGTTCTGGGAGGATGAAGACATTAAGCTGTCACAAAAATGGTAAAAGGTGGTGGAACAAAATTACACACAAGTGATTGAATAAATTTATGTGCAAATATGTAAATATTGTCTTTGAATATTGCTTAAAAATGCATTTGTCCCAACCCAATATTATCCATATGAGAATGTGTATATATATATATATATATACATTTGTTCCAATTACTAGGGAAAACACAACTCTTGAAATGAATGAACATGGTACTAATAAAATTTGAAACAGAATCCCATGAAAGCAATGAACCTGCTTATAACTTTAGAGGTAACAAGATTCAAATTCTACCTATGAAAGAGGAAATCCAACAATAATGGCCATGTAATTAAAATAAGGTTATTTGCATCTCATGGCTTTATTCTGATGTACTTTTTTCATCATTTCTCTGCTTGAAATCCAACAATAATGGCCAAGTAATTAAAATAAGGACATTTTCTTTTCATGGCTTTGTTCTGATATTTTTTTCATCACTCAGTCACTTCCCTGCTCATCCCAAGAGAAAATATTTTTGTGGCTCATCATTCTGAAACTTTCAATATTTCCATGTCATAAACCTATCTACATATGTACATAATACATGCAAAAATTAGTACTCAGTAAGTTTACTATCAATGTGTACATGGGTGGTGCACATGTTGAGGTGGGGTGCATGGAACATACTAGCAAATTTTGTCATAACTTTGATTTTGGATTCATCAAAACAGATTCTAGCCATGGCTGGTGAAGCTTTGAAATCATGCACTTGCGAAAGACTGGAATTCAATCCACATGGCACCTCATCCAAATGGAAATCATGCAGAAAGTAATAATTTCCCCAAACATTCCAAATACAACAAAGAAGGAGGGTGATGCTATATGAGTCCCCTGATTAAAATGAGAATTGAACTGACATCATATAGAGAAAAAAATGTCTGCTCATTTTTATTTTTTGTTTTTTGTGAAATGAAATTTACTGAGAAAAATATCAAGTTAAAATATTTTTATTTCCTGTTAACTTAAAGGATTAAACACCTATGTGTAGAAGAAAAACTACTCCAATACCATATGCCTTCAGTATCTAAGTGATCATGACTCTTCACAGCTTCCTTTTCTTTTAATACCTATAAGTCTGTACATTACCATAATTGTTCTTGAGAAAGATAGTTATTTTCCCATTGCCTTCACTATAGTTTTGATTTCAAAATTTACCTCCTAAAATGGTTACAAACCAAGGCTTGAGAGTCTTGTCATCTTTGCTATTTAATCCATAGCTGGGTAGAGGAAGAATCTTCCTCCTTCTTGGTGCTTTGAGATTCCCCTGTGGAAAACAGGGGTCAAATACAATAAAATGTACATATCTGTGTTCAATGGGTCAAGTCTGGCTACTCTGACAGAAATGAATAATGAAAAAAATAAAAATAAGATGGCACATCAACACTTATATGAATTCTTGTCAGTAAATTTTATTTAGAGTATATATTTGGACAATGTTGTTGTTAACTCTGTAGACTCTTCTGTTGGAGTATAAGACCACAGACCTACCATTCTGGTTTTTGCTTCTATGGCTTCAGTAGGTTTTGATAGGGTGGAATTACTAGGCCAATGTCCATTTTATTTTGAATTCAACATTGTTCTTGTCCTAGACTGGTTGCCAACCATAGCTGGAGATCCCAGAAATTTAACATGGAGAAAAATAATGTTAAGCCTTCAATTTTTTTAATAAGAGAACTCTCTAATTTACTGAATGAAGGTAAGATAACTGTGGAGGATGCTAAATAATATAACCTTTTTACATGTAAGAATACAAAAAGTGATTAGGGAATGGCATGCTGTGCTGCTTGGCATTCATGCTGGAAGATCCAATACAAACATTTCTGAGTGTTTGGGTGTCAATCTGACGACAGTGCAAGAGGATTTGGAAAGAGTTGGATAAGTCTAATGGCAATTATGAAGGTGTTTGGAATGATCACTAGTGATGGCTAAATTATGCCTCCGTTCATCTTTTCACAGGGTCTCAAACACAACAGAGACCTACATCAAGTGCCTTGGGGAGATAGTGCTTCCCTAGTTCAAGAGAGTCCCTACTGGAAGACCCTATGTCTGGCAACAGGACTCTGCACCATGTTACACAAGCAGGATAACCCAGTCATGGCTGTTGGACAATTTCTGCAACCACATCATGCCTTACATCTGGCCACCTAACTCTCCAGATTGCAGCCCCGTTGCTTATTATGTGTGGGGTGCAGTTGAGTGAGAGACCAACAAAACTCCTTGTAACACTGAGGATGAACTGAAGGCAAGGATCATTACAGCATTTACCAACTTAAACAAGGAGACTGTTTAGAAGAGTTGCAGAAGATTCTAAATTCATCTGGAGGCTGTGGTTGAAGCCAATGGCGATTTTATTGGATAAATTCACTCTTTAGTATTTAAAAATATTGTGTAATTTTGGTAAATATATCTCTTAAAGTAACATGTCAGTGTTATTTTCATTTTTGTGCAATTTAGATAACAATTTATACATTGAAACCTGTAGTAGATGAATCTGTCTTATTTGACTCTAGAATCCTAAACATGGCATCTCCATATTATATGTAAGAACCTATCTTTTTGTTCTCCTTGCTGTTTGCTTGGTTTGTAGATATATGATATATTATTCTCTGGATACTTTTAAATATGTATATATAATTTTGTGTATGTCTTAGTGGTATAAAAGTGTCTCTCAAAACAAAGCATGTCTGTCATTCCTTTTCCTTTCAGCCAGTCTGTTCCATCCGTGAAGTATGGCGTTATTACATCACAGATATAATAATGCCCATAATGGGGGAAATTTAAATGGGAGAATAAAGTATTCTTCCATAGCTCTCTCTCTCCTGTTAAACACATTAAATGAAAGTGAATTAATGTTGTTATTGATATATTTTATGTAATTATTTATTTACTTTTATGTTGTTTATTTATTTGATTTCAAAAGGTAATTAGTTAACAGTTACTTTTTTTTTTTTAACTTGTATGGTTATACCTAAATATATTGGCTTCAGAAACTAAGGTTATTTTTCTCTACATTACTTCTGTGTATAAATACAGGTTTCTAAATAAAATTTCTACACTTGTGTTGATAAAGTTCCTCAAGGAATGAAAAGTGCCGGTATAAAAGGTTTTCCTCTTGTAATTTATTTTAAGTATTCGATATCAACAAAAACAGAAAGAGACAATGTAACAACTATTACATTAACTTTGTTGCATATATTTATTAAGTTCAGTAATCTAATTTTGTGAAACTCACTGAGAATCAAATTTAGTGTATGCAAATGGTCAGTGAAATTAGTCCACTATCCATCAACTGACAGCAGACGGGTAGTATGTAATTCACACCAAGAAATACTAGAGGTCTGAATCAAATTTAGTACTCATCAAGAACCTTTGATATAAAAAGAGTTGATCTGTGCTGACACCAATATGTACTGTAGTCACCCTAAGTGTTACCCAGGTAATTCATCAAATCACTGTCACCAGAGAACATCAGAAGCTCTAGAAGGTTTCACCAAGAAGGTGGCCTCAAAGACATGTTTAAGTGGATTTTTAACAGCATATCAAAGAGTCATTTTATGCTAAAACTGATTTATTTGGGTTTATATTTAGGGAAAAAATGAACAAACTTCTCTTTTTTTATATATATATTTTCAGATATAATCCAACTGATTTCAGAAAGGTTATAATTCTATTTATTTTAATATTTTTGAATAGTTCTTTTAGGCTCCTTGCCTCAAAGATATTGTATTTTGGAGTCAAGATCAATGCAATCAATTAGAAACTTTTTTACAATATATTGGGTTTGGCATGTAGGACACTATGGTGCTTGTTGTTTCAGTAAGAATGAATGTGTAATTTTAGTGTGACCTATTTGGGATTTTCCATAATGGCAGGGTTTTTTTTTCTGAGGGTTAGTAAGATTGTATTTAGTTTATTTTGAGTTTTTTCTGCTCCATTGTTCCAGCCATTTATTTTACATGTGTTTCTTAATGGTTTTAGCTCAGTATATCAGATTTGGTAATTTTGAGGAACTAGTCTTAATGCCTGTTAAGCACTTTTGTCTGCTCTATCACTGCCCTGAATTCCTACATGGCTAGGAATCCAGATAAACAGAATTTTTTTTGAAAATAGAGATGATATGGATTTTTTTCAATATTTTAGCTATCAATGACTTTCCAGTTTTTTGTTTTTGATAGATATTAATACAGATATGGTATCAGAAAAGATAAATTTTAAAGATTTTTCTTTCAGGATTACATTGAGGGCTATGTCTATCACTCTTCTGCACATTTATGAGACATTTTTAATTTTTGCATTATTAAAAATAACTGTACATCCCACTATTGCTGTCTTTAGAGCCATCAGTATAGATGTGCACGTATTCTGGATATTGTTGTCTAATGTTTTATAGTTCCTCTTTAAAAGTGTCTGGGTTCATATTTTGTTTTAGCTCTTATTTAGATAGAGGAACACTTTGGGTTGTTTTGTTGTCCAGTGTGGGATTTTAGGTATCAAAGCTGCCAAATGCAGAATCAGTTTCAAGGGATGTCAGTAGGTGCACTAACATAAACAAGTAAATGAATCCAGTTGAACTAAGAATATAGACATACACGACAACTGTAGGAGAGGAAGTTATATAAATGCCTGATATACGAGTGGAGAAGGTATAATCTCTTACATCCTTACAAAAAAGATCAAATTTTTAAAGAAAGAAGCCAAATCACATACCCTCAACACAACTGACATTAATTTGAGTCCAGATATAAATAAACATTTATTTTACATATGATAGATTACTAACACAACATTACAAATGCATTTAAGTTGCTCCTCACTAAAGCTAGCTTCGTCTGACAGCACCAAAATAGGGGAACATAGGGAAGAACACAGAACAGCTGAGAGTGGCAGTGGATTCCAGGGCTGCATAGGGCCTCCAGCAAGATCCATGTGGTGTTGGGTGAAAGAAGGAAACGTCTTTTGTCTTTTTGCACAATGTTAGCTACATTTTCGCACAATATAGTAGAACTAGTTGTATATAGTTGCAATGTAATCGATCCCGACCTGGCATCTTGAGTTCACTTTCTCACCAACATGATATGGCTTCCCTTTGGCTTTTCTATAAATATTTTCATGGCAATTGTTCTGATGAGCATTCCTCCTTGATAACTCGACTGCATGTATTTAGGTGTGCTACTAGATTGGCAATTAGTTCTCACCGTTTTACTGTCAAACTAGCTAGATGCAATGTCTATTCTAATAGTTTCTTTTCCCCCCAATTCTCATCTGTACAATTCCCTTCCCTTCCAAATTTTAAATTTTTTTTTTCCTTACTTTCCTACAACCAACAATCTTCAAAAATTTAAATGCAGTGTCAATCATCATCTTCTGTTTTCCTGAATCCTTTGTTCTTTTCCATACTTCTCAATCTCTTTCACTCTCTGCAGCCCTCTGCATCCTAGTTGCATTATAACCTTGCTTGGTGTGCAATGATTAAAAAATAAGAAAAGAAGAAAAAAAAAAAAAACAAGACCATGTAAAGAAATAATTTCTTATAATATTATCCTTAAAAAGGACACTAATAGAACAAAATCCCTCTACAGCAATGAGAAAGAAATATTATTGATAATAGAAGATTTAAAGCTGACATTTTTCATGTACAAAAATTATCTGGAAAATATTTTTGCTAAAATCAAAATTAACACAAATTCAACAGAAATCTTAACATAAAATTCAACATTTCACCTCATTGAACTCTACGAATACACAGCAGGCAAAAAAGGCCAGTGAATATAATAAGTGACAAGAGTAAAGCAAACACTTTTAACTTTTCATTAGCAAACACATTTTTAGACAAACAAAGAACTTTACCAATTAACAGAAACTTGAAGACTTTCAACAACCACAACTAAAATGGATAGCACATATAGCACAAAGAAAATAATAACATATTGCTGACTTTCCACACTACCTTAAACAAAAGGTTAGGAAGGAATCCCCCACCATCGATACTAAAAAAAGCACTAACAGTAGATTTGATTAACCTATTTTCCTGAAAAACTGTTTTAAAAGAAAGATTTTATAAATTTCATTTGATTGTAACACTAACTTTTCAGTCAATGATTGCTGAATGTTTCCTTATAAGGAAAAGGTTAATCTTGGCAATATAACTAGAAAAACAAAAATGGAAGCATTGTAACTACCATTTATACAATTATGCACTAAACTTGGGGAAGATTCTAAAATAGTTTTGTTGAATATAAGTTGATAATTTTATTTTATTTTACAATTCAGTTATCTTATTTTTTCTTTTTTTTTGTGAAAGATATTTTTAAGTCTGCCATTGAATTAGAATATACAAGTACCCATGCAAATGTGTATACACAGACACTTGAAATGGACTGAAAGTTAATTTTCTTTTCTCTCTGGTAACAACCCGAGTAACAGGAAAGTATAAAGGAGTAAGACCTTAAAAGAGTATAGAATTTGAACTCACTTTTATGACTCCTCTGTGTTTAAATTGAATGTCTCCCCCACCCTACATTACAGAATATGATGGGTAAATTCTCACCAATATATATTCTTAATTTTGTGCATACATGTTGTTTGTTTTTGACTTTGCCTACTGCACAGTATAGTAGAGTTTCTTGGACAGTCTGTGAAAAAAAGAGCACCATGACACAATTCACCAAAAATTTGTAAATGGCACGCTGTACCGCTTGGCATTCATGCCAGAATCTCTAATACGAACATTTCAGAGTGTTTGTGTGTCAATCTAAGGAGAGTGAAGAGGATTTGGAAAGAGCTGCAGGAGTCGAAGGGTGATTATGAAGGTATGGCAAATTGGAAAACTGATCATCTTGGTAAGAAAAGAACTCCCAAATTTGTTGGTGAGGGGCTCAAACTCAACATGGAGGCCTACATCAAATGCCTGGAGGAGGTAGTGCTGCACTGGGTGAAGAATGTCTGGCAACAGGACTCTGCACCATGCCATACAAGCAGGAGAACCCAGTCATGGCTGTCAGACAATTTCTGTGGCCACATCACCCGTTACATCTGGCCACCTAACTCCCCAGACTGCAATCCCTTGATTATTATGTATGGGGTGCAGTTGAGTGAAAGGCCAACTCCTTGTAACACCAAAGATGAACTGAAGTCAAGGATTATTGCAGCATTTACCAGCTTAAACAAGGAGACTGTCCAGATGAGTTGCAGGAGATTCTGAAGTAATTTAGAGGCCATGGTTGATTTTATTAAATAAATTTACTCTTTACTATTTCAAGATATTTTTGTGTATTTTGGTAAATATATCTTTTAAAATGAGATACCAGTATTATTTTCATTTTTGCATCATATATCCATTGCACCCTGTATATTCAGTTTAAATAGAGAAGGAGTTCTAAAAATGACTTTAAAAGTCTGTACATTTTGGTTTATACTCTTTTCCTATTGTTATCAGACAAAAAGCGAAAGTAACCTTTGTCCTAGATGTTCATTTTAATATCATTCAAATTGTGTCTTTATACATGGGTGCATGTATATTTTAATTCAATAACAGACCTAAAAAGAAATCTTCAATTTTTACAGGAAACTTAAGTTTGGTGAAAGGCCATGATTTTTATAAAATTTTTCATTTAAAAAAAAAAAAAAACAGAAATAAATATCTATTCAGTTAACTTCAGTAAGAGGTAGAAGTGATCATCTTATATTCTTTCTGATGTTTTTATTTCATTTTAGGATGAAGCACAAAACTGTTGACCCCCAAGATAAAATTTTGGAAATAAGGATTAAATATTCTAAAGAAAAACAATGAAAAAAAAAAAAAAATCCTATTTCTGGGGCAAATATAACTTCATTTCAATCAAAATTCTACAAACTGCTAATTATGATTTTTAACCCTTTTCACTGCTTTCATTGTTATAAACTGTGTTGGCCAGTTTTAGGAAAATAAGAAATTGCCATTTACTAGAAATAAATGACTTAAAGACAATGACAGTAATTTCTCAAGGGGGCTGCCATTTTGGTTTTAATTAGCTGTAGAAACTGTTAGATCCAATGTGCTTATACCAGCTTGGCTATGGAGTGTGTCGGTGATGAGGTAAAGTTGAATAGTGCCTTATAAATGCAAATCTTTCTCAGACACTTGAAAAATTTATATCTGCTCAGTTTTGTATCTTAATGTGAACAAAGCAGTTCCTAAAGAACTGATAGGTGTTTATTTATTAATCTGACAGATTTTATTTCTTAACTCTATTTTTAATGGACACTCCTATTTGAGTAGATACTGACAAGGCTTGACATTGCTGAACTTTGGTGATCATACAGGAATTAATGTTCCAACATGATGCAGATGTAAGCATTAAATCCTCCATCCATCATATAACATATTACTGCATATTAGCTATAATTGTTATATATTGGTTATTATTATTCATTGGTGTTAATATGTAAGTGCTTAATGTATTATTTAAATTTTATCATAGGTATATTTGTACATATAGGCGGAAAAAAAAGCATAAGATATATATATACAGTCCAGTATAGTCTGCAGGGTTATAGGACAACTGTCTCCTGGACAATGGAAAGAGAAATTTTTTTGTTTTGATTTTACTTTAATAACAAAGATAAATTCCTAAAAGCCATAAAAATATAAATATTAAGGTATAATTCTTCCGATTGGATAACATGAAATGTAGGAATTGATTATTGTAATTATTTTTTATAAACATTAGTTTAATCAGACAGTTATTAATTTTGTAATTGGATAATTCTTCTTGTGCCTTTACTATTGGATAATAGATAAAACATAATAAAACCCTAATTAGTTTTAGTAGTATTTATTCCAGAAATTGTGCTTTCTCTTAATGGGGATAATTGTTCAGGATCAGTTGTCCCAGAGGCAGTTGCCCTGATACCATCTGCAGCTTCAGGCATCTGTAAGTAATATTGGAATATGGGCTTTATGGAAAAGAGGGGACGACTTTACAAATTATTTTGTAGATTACAGTGTTCTGATGTGATGTGATATAGCTGTAAGCCTTAAAGCAATTTAAAAGTTAATCTAAAGGATTATTATGAAAGGTATAATTGCAAATAATCATTTAAAGTAACATAAGTATAAATACATAAAAGTTTAAAGCATAAAATAGAATAAAAATACATAAGAAAACAAGTTGTATTTTATACTACCATATGTCTACATATTAGGCAATAGCATTAATGCTAGTTAGTTTATAATACAAATGTT
Source organism: Acanthosepion esculentum (assembly GCA_964036315.1). Lineage (NCBI taxonomy): Eukaryota > Metazoa > Mollusca > Cephalopoda > Sepiida > Sepiidae > Acanthosepion > Acanthosepion esculentum. Next base: position 79,107,757 of record OZ038488.1, read on the forward strand.
AGAGACCTAGCTATTTCCTATTTTTCCCAAAACAGGTCACTGCCGTCAGGTCACAATGCTATGACAATGTGACAGTAAAAATCTTAAGATTTATTTAAAGTGTTATGACACTACAGGTATCATTAGAACAGTCACATAGTAAATGATTTATTTCTCAGTTTTAAGTGTTTGTGTTTTTTTATGACCATCAGTAGAGTCTGTGAAGCAGGGTATCTTCAAAGCAGCCACCCACTTGACAAAAAAAAGGGAATAAAATCATAAATAAATGAAAACTTTTAGGATTGGGTGCTACTTGGTTGGAGATTACAAATTTCTATTTACAGGCTTATATAAACGATCACAGTTGGGATTGAAGATAGTTCTGGACCACCCATTGGTGGGACAGTTCTTGTCCGCATGTTGTTACAATGTTCACCGATGTTCATGCTGCCTGTCGAGAGAGGGTTATGAAACCATGCTTCATTATATAGAGATAAGCAGAGGGGTGATCAGAGAGAGTTGCAGTCTTCACTGGTTAAAAGAGAAGGCTGATCTGTTAGACTGACATGGTAGAAGTTGTTCCAAGTGTCAACTATCTACCTACCTACATATCCATCCAGACCCGGCAAGTGAATGCCTGAAATAAATCACTGAATATATGGGAAACAGGATTTTTTTCTAGGCTTCTTTTCTTTTCTTTCTTTTGACTTGTAAATGTATAATGGACCTTTAACAGTTTTGCGCAAACCAGCTTGAACCAATCAAATGGTGAGGGGCTTCATTTTATATTTACATTGTTAGATTGACCTCACTACCATTCATCTGATTAAAATAACCCATTATATATATATATATATAAATAAAAAGAAAGAACAGTAAGATATAAAATCCGGTGTTCTTATAGATATTTTTATTTTTACACAATAGTGCTCAATGTAAATTTACAGAGCATTAATATTTTATATTAATTGATTTAAAATATGGTTTTATCGCTACACAGTGATAACCATGTTTCGAAAATGGAAGCCAAAGGCTTTGAATTCAATTTTGTTACCAAATTAAAGACATTAAAATTTATGTATATTTATCTACAATTAAAATGCACTGAGAATGCTTGATGCAATTCTTGAATAATCCAGAAAATTAACCGTGTCTATCAACAGAATCGGACATGCATGGAATGTAATACGTGTTGGCATAGAAAGTGAAAAATAGTAAGATTGGTATCATCTGGTGAGTTTCCTTTCACATTAATGCTTTAATCCAGCTATTCTGCCACCAGTTATGGGTTAAATAGCAGGGTAGACTGGGCTCTCTAGCCTTGGTTGGCAGCCAGCCTAGGAGAGGAAAACTCTTAATTCAAAACTAAGGAGAAGGCAACATGAAATGGCTCCACTAGCTTTTCCAAAAAATCACAGCAATTCACAGATAAATAAAAGGAATCTGTGGAAAGCCATGATCACCTTGTTCTGAAGGGACATTGTTGGAGTGGGGATCAATAGCATGTTGAAACAGTAAAGTTCAACAGTTGATGGATTGTAATTTGCAATTTAGACACTTTCTACCATTGTAATTATAAAAAATTTTGAAGATCTTTGGAAATTCTTGTTACAAGATAAAGAGAAATTCTTGTTACAAGATAAAGAGAAATTTGAATTCATACATGATAAACTGATAAAGGATGATTTCTTTCTGAATTTCTGGAATGAGAAATTATCATTACTAACATTAGGACGAGTATCCTTATCCTTATAGTTATTATCACATTTTAAACTTTGTGCCTATTGACCATCTTCCAGTGTCCATCCATCCATCCATCCATCCAAATGACCTTCAGGGAATTTTGAACTGAACACTTTATTTAATCTACAGGGTTAGATTTTTTTTCTTTCTTTACTAAACTTTTACCAAATACAAGGCCCAAGAGCCACTCAAGGTGGAAGGTTACTGAATAAGGTTGTTGGAGACACAAGAGGAAGTAAGTGCAGATTATGAGGATATGTAGAATAGATAACAGCTGACAAGATTAAGATTGTAGGGAGCATCCTCTTGGGAGTCTATTCACCAAGTAGAACATACCACTGTATGTCTGAAAAGAATATTGCTGTCATGTCTGATATTGCTGTCCATGTCTAAAACAAAACAAATAAGATACCCCTAGATATGGACAGTGGAATGAGAACAATCTAGTCTCTTAGATTAAATAAAGTTCTTTTTATAGATACAAATATTTAAGTAAATGCTCCATTTATAATAAACAGTATTAACGACATTTACTGGCCTGAAAGTCCAAGAAATTTTCATAGAAAATATGCATCCTCCTACAGGAATCGAACCTGTATCCTATATGGAACTGTCATATAGCCTGACATGCCTTAACCGATTGGGCCACAGAGGAGTGTTCGGTAAGCAAGGCCGATTTTACTGTTTTTAAACACAATTCTCCATGATTTTCTCTCATTCATTCATATCTGCTCAATGCGTATCAAAATGTAAACAAATAACGTCATACATTATGAAATGGACAAAGTCTGACAATTATTCAGGCCAGTAAATGTTGTTAATACTGTTTATTATAAACAGAGCATTTACTTAAATATTTGTATCTATAAAAAGAATGTATAAACATAACAAATGTCTTAAATAATTGTCGGACTTTGTCCATTTCATAATGTATTAAATAAAGTGTTACCTGAATCAAGAGACACCTGAGAAAGGCCAAAATGGCCAAAATGTGATAACAACAAAGATGATGATATTAGTCCAAGTGTAAATAATATAAGTAATGATAAAGGCTATATATTCAAAAGGTTATGAGCCCAAATGACTAATGTTCTATTAAAATTATTTTTTTGTTAGTTTTCCATAGTGTTTAAAACAAGGAAGCTTTGAAATATGGAGATAAAATAATATTTGAATTACTGAGTCTAGTTTTGTTGCTGCTATTTAGGGACAGTTATTTGCATTGAAAATAATATATGAAGGTAAGAAAAAAAATAGGGAGAGAGATAAAATATTAAAACATTTAATCATGGTACATCTCGGGGGGTTTCTTGCTACTGACACTCAATGACAAAATCACATTAAAAATAACAAAATTTACAAAATGTCACAGCAAACAGAAAAAGAAAAAAAATTATGAATTAAAATGAAAGAAAAATTCAAAAATTAAATCTCGAAAGATAAACTGCTAAGAATTTCCAACCCAAAGCCATGAAAAGCTCGAAGCAGAATGTATTTGTAAATTTTTAAATATTTGTGAAAATTTAAAATTTTTCTGAGTATTTATTCTTTTTAGACATATTTATCTTTTTTTCTTTTTTTGTTGACATGACTTTGCAAGTATCAGCAATTTTAATGTCTAAAACAAAATTCTGTATTCTAAATACTGAATTCCCTCCCTTAGATTTTTTTTTTTTTTTTTTTTTTTTTTTACTAGCCTTAAATTCTGATCACTCACTTCTCAAATAAAAAATATAATAAAACATTCAGCATTTCTGACCAATAAGACTTAGAATTTATAAAACAAAAATAAAAAAGGTCAGACTTACCTCCCTTGGATTTGAAAAATCATGCATAAAAATGTACAATGAAAGTTAGCATCTGAAATGCAGTAGACTTTATTTCATCTACAAGAACAAGTTAATCCTCATGAAAAATTTATAGATATATATTGAATTTCTATAAGATAATAAGTGAGGTCAGTAACCTAACACAGGAGAAAAAATATCCTTGTTTAGACTTCTGGGACCATTTTTACCTCCTCATGCATTCCTTTATAAAGATTAGCAATGATTCTAACCCCTGACTCTGTAGTTTCAAGACTTTAGACTGAACATTTAAAAACATGTGATCAGAATATGAGGTTAGATTAAAGAAATCTAAGGGAGGTAATTCAGCATTTGGAATGCGGAACTTATTTCAGAAGTTAAAAATTGAAGATATCTGGCATTGCTTAAAAGGAAAAAGGTATTGATAAACTTACCAGCAAGTTGAAATCTGATGACTGCTGAAAGTGATATTATAATTTGGTAAATAAATTTAATTTTATTTACCAAGATTTTTTTTCTTCTTAAGCTGAAATAAATTAGTTTTTTCTTTTTTTTACTATTTTTATCTAATTATTTTCCCTTTCTAATTAAATTAGAATCTCAAGTATTATTCTAATCATTTAAAATAGAAAATGTAATTTTAATTACACAAATTAATTTCATTTACTTTGAAACCTTTTTCCTTTCACGGTTCTTTTCTTTTACATGTACTATGACATTTTTAAAAATAATATTAAGTATTTCTTTCCAAAATCTAATGATTTATCAAACTTCTGGCATCACCAATTCCAAGACATTGCCACACAATTTAGATTCATAAGAAATTCCAATGGACTTGTTAAAATGTCCCATTTGCATAAATTACAGTTTGGTTTGTTTTATGGCATATCAACATCAATGGGGTATTTAATGCCAACAAATTTTTTTTGCTGGTAATATTTTTTTTTGTCAAAAATCTATTTCTGGTAATATTTTTTCTTCAAAAACCTATTGCTGGTAATGATTTTTTTACAAATTATTTTTGGTATTAAAACCTATTTTTACACTTTCATAGTGTTTTTTTACACAAATTACGGGTTCAAATTCCTTGTGCCAACAAAAAAAAATAAATAAATAAAATGCACAAAGTAAGATACGTGTCTAAAAGAATGGTTCCAATTGGAATATTTTAGATTTTCATCAGGATTATTGTCTTCAGGTGCTTCCTTCAGAAATGGAGAGAAACAAATAGAAGTAAATATTTCAGTCTAAATTCAATCCAGAGTTTATTTTTTTCAGAAGGAAGTTCCAAAGTAGACCAAAATCGAAAAGGAAAAATACCATATATTTCCACACATAAGGTGACCTTTAGATAAGATAAAAAAAATATAAGAAATTTTCATGAATTTATCCTATACCTGTAGTATAAGATGACTGCTCATTGATTATATGTTAGTTACTGTATTCTTAGAAATTCAAAATAAACAAAATAACAAAACCGATTCTAAATCATGTTTTTCCTACACATGTAAAAGGGAAACCATTGTTTTGTTTCCATTTCATCATGTGATCTCTTGCAAATACGGATTCTTCTTCCTCTTTTCCTATATCTAAACAGTTACAAACAGCCTGGTGTACTAATGGCCATCTACTTATACTTCAATGACAATCACAATATACCGTTAATAACAGTAAGATAATGTACAAGAATAATACCTTTGACTTTTAGCCATTTTTTTATTTGCAATCATAACTCAATGTTTGCATTTTCTCAGCTGAGCTTGCATGGATACAAGTTGATTTCCTTGATATGGAATTATTCTTCTAATAGGCAATTTATTATTAAGTTATGCCAGTAATATATAAGACAGAAATTGTTTTATTACTTTTATTATCAGTTTATTTGATAATGTGAATCTTTTCATGTACATTACTGGTTATCACCCCAAGGTTGAGTTTAACCTACTGGCAAACATCACTTAGAATTTAAGGTTTATTTTTTAAATTGGAGTATGAGAAACCCCCAAATTTTAAGGGTGATTTTGGGGATTTTGGGGGATCTTATATGCAGAAATATACAGTAACTTAAGAATCAATTTAAGGAAGACTGCAAAAATTGTACAAATTCAACTACAATAAATACAGTACTTCTTTAATTATACAGATGTGAATTGAAGACAAAAGTTGAAATCATCCAAACATTCTTCAAAAACACTTTCTAATAATTTTGTCTTGGACACGTGTTTGGAGAATTTAGGAAACCAAACTTGGTGTTTGATAGAAAAACTGATAAAATCATTTCAATTAATTCTCATTAGTTTCCTCATTGTTTTCATACAAAGAACATATTTGAATTATTACAATTTGACAAACAAGAGATTATAGCTTACATAATTGTCATATATGTGCATAAAACATGTGAACCATATAAAAATTTTATTTTTACTATTTAAAAAATGCTAGCATTGAATAAATATTTACCATATATATTCGCATATCATGTGACTTTTGAAGACCTAATTTTGAAGCTAAATTTAAAGGGGTCGCTTCATACACAAGATATAAAATTAGTGTATGTACTGCTGGCCCTGGCTACACTGTTGACCAAACTATATATCCATTTACTGTAGTCAAAAAGTACAGCTGTATGTAAAATAAACTGATGTTTTACCTAAATGTATCCAATAATAATGCATGTAATATTCACATATTAGTATTGTATCATAAAATACAAACATAGCAAATATGCATCTTTTCCATTGTTTACGTTTATAAGATATTTAGCCGTTTCTCATTTGGTTGTTTATGGCTGTACACATTTATGCAATGAGTATAGTGATACTAAAAATGCTTTTATCATTCTCTTTTATTTTTTTAAACTTATTTAACTGGAAGATGGGATAAAATGATAGAGGAAAAGAGGTTAGTCTATTGTAATTTGGCTTGTTTTAAAAATTGTTACAATTGTTATATCTTTTTTTGACTCAGCAGTTGAAAACTGCCAAAATTGTGAAAGATCAGTTTTATAGAAAATTGTTTTTTCATATTTTGTGGCCAATGCGAGTCATGGGACCATGCCCTTGTAACAACCCAGATGGGAGGGGAGGGTCTTGTGAGCCTAATTTTCTGAATAAACAAGATTTCAGGTCAGTGTATAGAGAAGAAGACTTTTTGACAACAAGGCAAATCAAGGCTTTTGACACCAAGAAGAGAGAATCAAGAAGGCACCAGTTACCAGCCAGCTGCAGAGAGACTAAGGAATTTTGAAGTTCAAGTGAAGATTCTCTTGTGGTAGGATGACAAAGAAGGAAAAGAATTCTAAGAAATTTTACTAAGCACAAACTGTGAATTAAAAAGACTTTTCAAAAATTACTTTATGTCTGAGAGACATTCATGGGGTATGGAAGTGTTTTTGTTTTTCTCAAAGGTGGTTGCACTTTTGTTTTTTTACTGCCTTCTTGTATTGTTTTCTCTTTTTCAAAATCTTTGTCTTTTCCTAAACTGTAATTTTTCCCATTTTTCGATAATAATCTTTTTATCAGAAATTGTTATCCTGACTTAATAAGCATACGAAAGGAAACTTTTGTTCAAACTTTGTATTTGTAACTTTTCCATAATTGTGTAGTGAATATTTCTTTTTAAAATTTTACGCAGTGCTTGAGTCTATTTTGTATTGCTATTTTACGCCTATTATGACTTTCTATTCCTACTAAGTTTTAGTGTTTGGTACAAAAACTTAGATTTGGTAGATTATGTTTGACAAATGTTTACATTGGTCGTGATTTCAACCAGAAGCTACCCTTTACAAATGCATCTATTTAATCCAGCTTTGAGTGAAGTTCTTCTATGTGCCATGTCCATTCAGGAAGTAGGTGATCATGGCTCTCTACAACTTCCTGTCTTTTGTAGTTCTTAAGTGGTAGAAAAACACAAGGCCAGCCAAAAACAAAAAAAAAAATTTTTT
>OZ038488.1:79122729-79150229 GCA_964036315.1 Acanthosepion esculentum
CATAACCAAATTATTCTATTTATTACTGATTATTTAATAAAATAATCAATAATAAATAATAAAAATTTAACAAAGAACACTATAAAATAGCCACAAAATTTCACTTGGATCTACAAACACTGAATAACCCTTAAAACAATTTGAAATATAACCATGACCACCCAACCAAATAACTGTTAGAAAAATTCAATAGGCCTACACATAATACATCACTCACCAGTATATATAAATAGTTGAGCAAAAACACAACACACATGGCCTGATGATTGCATTTAAGCATGCAGCAGACTGTCACTGCAGGTGTTGAATTCAATGTTCACTTTTAGATAAACTTAACTGCTTTCGATTACTTAAATGTCACTTTTCTTTTTCATTTTTTTGTGACTTAAGTTCTCCCAAAAGAAGGCCTAAAAGCCACTCAAGGTAGAGGGTTACCAAGTGAGATTGTTGTAAGAGCTTAAGGGAGAGGAAACAATGAAGTAAAAAGTACATATTATGAGGATATGAAGAATAGATACTGATTGACTCTAGACTTAAAGAGTTTAAGATTGTAGTAACCAGGGAAACATTCTTTTGGGAGTCTGTTCCACAAAGTAACAGTTCTGTGTGGACCTTACTGCTTACTAAAGAAATACAAAGGAAAACAAGAATGATTTGACTCTATGAACATGGCATAACAGGTCCTAGCTGTGAAGGTCTAAACTGATAGAACTAAGGAAAGTCACTCATCAGAACATTTATAATGGAAATAATGATAGAGTAGAGAGAAGCTTAGCTGTAAAGGTATGAACTGGCGGAACTAAATAATGTAGCTCATTTGAACATTTACCATAGTAATAGCAGTAGAGTAGGCGATGATAACAACATTTTGTTAGTTGGATAGGAGTTGCATGGTGAAAAATAATTCATTACCTACAAGGCTGTGTAATTGGTTTTTAACTGGACAATGTGGGTTGAGCAGTACCAGTACAGATATAGCACTAACACTCCATTCTTTATCTGACCTGACTCTTGTAAAGATAGAACATGGCAACTGAAGTTAGGTATGTTTTGGCGCGATACAATGTATCAACCATTATTCCAACATCTTAAGTAATGATACAAATATACAAGTTCCATTTGAGGTCTGAAATGAGCTTTAGACCCTATAGAGGTTCAAAGCAAGAAGCCTCATTAAGAGTATAACCATTCATCGGGACTGGTGCAGGTTTAGTGTTTGCTCAGTGGTGATGAAACATTACTAGCTTTGTTTTGGCGATATTAAATGATACAAACCTGTTGCCCCCTGTTCTGCTATTGGTCTTTGAGAATTACGTCAGAGGAGAGATCAGCTGCCAAGTTCTGGTCATCCATATATTTGGAGGTGCATGGTATCTTCTGCATATGGTTTTACTAAAGATCTGAGAATGTATGTAGATCACTAATATAAAGCAGAAAAGTGTAGGGCCAAAGGAGCATTGTATATATTTCAAATTTGAAATTTACAGTCTACAATTAGTGTTTATTTCTGTACAGAATAAATATGATATCTAGTAATACTTCAATAGATTTATCAGACTCTCTGACCCTGGTGAACATAGTTATGCAAAACTCTGGAGTTGATAAAGCGAGAAACCATTTAATAATTTGACTATAATCACTCTAGTCAACTATTAAGCACTTTCTTGACAAAAGTTCTGCTAGTCTTAAAATATGTACATTAAATTTTATTAATATTTATGTATTTTGATAGGTGTCATTAATTTATATATATATATATATATATATATATATATGAAGAAATATAGTTTTAAGGTATGCTATATTTATGGGATAAAGTGCTCAATATCAGAGATAGAATGTATGTAAATATAAACATAAACGTGAACATTGAAGTCAACACTCAGAGGCGACAGGCTGTTTCATGCTAGGCGCAATCATCAGCGGCCTGACAATTGCATCTAGTGTGAAACAGCCTGTCACCTCTGAGTGTTGACTTCAATGTTCACTTTTATATATATATTATTATTATTATTTATAGTATAACTGTGGATATAAACCAGATAATTAATATTTTAGGTTACATATTGATTACCCCTCTTTAACTATTTTAACATCTATTAATATTTAACAAGTTATTTGGCATTCCTCTTTTAAACTTTAAGCTTACACCTTTTTTTTCTTTTACATTAGCCCTCTACCTACAAGTTACATTTTTCATTTACACCCCAATAATATATCAAGTTCATATCAAATTTGAGCTTTGAATCTGTGTTTAATTTAGTGTTCCTCCCATGAAACCTAGTATTTTTTTTAAAGCAATTATAATAATTCATGCCTGATGAGTTGGTGAAACCATGAAACTTTAAGTTGTACTATGAACGTAGGTATATATATATATATATATGTATGTTCAAATTACTTACACAGAGAGATGAAGAAAAATTCTCATTCTAACCCATTTTTCAAAATTTGAATAAACAATCCAATATAATTTTTTGAATGTTAAGTTAGACTGTTTTATTTTATTTTAATGAACTGTCTTGGCTAGACACCACCTTATTTGGATATTTAAGGAATGGTCTTACCTTTAAATTTTCACTTTGGTTTACTGACACTAAATTGTGTTATTGTACTTTTATGTTGAATTAGCCTTAGAACAAGGTTTGTTTCTTCTCTATCAGAGAGGCTTCTTGGTCAAGCCAACAACTTTTCAGCACACTCGCCTCATTTTTATATATATATATATATATATATATATATATATATATATATATTACACACACACATACATACATACCAAGAGTTTGTGATTGCATGACAATGCCTTGTGGTGAGTGATCACCAAGTTTTACTGATTTTTATTTAAAATTTTAAGTGTTAAATTAACAAAAAAAAAAAAAGAAAAAAAATGAAATTATTTTCAATATGGCCGAATTTGAGATATACAACTTTCTTGCCTTCACTTTTTAAGATTTTTTTTTAATACGAAATATCAAAGTCATCCACTCAGCACAAATCCTTAATGAAAACTAAAAGAATATTTCAGCTGAAATAATTGTTTATTTATATAAACATCACATCACAATTAAAATAATTACTTGAAATATTTTCAATATTTTAGATGCACAAGGGGGTGCTGAAAAGTTCTCAACCCTAACTACTTCCCAAAATCTGATTAATTAACCAAACATCAGGATTTTTTTTTTTTTTTTGTGAGGGCAAGGGCTTCTTGGTTAGGCTGAGAACTTTTCATATGTACTTAAATATACAAGACTCATATCTAATTATTCAAACACAAAAGCATTTTTTATTAAGATTAAAGTAAAGATGAGTCAAAATTAACAATACAATGGTTGACAAAGTCATATGAGATATGTATTTTATACACACCAAAACAGCACTAATTTTTTTCATTACTTATTTCCATGCATACCAATCATGAATCAGTACAAATACAGATACATATAAAGCAAAGAAACACCATAGATTAGTCAATATTAGTATCTTGGTAAGTTAATGTAATTGTTAGTTATGGTTGGCTGCATATGCAGAGAAAAGTAATTAAGTAGGTTGGAATAGATGGAGAGATTAAATTTGAATATATTTAATTTTAAGTGAAAAATTAACAAATAATTAAAAATTATAAATTCAATTAAAATTAAAAAAATAAACAAATAATTTTGCTTTATTTGAAATTTACAAAAGAAAGTAAGTAAAAAAAAAATAAAATGATTCCGAAATATTTTTTTACTTACATGCTACTGAGGTCAGCTTAAACAAATAAGTGATTTCCATATAATATAGCCAATTTCTTTTTAAGTCCATATTTTGTTGACTTCAGATGAAAACTTGGAAGTTTTCCAACATATTTCAGTGAAATTTCCACTTACAAAATTAAAGCTTATAACTATCGTTTAGACATGGGGAAAAAAAGGTGTCAGTTTAAACTGAAGCCAGGGGGATATGGGCCATTTCAAAATATGAAATAAATTAAAACATTTTTATTTAAAGACAAAGTCAACAAATTTATCAATCAGCCCTGCTAACCAGTCAAGCCCCAAAATTGTATTTATTTTGCAAGATGATATCTGTACCAGCTACATGGAGGGGTGGATGGGTAAAATGTTCCATAAACTAGTATCAATTCCAATTGAGACTGTTTATATTTACTTTGCACTAATACCTGTAAGGCATGAATCCATTTCTCTCTATGCCCTATCCTGTTGCCAAACATCATGATAAAATTTCTTCACACTGGTATGCCACAACAGTTGATTGTAAAGAGAATGTGTTAGCACTTTTTTTGGAAAAAAAACCCACTCCCACATAACTATTTTATCTACATAGTTGTTAGAAGCTGTTACCCCCAAAGTCAACCTTGACAGTTTGTGATGTTTAAAAAAAGAAAAAAGAAAAAACCTGATCAAATTTGACAATAAAACCAGATTTATATATATTAAAATAAGAATTAAATAAAAATGAAATTTTCAAAACAATTGAGAAACATATCTAGTGCAATAGTCTTTGGTAAAAGGAAAATATTTTTGACGCAAGGAATATTTATTTCTAGTAAACAAGCAACAGAGATTTCCCCTGCTACTTGTACCATGTAAACTAGTGCAACCTGCCGCATGACACTTGGAGATGGGCATTGCCAATCAACCAATTTTCTTTGCCAATTGAAATGTCATTACAGATGGCAGCACTATCAAATGTCAAGCCCAAATAAACACTTTGTCATTAGACCAAGCAACTAACATTTTAAATATCAATTATGATTAAATTAATCTGACACAAGGCCACTTGCTGTGAGACTGAGAGAATACTGGATTTCAGCAGTCTTCCTCGTTGAGAAGGCTGGCAAATTTGGAAGCTCTACATTCAAACACTTAACTTTTATCTAGGCTTAAAACCCTAATTACTGGCTTTGATGATAAATGCACAACTACTTCAGCCACTAAATAGATCTAGATATTATATTGCCTTGAAAAATCATCATTCGGAACACTAGTTTTTACTAAGTCTTGAAACACTGACTTTTTGTACTGACACAAAATACACAACTGCATTAGCCACCAAGGATGCCTAGATATTATATTGCTCTGAAAGTCATCATTCAGAACCCTAGCCTTTTCTAAAGCATGAAACACTGACTTTTTATACAGATAAGAAGTGCACAACTACTTCAGCCAGTCAACTGGCCATTATTTTAAAGTAATTTCCAGTGTGATTTGAGTTTGCTTATAATGCCACATCTGACACCATTAAGGGGTGGGATTAAATAAATATTTTCCTCCAATCATTTACTGTAATTGTCTGAATTTACCAATTTTCCTTCCCACTTTCTCCCTAGTAAAGAACACATTTTCACAGGCTTTTGAAGCAGATTCATAATATGATACAGCAAATAAATAAAACTAAATAAATCCTTTATACAGAACAAGTCAAAACCCCTGATCTTATTAGCCTGTATCAACTGCTGACCATGATGTTTTCTTGATAGGCAGCTCAACGCATCAATCAGTAATTCAAGATAAGAGATTTTTGGTCTCTGTGTAAACGACAGGGTTCAATCATGGTTCAATTTCTTTTGAATCCAAACATGACAATTTATAATTCATTCTAAGGCTAAGTTGGAAGATAAAAATTTACAATTTAACCTAAGCTTGATGAAATGAAAACAATTCTAGAAGGAAAAACTTTTTAAAAAAATTAAATTCTGCACTGAGAATAGATGACAACTTACAAAATTAAGTATGGGCAGAAGGCTGAGTGCTTAGAATGTCCACTTTTACTAAAGCTTGAAAAAGTGACATTTTGTACTGACAGAAAATAAGCAACTTCTTCAGCCACCAAGCAAGTCTAGATATATTACCTTGAAAATCAGCATTCAGAACCCTCACATTTAGTAAGGCTTGAAACATTGACATTTTGTATTGACTGAAAGTACACAACTACTTCAGCCACCAACCATGAGATCCTGGCTTGTATCTCATCATGGATTTGTCAGGAAGATGACTTCTTGATGCTATCAACCTGGGGTTGCGATCAATCGGGCCAGGTTGATCCAAACTTCATGAGTGGAATTGGGGAGATGGAACCATTTGGGAGCTATCAATGGTTGTACTAGCATGAAGTCACAAGGCATTGTGATTGAGAGTTTGAGCCTCCCGGCCTTGTTCAGATTTGATCACACTAGATAATGTGGTCTATCTCAGAAACTGTAACTAAGGTCTGCTCAGCAGGTGGTCTCTGTGGGTGTTGAACAAACACGAATGTGCCTGAGCAGGCATCTGCAACAGGTATTGGCTAGCCACCCTAGTAAACAGGCATACTCAGATAGGAGTGGCTACCACCACTACAAAATTAAGTTTTATTAGGGTCATTATGCTAACCCTGTAGAAAATACACCGAAATCAAATTCTGTGCTAGAAACAAAGAGTGTGTATTATAAAAGAAGAGATGTGTCTGTCTATCATAAACTGACCGGGCATAACCTTGTATGTGTGTATGTAACGTTCTGTAATACCTTGTGATACGAGCTGACCAACATACAAATTTTTTGAGACACAAGCCGGAGTTTGGTCTATTTTTTTGCCTTGAGATACAAGCTAGTTTCAGTTAAGCATCTGCCGTAAGCATGTTCACCTCTGCCCTGGAAGAGATGTGTCTGTCTATCATAAACTGACCGGGCATAACCTTGTATGTGTGTATGTAACGTTCTGTAATACCTTGTGATACGAGCTGACCAACATACAAATTTTTTGAGACACAAGCCGGAGTTTGGTCTATTTTTTTGCCTTGAGATACAAGCTAGTTTCAGTTAAGCATCTGCCATAAGCATGTTCACCTCTGCCCTGGAAGGAGCACTGTTGTGTTGTGTCTTTTTTGCTGTTATTTTGCACAATTTCTTTAGTGACACTTTATGTGTCCGAAGAAAGAAAGTATAAAGGGCAGTGGTGAATTTTTGATGGCCTGGAACAGATCAGAAATATTTCCATTAATTTCAATGGGGAAAAGTGAATTGAGATACGCGTGTTTTGAGCTACTAGCTAAGACTTGAAACAAATTAAACTTGTATCTCTCAAGGCATTACTGTATATTCATATGTCTGTGCTGTGCGTAAGTGACTTACATATGCTTGTATTATTAAATCTATGCACAAGCACATGTCTACATTGAAATAAGACATTGGAATAATGTATTCCCCTTCCATATTCAGTCTGGGCAACCCCTACCCGGGGCTGAGCAATAAAATCATAGTTGAATGCTATAATTTTTTAACCCCCCCCCCAATAAATAAATAAGAATAAAAAATTTAAAAAAATAATAAATAAGAATAAAAAAATTTAAAAAATAATAAATAAATAAATAAGAATAAAAAAATTTAAAAAATAATAAATAAATAAATAAGAATAAAAAATTTAAAAAATAATAAATAAATAAATAATAATACCAATAAATATCAGGTAATTTTATGATTTTATTAAACTTTTTGGAAATTATTTGGTAATAAATATAATTATTTTTTTTTAAAGATTTTAAAAAAATTTTGAAGAAATGCTTATGGGTCTGCCATTGAATTAAAATATACATGTTCATACACAAATGTACATACACAATTTCACTGAAAATGAAATGGACATTTGCAAGAGCTAATTTCCATTTTTGTTTGGCAACAAACCCAGCTTAACAGGAAAAGGGTAGAAGCCAAAATGTAGAACTGTGAAGTCCTTTGAAGTCACTTATATATGGCTCCTTTTATATTTAATTTGAATATACACTATAGGCCAAAGGCTTAAGACCACCCTCTGAATTTTGAAGAATAACCTAAATATTGAAGGTTTCATGCCTTTTTCAAAACTTACTAACTCACTTCAGGTCTGAGAGACTTTCTGTTCCTGAAGAGTTTTATCATATATTCAATAATAATAACAAAATTAACTTATTATTGTATAACGTTACCTTAAAATTTTAGCTTGTTTTATCTAATCTACCTTGCTAGCTAATAGTAATGTTAGGGTTGGTGAATTTAAAATTTTAGATAACCCCTCTCCAAAAAATCAAATGCCATGTGCTAATAGGTTAAATAGTTTCAGCACCCTAACTTAGTAGGAGTTGATTAAACCAAAGAAGGTAAGAAATGTACTAATTATTCAATTCATTGGGTGGTCCCCAAACTTTTGCCTTATAGTATACTTTCTTATAAATGTAGTATTTTAAATGGACAAACAGTTTAGATTTGAAATTTGATCATCTTGTTGTCAGCAAACTAATAATGAATAAAAAGAATCACAGACTTTATGCCTAACGTTTATGTTTAATAGAAATTTCTTTTCTGGCAACAACGACAACACAGAATTTGAGATTTAACTGCAGCTTCCTTTAAATTCTCAAATGCTCCATTGGCAGGAGATAGTAGATAGGGGAGAGAAAGAGAGAGAGTCAAATAAAGGGGGTGATGGCAAGACACGACCGAGGGTGTAAAATGGAATGAAAGGAACAGTGGTGTTGGGGCATGGGAAGGTAAGAAACAACAGAGGATGGGGTGGATAAAACATGTAAAGTGAGATTGGGTGTGGCCATCATTTCTTTGGGTTAACAGCCAAATTTCTGCAGTGCCAGCAAACAGGATTTTTATCAGCAAATAAGAAGGACTAGATGATGCCTTGGGGCCAGGGGTTGGTGCAGGCAGGAAGAGGGCAATGAGCTTATAACTCTGTACTGAGACTATCATTATGATTTGCTACAAGCATCACAAGTGTAAGGTACATCGCTTAAACATTGTATACTAAATATACATTTTAACATAAATATATATAAATCAACGCCCTCGACTTGCAAATCAAATATGTACACAGAAATTCCTTTATACATACACTGTTAAGTTTTATTATAAATACAAGATTAATTTCAGCACATAATATCTATTTTTACTAAAAATATTTACAATAACTTATTTGGCAGTGTAATATTTTATTATGCAATTTAAGGATTGTTCACCATATTGTAAATAAATGGGTGCTACTTGAATAGACTAGTCCACTCGTAAAAAATGAAAAATTTTGGTAGAAGGAATAATTTTGGTAGATGAACATTCATTACTTTCATCAAGACGTGACATTTGTCAGAATAAAAAAAAACAGATTTCCTTTCATCACTTTAGATGTGGGGGTTCTGTTCTTAATATCAATACAAAGCAAAATTGATTCCTGACTTTTTACAGTTATCAGAAATTCGACGTCTGTTTACAAGTGTCAAATTTGAAACTTTACACCACTGATAACTGTGTAAGAAAACAAAAATATTTATTTTCAAATAAAAGGATATATATTTCTTTGTGTTTTATTTAAAGAAAATATTTTAAACAAGCAATTGTTTAGCAAAATATGTTTTTTTATTTTTATTTTTTTTACAAAAAGACTATCATTAAGGATAAAGTAGATCCATACATTTTTAAAGTAGTGTCAGATCTTAAATTAAAGAACAAAGTTTTACGTTAGTTAAAAAGGTATTAAAAATATGCAGTTTTCAATATCGTAAACACATTTTTAAAGCACAAAATTTGTAAATAAAAGTAAAGTGCAGGCACCTCTGTAAAATCCATTTGATACTGTATCAATATTATGAACAGAACCAAATATTCTAAATCAAGACAGAATCAATATTTTTTTTTATTCTGACTAATATCATGAATTCTGGAAAGTTCAAGCAATGCTAATCTATAAAAATTATCCCCCAGAAAATATTTTTTTTATGAGTCTATTTAAATAATTCCAATAAATGTTTATAATCATATAGTTACAAATACATATATTTTTAATTTCATATATATTCATTTTATATAAAAAAAATGATATACAGTATAAGAAAGATATAAACTCAAAAGATAAAATATATTATAAACTTATTGAATGATAGAAGATGCTGGAAACTGCAAAAGACTTAAAAAAAAAAAGATCTGAGAACAATCGAGAAAAAAAAAATTCAAAACAAACTGGCTTTAAGAATGCCACAAAAATAGATTTGTGAAAAATTAAAAGGATAATAAGCAAGAGAAGTGGATTGAACAGCAAGAAAATATTTGAAGAAGCTGTTATCGCAAATGTAAACAGAGAAAAAAAATGCAGAATATCAAGAACATTAGCTAAAGGCATGAAAGCAACTAAACTAAGTAAACATCACAAAGTACACAAAAACTGATTTTTCTTAACAGTAAATTTTAGTTATAAATGTAGAGCTAGATTCACTGGATCTGATGTCTGAGAGCTGTCTACATTTGACAGTTGGCTTACTGTGACTTGTTCCATCAAGACAGTCGAACTCTCTGCCTCTGAGCAGAGAGGAACCCGGACGAGGCTCCGCCGAAGGGCAGAGTCTCGTTCGGGGAGGTTGACCAACCCGATTCTGTTTTTACAGTTTCTACGGGCATTTTTTGGTAAATAGTTTTTCGAGTAAATATCGATGTCTGTTGTGTCCTTCATGGAAATAATCAACCAACATAACTTACAAGTTACATTAGAGAGATGGAGTAATGTTTTACATTGATATTGTAGGCAGTAAATTTACAGGACCTTTCAAAGTTTATAATGATTTCAAGTTAAATGCACACCATTATAAGTCATTGCATAAAACATTTTTTTGACTGGTACAGATCTAACAAAGGCATTTAGTAGAGGCTCAGTTGCATTGAACAAGTTTCAATACAAAGAATGCTTTTCTCATTCTTTGTGGCACCAGTCTGAATTCAGTTCTCCTTCTCCTAAACTGGCTGCCATCCAAGGCAAGAGAGTTCAGACTATCTTGCTATTTAACACATAGCTGAGGGAAAATGGATTCATGCTTTTTCTAAGTAATAAGACTGAAGTAAAAAAAATATATACAAAAAGAATTTAAATTCAGCTCACCAGTAACAATTATGCTATGTGTGTGTTTTCATATATATATATATATATATATATATATATATATATATATATACATACACATACATACATACAGACATGTAAATTGTTACCATTATATATTTTTAATTTCGCGCATACACATTGTTTTTGATTTTTTTTTACTGCAGAGTATAGTAGGGTCAGTTAGATATCTTTGAGAAAAAGAGCACCATGACACAATTCCCTCTGCCAGAAATTTGGAAATAGAATTTTGTACTGTTTGGCATTTGGGCCAAAAGCTCCAATACAAACATTTCAGAGTGTTTGGGTATCAATCTGAGGACAGTACAGAGGATTCGGAAATAGTTTAAATGAGTCTAATGGTGATTATGAAGTTGTTTTGAGTGATTGAATGACATTATGCCTCCATTCATCTTCCCACAGGGCCTCAAACTCAATGCAGAGGCCTACATCAAGTGCCTTGAGGAGGTAGTGCTGATGTAGGCGAAGAGGGTTGCTGCTTGAAGACCCTATGTCTGGCAACAGGACTCTACACTATGACACACAAACAGGAGAACCCAGTCATGGCTGTCAGACAATTTCTGTGACCACATCACCCCTTATATCTGGCCATCTAACTTTCCAGGCTGCAACCCCTTTGATTATTATGTGTGAATGCAGTTGAATGAGAGATCAACAAAACTACTTGTAACACCAAAGATGAACTGAAGGTAAGGAATACAGCAACATTTATCAACTTAAACAAGGAGACTGTCAAGAAGAGTTGCAGGAGATTCCGAAAGTCATCTAGAGGCTATGGTTGAAGCCGATGGCAATTGTATTGAATAAATTTAATCTTTAATATTTCAAAATATTTTTGTGTAATTTTGGTAAATATATGTTAAAATGAGATATCAGTGTTATTTTCATTGAGGCTATAACAGCTCAGTTCTTAGAAATTAACTACAAGACTACTTACATATGATTTGATTATAGTGGTGAAAACTTGTGCAGAACCAACTTCATGTTTTAGAGTGAAGATAAGAAATGTACTAATTATTCAATTCATTGGGTGGTCCCAAAACTTTTAGCTTATAGCGTATTTTCTTATAAACGTAGCATTTTAAATGGACAAATGGTTTAGATGTGAAATTTGATCATCTTGTCAACTAGTAAGGAATAAAAAGAATAAAATATGTCCTAACACAATATGGTTTCTGTTATTTGGTACAGTTTGTGATTCTGATGTGCCATTCCATGCGGTTGGAAGAAGGATGGTCCTCTTTAAAACCTATAGACTTCATTTGCACAAAGCTGTTTTTAATCATTGAGTTGATGAAGCAGTTGTAGACAGCTGACAGTTCAGATATTTCTGAATGAGTGTGGCACCATACATGACATCCAGATGAAAGTCTCGATCTGACAAGGCTATTTAAGAACATGACTCAAATTTTGTGGCAAAAGAGAAAGTCACATACTGAGAAAAAGGGGCACGTGTTCTGTACAATACACCGAAGACAAAATAATGAAAACAGAAACAAGTCAGTCGCACTTGTTGCTATAAATGCATCTCAGATATGCTAATATTGTTTGTGCTCACCAACCATCGACCAATGAAAAAATTGTTCTGTCGATAAAAGTAGTTGGTGTTTTCAAATTGGGAAATAGTTTATTTTTCTACCTCATCTGTCAGCTTGCGAGTGCATTGGATTTCTGACTGTTTACGTGTATTGGGAATTTTTTTTATATTGGACCTGCGTTTCATGATTCCAACATATCTTTCCGTCCCTGGATTTTCGAGTTTGACTTGTAATTTGTTTATTTTGTTTTATAACTGCACTGCCATATCATTTTTTTGTACAAGTTTTTAGGTTAATGTTTTGTTTCTTTAGTAGCTTGCAGTGTTGGGAAAAACAAACCATAGCACAATCTATTCTATGTTCAATTTCCTTGTCACCTATACTAAAGTATTTGAGGTGTTTAGTATTTATCAATTCTACACCACAAATTTTATGATGGATTCAGGTTACATGCTGCCTCTGTTTTCATTCCAGTCTCTCTTATTATATCAGACTAAGTTACATCCGATTTAGGTCAGAGGTCACAATGGCCAAAGCATTGTGAAAATAAAAACAAAGATGGGGATATTAGTCCAAACAGAAATGACAAATATGGATAACTTCTCACAGAAATTACATTTAGTAAATAAACAGTTATTACAAAGCTAGTCTAATAGACTACTCCCAGTATATGGAAAAATTTTCAGTAGGCATCACAAAATATGCTGGTCTTGTGCCAGACAAAACTACATTTCATAAATGCTCTAAAATCCCTCATAAAAACTCGAACAGGCAGGAATGGCTGAAAAGCTAAGAATAAAAATGTAACTGAAACTTGTTTTCTTTTCTCAAAGACAAAGTAAGAATTCCTCCCCAAAATAACCAAGTACACCTGTATATCAGGTTCTATTTATATCCAAAGCAGTATCCCACCCAAAAAGCTGTCTGGGTTTGGAATCCTGTCTTTCAGATATAGTTACTTTGTACACTTCTTTTTAATTTAAGGAGCAAGAACAAGAAGAATGATGGAACTCTGTTAAACAGTTTCATCCCTACCTAAGAGGGAAAAATGTTTTAGAACGCCTCATATGGTAACGGTGAAATTAGCTGTTTCCAACATTAAGCATTCATTGGCTGATCAGTTAGCACTACTGTCAGTTGAAATTTATAAAATATTTTTCATTTTTTCAGGAAATTAGACTTCAAGACCGCAGTTATTACTCTTTACAGTACTGATGACAATTTCCTTCCTAAGCTTTTGCTTATGGTTGTGTGGATGGTTAATATTTTCCTTCTAGTTACATGTGCTATTGATTTTACTTGCTACAGTTGAAAGTCATCAAGTGATGCATTTTTTGTTATTTAGTGAAGCTTTTTGTGATTTTTATAGAATCAATCTATAGGGACTAACAAAGGCTCATTTTCTTTAAGATCCATAGGTTTTTTTTCATTTGAAGCTATTCTTAATCTTGGATCTGTAAAAATGCTTGTATATAGATGATAGTTTAAACATTTATGAACAGGTTGGATGCTATGAATGATATCCACCTGAGAGACTAGATCTGACAAGGCTATTGAAGATCGTTACTCAAGATTTTATAGCGGACATCTTCAGTTACAAAATAAGGTTAGGGACATTCTGTAAAAGCATGTGAATTTTTTAGATGATGCAGTTTCAATTGTTACTTTTGAAACTCATGTTTTTATTCTTAATTATTTTTAATCTTGATTTCACCAGGATCAGAATTTATTAGAAAGCAGTATGGATTGGAAATTGGACATAAAAGATTAACAAACCCAACTAGAAATGGAACTTGGCTCTCTCATTTCCAATTCTGAGCTGTTATCCATTACACCATCTGCACATCCAAACTTACGGCACCTGCTATTCCCAAGTGATCACCCATATAGGCAGTTGACATTGCTTACCTTCATTGAACACAAGAACCGGTGTTCAATGTGATATGGCCATAAGCTTGTGTATGTGTCTGCTCTGAATATGCATGTACATGTATACATTAAGCGTGTGTGTATGCATTTCAACTAGGTATGTGTATTTCTGCAATGTGTATGTGTAACTTGTGTGTGTATGTGTGTTTGGTGTACCTGTATATCTGTTGTGTCTGTGTGTGTATCTTTTAATCATGTTCATGTATGTTATGCATGTGTCTGCTGTGCATATGTGTGTGTATCTTGTGTGCATGTGTTTGTATATCTACCATGTGTGTGTGACACTGTCTCTATTGTGTATGCATTTCTGTAGGCTTCTTGTGGAATATAGCGATGTTACTGCTGTTTCAGAAGCAAATTAATTTTTCTGGCACCAGAATTCTTCTCACTCAAATTGACTACAATTGCCTATTTATCCAAGAGAAGAGCAACCTATTCATGCCTTTTCCCAAGGTATTAGTGCCAAATGAATACAAACAGCCCCAGCCAGAGTTTACAGCCAGTTTATCAATTCTCTCATCCATGCCAGGAACAGTTAAGATTCTACCCATTCTTCATTGAATGATAGTTCCTTTCAACAAACTTTGCATTCCAACCAATAATCATCAACCCAGATAAATGACGGTGCATTATCTTTACTGAATCAATTAAATATGAAGTACAAGTCCAGGAGAAGACAAGGGTGGAGCACAAACAAGTATTGCACAAGACAAAAGTGTGAGACAACCCAATGAGGATTAAACTTGATACACAAAAAAAATGGTCTTTGAAGCACTGACAATAACAGGACATCAAATCAGCCTGGAAATCTCGTCTCTTACTATTAATAAGCAGTGGGGAACAATGGAGTAACGGATAGCAGATTGGATTGAGGAATCGGAGAGCCAAGTTCGAATTCCATTCGAATCCATTACATTCACTTATGTGCTAATACCCCTGGGAAAGGTATGAATCCTCTTCTTCTCCCTCCAACTATGGGTAAATAGCAGAACAGACTGGGTTCTACAGCCTTGGATGGCAACTGGTCTACCGGAGAAAGAAATGGCAACCACTGCTGGAAAAAATCTGCCTCGTCAGTCATGTATCAGAAGATACATGATTACCTAAGCGTGTATCATGCATGGCACTTAACTGACTAACTACTAATAAATTACTTTTCTCAGCACTATCCAGTCAAAACTAATTTACAAATTCCTATAGAACAAATTGTGAAAAATTCTAAAAAGTAACAACATAATCCTGCCATGGAAGTAAAAAGATAAATTTCACTTGGTAAAATGATGTTAACATAAAATTTATATTTCCTTATATAATTAAAATTGCTGTGTGTGTGCATATACATGCATGAGATAATGATATATATTTTTATATATCAAGAACAATATTGGGGAAGAATGTGACAAAGCGGAGAAAATTTTCTTGTAGCATGTTTTGTCAATTTAATAAGACTGACCACAATTTTGGCATAAAATATACTACTCCAATCAAAGGAGGAAAAAAACTCATTAACAATTCACTATGATGAAAATGCCTAGAGAATTCCTTGATCACAAGGTGTTATGGTGAAACACACCTAGTCTATAGATAATAGACTCTCCCACCTAATATAAGTAGGAGTTAGTTAGGGTAGACTGGGAGTCGAATACGAAAGTAGTCAGCTACCACAACTAGATTACTCTGCGTAATACTTATTATAACAAGTTCATAACGTTTTTGTACGTTGAACCTATTTAGGACCGAATTTAGTCCAAATACAGTTTCCACTGCAGAAAGTAACTCTACAACACAAGGTCATCTACAATAAATCTGTGCCCTGGCTCTTACATTTCTAGCAGAACTTCTATTATCACAGTGTGGAATACCTATTAACAAAGTGATGGAAAGAAAACAAGAAAGAATCTAAATGAAATCAGCTAGAAAAAAAAATTAATTAAAAATTCCCAGCATCCTTCATTTGTGCATATATGTAGATGCACCAACATTATATGTGTAGATATATATATATATATATATGTGTATATATACACACACATACATACATATATATATATATATATATACATACCATACCATATATACTTGTGTAATATCATACACAAGATATAAAATTAGCATATGTACTGCTGGCCCTGGCTATGCTGTTGACCAAACTACATATCCATTTACTGTAGTCAAAATGTACAGCTGTATTTAATGCATATTACACAAGTATATATGGTATGTGGGGGAAAAAAGAGATAAATTTTTATATGCCAGAACAATGTTAGGAAAATCAAATGACAAAGTGGGAAAAAGATTTCTGTGTGACAGCTTTAATCTGATGAAACCCTAAAGAACAAAACCTATGTTTACTATGTTTAAATTTTAGCATCCTTTCTCCTGCATGCATAATCACATCAGCATAAATATCACTAAAGGACAAAACATGTCATACAAAAAACTTTTTCCACTTTGTCATTGATTTTCCTAAGATATATATATATATATATATATATATATATTACTAATTGTTCCTCCAATACAAGGTATAAGAGCCACTCAGAGTAGTGTTAATGAATGAGGGTGTATTAACATAAGAGGATATATATATATATATATATATATATATATATATATATATATATATATATCTGAATATAAAAGTGAACATTGAAGTCAACACTCAGAGGCGACGGGCTGTTTCATGCTAGACACAATTGTCAGGCTACCTGTTGCCTCTGAGTGTTGACTTCAATGTTCACTTTTTATATATATTTACATATGCTCTATCTGTGATATTGAGCACTTTATCCCATAAATATAGCACACCTTAAAACTATATTTCTTCATATATATATATATATATATATATATATGTGATCTAAATAAAGAGATATGATCAAACATGTGTGAGTGATTACATACACATATTTGTGAGCAAATAACCATATTTTGAATTTATACCCTAATGCTATATTATATTTATAATAATCTTGAACTTTGAATCCATATACAATGTAGCATTGTTCCCATGAGGCCCAGAAATAAAAAAAATAAAAAATCAACTGCATTGAACACTTTGTAACTTTTTATACCTAATGAATGGGAAAACCATGAAACTGAGTTGTACTGTAAACATAGGTATGTGTGTAATTATATATATGGGGAAACGACATAAATTTTTATATGAAGAACAATTTTAGGGAAAAACTATGACAAAGAGGAAAATGTTTTTTGTGTGATCTATTTCATCCTTTAAGACTTCATTGGACTAAAGTTATGTTTATATTGATGCAACTGCACATGTACACAAAAGAAAAGGAGACACTGAGAATTTAATTTTTTTAAAAATATGTTTTGGGTATGTGGTCTTCGATTTCTTTCATATAGTTCTTTTGTTCATGTTTCTATCACATGAAGTACAAAATATGTCACAAAAACTTTTTACACTTGTCATAGTTTTCCCCTCATTATATATATATATATATATATATATATATGTATGTATATGTATGTATGTGTGTGCGTGCGTGCGTGCGTGTGAACAAAGACGAAAGGAAAACTTACCTTAGTGCATTTCAAGGCCAACTTTATCAAGGCAAATACCTTGATAAAGCCCCTCAGAGGATGAAACATGTTGGCTAAGGTAAGTTTTCCTTTTATTTTTATTCATACTGTCCTTTCACATATATATTCTACCATAATTTATATATATATATATATATATATATATTATATATATATATATATATATGTAAAAACAAGAGAGAGAGATGGGTTGGGTAGTGAAAGTTCTTGACTTAACCACTTCACAAAATTTGACCAAACATCAGAATTTTGTAGGCATTTCCTTCCTGGTCATGTTGAGAACTTACAGCACCTTATTTTTTAGGTATATGTGCAGAGACCTAGCTAGCTAGATAACACACACACACACAGATTGTGATTATTGAGACAGGTTTTTTTAAATAGCAATAACTGACTGATACCATTAAGTAAATGGTGTAAATATTGAAACAACTTGGTTCCTTGTTACATTATTAAATTTTTTGTCATAAAAAAATGTAACATTATTAAAAAAAATGTCTGGAACTTTGATAAGAGACTAATATTTGAATTCATTTTACTTAAATAAATATTCAAGAACAACTGAATTTTTCCTACACAACCTTGTGAATTTGGTGATTGTGTAATTGTGAGTTCAATTCCTGGGCCAGGTAGTGTGTACTTGGGCTCAGTGTAAACAGAGGAACAATAATTAAGCAGTACTAAAAATAAGAACTAGACAAGATATCCCTAGATATGGGAAGTGGAATGAGAACAGTCTACCCCTGTAGGTTAAATAAAGGGTTCAATTCTGAATTCTCCGTAGGTTAACCAAATATACACCTGATGAAGGTTGGAAGTCTCAACAGCCAAAATATTGTGACAACAAAAAAGATGGGGAGAATAGTCTGAATGCAAATAGTGTAAATAATGATAACATCTCTAACCAGAAATTCAGACAGAGAGAAGATTTAAGTTAGCCATTAAAATTAACTAATATCACACATACATACATGCACACACACATAACATATAGACATTGAATTTTAGAGAAAGAATATTTGGTCTATTGATAGCTATAAAAATTTAGCTTTATGGTACAAAGCTAAGCCTTTGTAAAAAAAAAAAAAAGGGATGTGCCAAAATATATGAAAATCCCTAAAAATTTATTTCTTTATCTAAGTAAATGAGTTCATACTAGAAATGAATTAATTATGGTGATTTTCGATTTTAAGCAATGTCTGAATACGAAGATAAACTTAGCTCACTTTATTTTAAAGTAATGTTTTCATTTTTCTTCAAAAATATTTCTATATACATGCTTTTAATAAAAAAAAATAAAAATAAAAAAGCAAAAATCCTGGTTACATCAAATCTTTTCAAGGTTAAAGGAAGCACATATAAAAAAACGCAAAAATAGTTAATTTCACTGCAAATGATGTTTATTAAAAAAAGATATAAAAAGATTAATTAGAAAAATTCTAAATATTGTTTAATATTCTTAATGATTTTAATTTGCATTTTTTTTTCTTTTAAAAATATTATAAATCATCTACAGGGAAACTACAAAAGAATTGCCATTATATACTGGCTAGGTGGAAAGAAACTCCATACTGGAAATTACTTATAACTTTTGTTAATACCACCACATTTGCATGAAACAAAATATATTGTGATCCATAAAGATAAAACTAATTTCTGTTTTTATTTCAGAATGACAAATGTAGCCCAGAATGGCACAATGCCTGACACAGTGCCAATAATATACTCAGCTAACATCCTGTTACTAAATGAGGGCAGGACATGGTACAAGTCTAGAGATGGTGGTGTAGTGTTTATGGACCTCATGCTTCAATAGATGCCAAAACCATCAGAATTTGTCATTCCAAGCTGATGAGGAGTCCTTCAACATCCAGATTGGAAAAAGATGAGCAAAAGGTAGAATTTTAACACTCTACTGTATCTCTACCATGTTTCTGTTCAAAATAAAACCTGTTTTATGAAAATCGACCACAGTAATTAAAAAAGTTATCGACAATTTTAAATAACAATTTCCACTCATCCTGTATAAGTTTAAAATTTGCTGTATTCATAAAGGGAAAAGTGAGATAGTGTTTTTTTTTTTGTTTTTTTTTTTTACAGCTTTGCAGATTATTTAAAGACAGAAAACATTTTTAGATTGTAAAAATTTTTTTTGGTGATAATGATTTAGCAATACAATTCCTACTAATTAACCCATAAAAAAGAAAAGAGGTCAATTCATACCTTTCCCAAGGGTATTTGAGCATAAGTGAATATAACAAACTCGACTGGAATTGGAACACAACTCTACAATTTCCAATTCCAAGCCATTATCCATTACACCAACTGCACATCCAAGCTTAAAGTATTTGGCATTCACAAAGGGGTCAACCATCTGGGTACTGACCAAGCTCAGCATTGCTTAACTTTGGTGATTGTACAAGAATTGGTGTTTCAATGTGATATGGCCATAAGGGTAGAGTGTTTAAAGTGTTGACACATTAATCAACATGCTGTCAGTTTCACACTTCAATATAATCTTAATGCCAAGTGATATATAATAAAAAAAATAAAATTAAATGTTCACTTTTTTTCTTTTAATCATTTCACCCCAAGCAAAGCATTAAAGCCACTAGGATGCAAGGGGTTACTTATCTACTAATTTTATTTGTTTCTATTAATCCACTATCTCTTTATATTGAGTACTATAATTACAAAGACTTCTTGCCTTAAATGCATTCTTACCTAAATATCCTTGTCTACAGACTTGGGGGGGGGGGTTAAACATAATATTCATTAATGTCAATATATTCAGAAAGGAGTTTATAAAAGTCACAAGGGCGGTGAAACTATTGAGCTTTTCTGCTAAAAATCTATCCATTTCCCAATTTTTTTAAAAGATTCTTGCAAATCTCGTTTAAGAAAAAATTTTAAAAAAACTGTCAAGAAATTTTTGATGGCTTAGGGACATACTGGATAACTTTAAATAACATATTTTTTTTCATATTGTGTACAGCAACACACACCCTGCACACACACACACACAGCTATAAAAAAAAAAATTGGAAAATCTGAGCAATGCACACAAGCTGAATGTAGTGTGAAGTTTTTCCCCACTACTCGGAGTCTGTGAGTACACTTTGAGATGTGGGGAGAAAAAGAATGTTTTAAACTAAGGCCATAAATGATGATGCTATACTGCAAAAGACTCCACTGCAGCAAGTTAACCACCTACTGAGTGAGGATGAAGGATTATTGTCTTTGAAAGACACCGTCCCCATTTGGTGAACAAGTCTCTGAACTACAAAGGACTGGGACCCTCACTGAAAAGATGTGACAACACTCTGAAAAAGGACCTTCATCCTTTTTTGGATTCAACCACAATCACAGTGAGAAAGAGAGACAGCCAATAGGCCAGTATAAAAGCACAGGCTCTACCAAGCAAATACCCTCACTGAATTAAACTACAGAAAAAGAATAGAGCTTCCACTAGCCACCAAGCCCTTTCCCCAGAGTCATTGTGGAAAAGCATGCCTCTCCTGTAGAGAATTTGCAAACAACTTGAGAAGCTGCAACTTATATGAAAAATCCTTCCTTAAAATCTTCATTCATGAAATGATTTTTTTATGGGTAAACGATTATTTTTCATGGTAATATTCTTCATATTTGCGGTTGCCCCTCGTACGTGGATATATGCCACTTAAGGTTAATAAAATCTTTATGTGTCCTGACAACCAACTACTATTTGTAGATAATTTACTTAGCTATTCTAAATAAATTTTTAATATACTTTAACCAATTTTTAGTATTCTTCTAACAATTTCCTCCAGCTAAAACATCTTAACAAAACTGGAAACAGGGTCACTTGTATATCATCTGTTGGGATAAGTACATGTAAATGTCTTAAGCAGTTGTACTTGTTGCAAACTTCAATTTTAAGTAGGAAAAAAAAAATTAGTTTCATGAAAAAGAAAAGAAAAACAGTAAATATTGGGAGGAGGAGGTGGAGGAGAAGAGAAAGAAGAAGAAGAAGGTACATTGCAAAGAGCTGTACATACCTGAACTTCACTTTCGGGTGAGGTTGAAGTATTGTCTTCAGTTTTACTGGAGGTCCACTCCAATTTATTGTAGTTGAAAATTGCAAATGACTGCACCCAATTTGTGATCAGAACGGCTTGGAATGTATTTTTCTGTAAAAAGATCAAGAGAAAAATTAAGATAACTATATTTCAAATAATTTTTGGAAAAAAGATAGAAAAAAAAAAAAAAATTAAACATTCCATCCTCTTGTTACTCTGTCACCATTACCATAATAAATATTCTGACAAGTTACATTCCTTAGTTCCACCAATTCTGACATTCATAGCTAAAACCTCTTATCTTACATATACTGAAACTTAGGCTGACTCAAGGTACTGGCAACTCAGGCACAGAAGTTAACCATTGCCAATGATGGCTTGCTGAGGTATGGTTAACACCCTGTTTTAGACATAAGGGGTTACTGAAAGTGAAAGAATGAGAAGACTTTAGTGAGGAGAAAGGGCAATAAATAAATAAAAAAATAGGATTCAGGAAGACAAAAGAACGTTAGTGTTTCATTTAAATCTTTGAAGATTGTAACTGGTAGGGAAGCAAAAGATTCAGAAGGGAGTTCCACATGCAACAAGTGCCAGAAAAGAAACTATTAGAATAGAGCCTGGTTGCATCTAGGTAGTTCAACAGTGAAATGGTGAGACCTAGTTGCCAATCTAGTAACACACCTAAATTCATTCAGTCAAGGCACAAAGGGGGAAAGATCATCAGAATAATAGAGAGTAAAAAGGAGATGTTCAAATCACATAGTAAATTACTTTACAAGAAGTAATTGCAAAAAAGGCATAAAATTACATTCAATTATACAATGTGTTAAAAAAATATTCTGAAAACATTGTTTTTCACTAACCAAAATCTAAATAAATAAATTTAAAAAAATGAATAATATTAATTTTAAATTTATTAATTCCAGTAAAATTAACACATTTCTCAAATTATTTTTTTTTCTTATCACATTAAGTGACTGTCCAAAATATATGAAGTTTTTGTAGATATTATTAATCTTTGAATTTTAAATTTAAAAAAAAAATAAAGAAGATTTTTATATTTACTGCAATTTTTCTGGTTAGAATAAATTCAATTACATACTACAAATTTCCAATCTTTAAATTTTCTGTTAAAAAAAAAAAAAAAAAAAAAGAAATTTCTCATCCATCAACTAAAAAATACAATTATAAATTATGTAAATTTAAAATCAGAAAAATTTATTTTTTTAAATGAATAAAATTAATGGAATCTTGTATAAGAACAACATATTCTTATAATATTGCTGCCACATATAGTTTGGTGCCCCTGTGATTTACCTTGAGTTCCTTGATAAAACCCAAAGAAGAATCAGCAATATTATTGGTCCTGATCTGTCAGCTTGGCTTCAATCATTTTTCTACCACTGTAAGGTTGCCTCCCTGTGCCTTTTCTATAAATACTTAATCTTTCTGATGAACTCTTTGCAATAGAATTTTTTAAATCTAAGCACATTACTAGACATACATCCTGATCTCATCAATTTACAGCTGAGCTGGCTAGATGTAACCATAAATTCTATGCTAACAGTTTCTTTTCTTGTACTTTTCACTTATGGAATTCCCTTCCAGCTCCATGGTTTCCAGTCAACTTTAATCTGCAAAAATTTAAATGCAATGTCAATCACTATCTACTGTCCTCCTGATTACTCTTTCCTCTTCTCGCTCATTATTAATGTTTTTGTTCCTAATTCTTCCGCACTCTTAACCCCCTGTGTCTTAATGGCTTTACTGCCTTGCCTGGGGTAAGACTGATTAAAAAAAAAATAAGCATTCATGCTGATAATAGGTCAGTCTTGTTAATCTTTGAGAATTTTAGTTTTTTTATAAAATATTCACCCAATACAAGGCCCAAGAGATACTCAAGGTAAAGGTTTATTGAATGAGGTTGTTGTATGAACTTAAGAGGAAGAAGTAAGTACAGATTATGATGATATATACAAGTGATAATAGTTGACTTGAGACTTGAAGGGGTTAAGATTATAGTTAGACTGGCAAAGCATTTCAGGAGAATTTTCCACAAAATATCAGAGGCTGTCGGAATAGAACTTCCTCCTAACCAATGGAATACAAAAGGAATGATTTGATTCTGTGGACATGGAATGATGAGTTCTAGCTGTAAAGGTCTGGACTGCTGGAACTAAGGAGTGTAGCTACTCTAAACATTTGCCATGTCAGTGAGGAAAGAGTCTGTAGGTTTGAAAGTAATTTGTCACCCATTAACACATTCAGACTTGAGGCCTGAAGAGTGAGGACTGGGCAGCTCCAGCCTAGATACAGCAACAATATGCCATCTACTGACACTGAAGCTGTACAGCCATTTCTACTGAAAAGTTGTTGTACAGTATTTACATTAGTCGGACTATTGTGCTCATCTTTGTCGCCATATTTGTCACCACGTTTCGGCCGTTGTACGCTCCGGCCTTCTTCAGGTGGTTGGAATTTCGAACTGAACCCTTTATTTTGATCACTGGGGTAGACTGTTCTAGTTCCACGTGCCATGTTTGATGGATGTCAGTTATCAGTTATCTCCTGCTAATTTTCCCTCTGAAAGTTCTCCACTGCCTTAACCGGGTATTGAACTCACACTCTTTGGGTCCTGTCACTGGATCTAACTTGATCCTCAAGGACACATGGCACAGTGGATAAAGGCGTTGGTTAGATCCAGTGACAGACCCAAAGAGTGTGAGTTCAATACCCGGTTCAGGCAGTAGAGAACTTTCAGAGGGAAAATTAGCAGGAGATAATTGATAACTGACATCCATCAAACATGGCATGTGGAACTAGAACAGTCTACCCCAGTGATCGAAATAAAGGGTTCAGTTCGAAATTCCAACCACCTGAAGAAGGCCGGAGCGTACAACGGCCGAAACGTTGTGACAAATATGGTGACAAAGATGATAACAATAGTCCGACTAATGTAAATACTGTACATAATACCTCATCTCAGAAATATAGACAGACTCTGAAAAGTTGTTGATATAAAACAATGCAATTACATTATTTACATTATTCAGACTGTTGTCCTCTTTATTGTCATACTCACAATGTTTCAACTGTTTCACAAAATTTCAAACCGAACCCAATGCATTTCACCTGAAGAAGGCTGGAGTGTACAACAATCCAAACAATGTAAATAGTGTAAATAGTTACAATAAATCATCTCAGAAATATAGACAAATGCAATTAGATATATTACACATTAAGTAAAAATTTGGTGTGACAATTCAATTCCAACAATGGTCACAGCATGTCACTGACATAATAAGTCATTTGTATCCAAACACATCCAGGTATATTCAAACTTCTGCTTTCTTGAGATTCAGTGCAGTTGAGTCACTTGTTGCTAAACATTAGAGTAAGTTATATGTGCTCATGTTATACAGTTGGCAAAAATAAGTATTTAAAAAGAATCTTGAGCAGTGTATTAACATCAAGTTCTGGATGAAGGTTAGTAAAAGTGCCAGTAAAATATTAGCCATATTAAAAATAAATAATGGTGAATATGTTTTGAAGAAATCAAGTGTTTTTTGGTGGCACAGGCAGTTGAAGGAAGGGCAAGATTCTGTACATGTTGACTCAAGAAGTGGGC
This sequence comes from Acanthosepion esculentum, assembly GCA_964036315.1. Taxonomy (NCBI): domain Eukaryota; kingdom Metazoa; phylum Mollusca; class Cephalopoda; order Sepiida; family Sepiidae; genus Acanthosepion; species Acanthosepion esculentum. Next base: position 79,148,360 of record OZ038488.1, read on the forward strand.
AGCCAAAAACACAGCAGATGCAAATAGGGATATAGTATGAACCTTGGTACTCTCAGATCAAAGATTAAGTGTGTAAGTGATAGCAGAAAAATGGAATATGAATGGAGAAACAGTGTCACAGATTCTAACAGTTGATTTGAGAATGAGAAAAAATTCCTCAATGATGGTGCCTTGAATTTTGGCTGATGAACAGAAATAACGTTAGCTTCATGCTCCATTTTATCTTTTGAATAATGCATAGATGCTTGACAGGGTGTTTTCAATACAATTTGCTGACATTCAGACCATCTCCTCATGGATGAAGAGAATTGGGGCAACAGAAATATGGTTCTACTGAATGATACTGAGAACACCATAGACTGAATATGCAAGAGCAATGTTTTAAGGAAGATGAAAACAAAAAGGACACTTATACATAGAATAAAGAAAGAGACAGATTATATTTCTAGGACATATGAGGAAAGAGAGCTTAGAGAATTTGGAACTTGCAGGGTAGTTTGAATGTGAGACAGACAGAGGAAAGTAGCGAGCAATCTACTTAAGCTTGTGGAAATGGACAGAGATTGGAAGGGATGGTGAAAACAAGACTTACTAAGAGTTACAAAGGATAGGAAGTTGTAGAGAGCCATTATCGCCATTATGGCACATAAAAGAGACATATGGTTTGAAGGTCTAAAATTTTCACCACCCGATTATTAGTGGATATGTGTTAGCTAAAAGCATCTAAATACTAAATATCAATTGTGAGAAGCCAAAATGTATGACTGTTATATGCTGTACCTATGACCACTAATAGGTATGTACCAATCCTTATAAATATGTTGGACACTATTGTAAGTGGTGGTTAATATACTGTCTAAGTAGTTCACCACTAGCAGTGGTTTACCTACTTCATGCTGCTGGCGAGTATTGTATTTTGTTGATGTTATAAAGATTATCATTTCCAAACTCCATTTTGGTTATTCCTCATTCAGTAAACCTTTCTAGGTTACAACATTGACTGTCAGCAAAAAGAGACCAACAAATTGTAAATTGAAGATACTAAAATCGAGTAAGTACAAAAAGAGGAGGAAAGATGTTGAAGATAAATTATTCAAAAAATAATTACTTTCATCAAATATATTCAAGATCTGTGTATTAATAATAGCAATGTCCATTACTACTACTTCAAGACATAGTAGATCATGACTCATCACAACTTCCTATTTCTTGTAGCACTTAGCAGTGCTTCTCCCTATCCTAAGGCTATTCTGTCATTCATTCACACAAGTCCATCAGGTAAGTTGCTCACTGCTTTCACTTATCACTCTTGCATTTCAGTATGCCTCATGAGGGTTAAGTTTACTGAACCCTCCATCTTCATCATGAGTCCAAGGAATTTCAGCCATTTTTTTCCTGATTCTGAGTAAAAGTGTCCTTTCGATGATCATTTTAAGACTTCCTAACTCCATACTTGCTTTAAAATACACACAAATATGTAGGTACAAGTGAAATAATTGAATAAATTATGAAAGAGTTTCTTGCCATTAAAATTAGTAATTTAAGGATGGGACAGATAGAATTTAGTTTGAATATGTAGGATAATTGATTGCTATGAAATATTTCAGAAGGTATATAAAAATGGAATACGTGAAAACCAGTTCGATGTTAAAATCTTTATTTTTTTTTATTCATGTGTTAATTTTTGTTACTTCAAAAGATATTTTAAAATTTAATATTAACTGTTAGAAAATTTCAATTTGAATGCAGCATATGGCTTTCATATGGTTGGCTGGTTGATTTTGTTTAGTGGCATATCAACCTCTATGCTTTATTTAATGACAAAATCTAAATATTTTGTATGCAGTTTTATGGCTTCAGCTAAATATAT
>OZ038488.1:79152729-79185229 GCA_964036315.1 Acanthosepion esculentum
TGATCAGAGATTATCATGTCCGTCAAACACAGACAGAAAAAAGTTCTTTCAGAATTGAAAAAGAAATACTGTTAACAGAATCAATAACAGCTTTTTTTCCTCTGAATGTAAAAGAAATTTTTAAAAAACTTTGAATATTGACTTTCAATAAAAACTAATGTTTTAGGAATCAGTAAAAGCTTTCCAATATTCTAACTGACTGACCCCAGAAATAAATTATGGGAAACTGGCCCTAAGTTTTATAACACTGAGAAAGCAGAGTTCAACTGAAATTAAATTTTTCATTTGTGTTTGGAAATGCTCAGGTAACATAGTGGAATGCCAACACTTAAATAAATGGTGTTCCAATAACTTGGACAGATTTTAAATGTGAATTAAGTTTAAGCATCAAATGATTTTTTTCTTTTAGATTTATATCTTTGGTAATTTCAACCATGGGAAGATTAACAATCAAACAACATGTTAAAGTTTCAAGAGTACAATTGTAAAAACTGTTTGTAAATTCAAACAAACTGGTTCAGTAAGGATGTGAAAACGCCATTGTCTGCTTGTTTATGCTGTTCAGCTGAAAACATTGCTGCAGTGCACAAGAATGTGGCCAAAAATCCAGACACCTCTATTCATCATCATGTACAGGATTGAACCTCTCCACAACAAAGTTACATTGTTTCCAATTGCACACTCAGTTGGTTGATTATGTTGAGCAAAAAATTGTGAAGTGCGCGAAATGCATTTCTGTTTAAACATCCATTTTTGTAATAGGCTTTGATAACTTTAACACGTTGTTTGATTGTTAATCTTTCCATGGTTGAAATTGCCAAAGACTTAAATTGTTAAATCTGAAAGAAAAAGAAAAACAATCATTAACACTTAAAATTAATTCACATTTAAAATCAATCCAAGTTATTGGAACACCCTTATAGAAAATATTTTTCAACATCCAACTGGTTTTCACATATTTCATTTATATAAGACATACAAATGACTATTCATCCAGGATTTGTCACCAAGGGACTTGATCTCTAGTAGAACCTACAAGCTGTAATTAGAAAACCTTTAAGAACATAAACAAGCTTTTAAAATCAAATTATTTCAATGTATTGAATTTATTCAGTTGAAAAAGAATATTGCTTTTTATCTTAAGATGTGGAACATGTATTCTGATATTACACACATATTTTGTTATGTTAACAATGGTTTCACTTACTAGTGAGAATGCACGGTGGAGTAATGGATAGCAGCTCAGATTGAGGAATCAGAGAGCTGAATTCAAATTCCAGTCGAATCCATTACATTCACTTATGTGCTAATACCCTTGGGAAAGGTATGAATCCTCTTCTTCTCCCCCCAGCTATAGGTAAATAGCAGAAAAGACTGAGTTTTATAGCCTTGGATGGCAAGTGGTCTACCGCAGAAAGAAATGGCAACCTACTGCGGGAAAAAATCTGACTTGTCAGTCATGTATTGAAAGACATGACCTAAGCTTGTAACACACATGGCACATAACTGACTAACTATTAGTGTGGGGCAGATCATTGCATGCAATGATCTGCCCCACATTGGTGGTCGTCAGTGACCCTGCCTTAAACACCCCTCACAGATCAATCACAGAGTGCTTCAAGCCAACCAAAGTAGATGACCTCTTCTTGCTTAGTGGCATTGTTCCCTTTACATAAGAAGGACAGTCCACTCCGAACTTGAGAAGTTGAAGCGGGAAATTGATCCTCATCATCCACTTCACAATTGTGAACCAATGACAAAGAGGCTCAAGTCAAGATACAGCGTTTTATATATTGCTGAACCACTGAACAGTATAGCTTCTAGTCAGCATCTGTCCCTGTAGTACAGCCACCTTAACAATATGGAACACAGGCTCTATCTCAGTCCTACAGAATCCCAGCCACTGGCTCCAGTGATGTCTGGCCCTTCTGGTCCTGCCTAAATCATATCCAAACAGTTGTTGGTCACTGTAGAGCCAACCTTCAGAAATGGGGATATGCCACTGATGTTGATCCCAACTGACAATCCAGACAATCACAAACAATGGAGTATCTTCTAGGTTACTCCAATCTTGAAGATCCATGCACACTTTACGACCTTGAAGCCTTAATATCCCAGGCAAGGCTCTGTATGCAACACTAGATGGGTGTGGTCTAGTGACACTATAAGAAGATGACATACCAAATTTGTTTTTTGTTTTCTTTTTTTAAGGTACTCTTTCTTAATAACTTAGGTTCTTATCAATGCAGAGTAAAAAGGACATCAAATTTTAACCAATCACATTCAAAAAATAAAATAAAATAAAAATTTCACCCCAAGCAAGCCAATAATGCCACTAAGGTGCCTGTCTAAGTGGCACTGTCTTCCTGAATTCTTTTATTTTCCTTTCTCTTACTAAAGTCTTCTCTTCCACTCCCAGTAACCCCTTGCATCTTAGTGGCATTATTACCTTACTTGGGGTGAAATGATAAAAAAAAAATCTAAATTTTGTGAGTTAAATCTTACTGATTAAGATACCTTATTTTTATTTATTTGCAGTTCCTTAAACATTTGAATTGGACCTAACTTTTGGAGGTTTTCCTTTTTTTCTTTTGGGGTTTGCTTCACAAACATTTTCTTTTCTTTGGTGACATGCTTGATGGTAGGCTTGGACAATCAGATCTGATTCATAATTGATTTGGCAAAAGAATCCCCACAGTAGGGTGCAGTTTCTGTAGTAGGCTGTTTGCCATCCAAGCCTATAAGACTCAGTCTATATTGTTATTTAACCCATAGCAGGGAGTGCAGAATGAAATGGATTCTTGACTTTCCTAAGGGTATTGGGATGTAAGGTAATGAACTCAACTGGAATTCAAACTTAACACTTGGTTTTTAATTATTCTATTACACTCCAGTACCTGGTATTCCCATGTGGTCACTCAACTAGGTACTGACCAGGCTTGATATTTTGAAGTATGAGAGATTTTGCTGCATATATTTCTGGTGCCAGATGTTCCCTGGTACCAGAGAGTGTGGAAAATGATGTTTTGCACCAATCAGATTCAAGAGTAACAATTTAAGCCAATAAAATGATTTCCATAAGATCATTTGGCATCACTAAAAACATTTCATTGATAATTATATATATATATGTAAAACTTGTGAATCTATGTATTTAACATCAGAAAAAGTTGTACCAGAGGGTGTTGCAAAGATCTTAGCATGATCTACTGTAATTATATCATGTTTTTGTCAATTATTGTCTTGACAAGGAAGGTCAGCTAAGTGGAGCAAACCTCCCAAAAAGGTCAACTGACATTGACAAAGACAGTCAGCTGAGAAGAGCTGACTAAGAATCATGTTCTTGATGACTTATTCTTTTAGATGAAAGCTTATAGGACATAAAAGCTTGTTATCTATAAGACAGTGGCCCCTAGCAGCTCAAACTAGAGGACTATGAACATGTCATGAGAAAGGAAGGCATATCACAGTTAAACCATTTGGCCCCTCAACTTGCCTCACATTTCCTTGCTCACCTGCAGTCAGCCTTTATGTGAAAGTGGCAACTGAATAAAAGTTGACAGGTGCTGCAATTAGGTCTCAAGCGTTCAACTAGAAAAAGCTGCACCCTGTAAATGAACCTGGTGTCTGGTCAGAGATACAGAGCTACACTGCTCAAAATCAATATATCAAGGACCAAACATTAGATTTTTTATTTATTTTGAAGTTTTTTTTGCGGGGTTGAGAACACTAGCAGACATTTGGCATTTTTGGAACACTTCCCAAATGATGTGTTCTATTTCTAGTCTGAAAATAGACTCAGTATTTCAGAACTGGTTTACTCCAAGTATTTGTCAAAATCATTTGAAGTCTATCAAAACTTGTATATGTTTAATCATTTATGTTTAGATGGTGCTTTTTCTGTGTTTTTCCTCAGAAAATCATTGGAATCTTCAGATGAATGCTATATAAGTGATATATAGGTTTAACATGCTGCTACTCTTTCAAAATCAATTTATATTCAGTCACTTTCCCAGCACCATAAGGTTGCCTCTCCATTTCTTTTCTATAAATACTTTTATAGTAATTGTTTGGATGAGCTCTTTTCTATGGTACTTTAAACTTTTTTTAAGCACAGTACTAGACTAGAAATGAGATTTCATCAATTTACAGTCGAGCTGGCTAGATGTAACTGTACATTCGATGCTAACAGTTTCTTTTGTCACACTTCTATATTGTGGAACTCCCTTTCTGCTCTATTCTTTCCAGCTAACTTTAATCTCCAAAAATTTAAATGCAGTGTCAATTGCTATCTATGATCCTTCTGATTACTCTTTTGTCTTTCTACTCATTATTAATGTTTCTGTCCCTAATTCTTCTACACCCTGTAACTCTTTGTGTATTAGTGGCTTTACTGCCTTGCATGGGGTGATATTTAAAAAAATATATATCAAACCGAAAAATACACACAAAATTTAGTCACTTTAACACATTTCTGCTATATTTTGCTTGCATTTTTGCTTTGAGTCATCAATTAACAAAAAGTGCTTAAAAAAAAAAAGAAAAAAAAGTTTTCTCCTCTTAAGTTCCCAAATATTAAAGCAATTTACATCTGCAAAATGTAAGAAAATTGTTCTTGGGAATATATTTAAAAAGCACTCAAATCCTTTCACATTAAATGGATCAATTCCAACTTTGGCACTGTATGTCAGGCACCAAATATCAGTTTCCTTGAATTCATCAGAAAATCATGAGCTAGAGTTCTTTTTCTATGTTTTGGGGCCTGCTGGATCCATTTTTGAAATCAAATTCCCCATAAAAGAAGTCTAAATGGATTAAATGAAAAATTTAACCTTTATGACTATATGTGACTTCATTTGCTGTACAAAAAGTTTATGCTGCCACTGAAGGTGACTCTGATCCCTGAATTTGAATTTGTTTGAATTTTATAGTTATGTTATCATATCCTTCTATGGTAACATAAAACAACTTTGAGTGAAATTAGCAATAAGGATACTGCAATTGAGAGGACTTGAATAAGAAAGGGAATAATGCAGAGTGCTAAAGAATAAGCTCTTTTCAGAAATTTTGGTTCTTCCCTACAGACCAGAGTTTTTTAATTAGAGATGTGAAGGCTTTGTATTAATCTTCCTCTTAAATTGTTATATAGGAACAAAGTGTCACTGGCTACACTGGTTTGAACACAAATCACCAGAGAGCAAACACAGGTGATCCAATTTTGAATAAGTAGATCACATGATAGTAAAGGAAATGTATATATAGGAATTAGCATTGTGCCTAAGGGATCACTATATGGATTGCTATTCGGTGGTTACTTTTTGAGCAAGTATCATTTAGGAGCTACTGTTAGTATGAGTGTTATTTGAAGGAGTCTGACACCAGTATTGCTCAATGGTGTCACTATAGTTGTATCTGCAATTACAAAGTCCCTACTACAAGAACATTATGAAAGTGATGATGAGTATTCATTGACATTACAAAAGTGATGACGAGTATTCATTGACATTACAAAAGTGACGACGAGTATTCATTGACATTACAAAAGTGATGACGAGTATTCATTGACATTACAAAAGTGATGACGAGTATTCATTGACATTACAAAAGTGATGACGAGTATTCATTGACATCACAAAATAAATACAAATAACATTAATACAGTACCATAATTGAATTGAAAATAATTTGATGGGGTGGGGGTGCTCAGAAACCATAAATGTCTGCTTGGCTGTAATCTGTGAGACCATTGTGGGAGAAGGCTTAAAGAAACTTGAGAAACAATGAGCCAGATGTCTTGAAATCTGGGGTGAATATGTATAGATTCCATGACTTCTGGTCATTCCCTTTGGTTGCCTCATCACCCCCTCCCCCCGCCCAGACAACCTTTTCAGCATCACCTGAGACAAAGAAAATGGGTGATGAACTTTACATGCTTTCTTTAATGCTTACTATAGAAAGAATCAAACAAATATCCTATAACAAATAATATTTTGTCTAAAATCTTTTCTCAATCCAAACTTCAGTGTTTATTGATTCATTTGACAAGAGACATCTTACTTTTATCACAGCTGTTAATTCAAAATGCAATTTCAAAGGATAAGTGCCATTTATTTATGTCTATAAGCTTAGGACCTCACTGCCATTCTTGCTGGCCCATGGCTTGTGAACTGCTCATTTAAAAAGTTAGTAATGTAACACTGAGAGTTTGTCCCCATCTACTGCAAATGATACAAGAGGCCTGTCATATTTATGAAAAATATTCTTAAATATTTGTTTGTCAAATCAGGAGTAACCCTCTAGAAAACATAATAAAAGTGTGCTCAGATGCTTGAATAATGCAAACTAAGATAATATTAAGTTTTCATAATACAATCTTATATTTGCTTCTGCATGACAGTTGCAGCCTGATGATGTGAAAAGTGAACATTTACTAGCTAGCAAGTTGCCATACAATTTTTTTGTTAATACAATCTATATATATATATATATATATTATTATTTACACATCATTTATTATAGTAGTATAACAACAAAAAAATCTTTCAAAATGACTAACAGGTTTTTCTGTCTTTTTTTAATCATTTCCCCCTATGCAAGGTAGTAAATCTACTAAGACACAGGGGGTTACTGAGTGTGAAAGAATAAGAATAATAGAAATGTCATTAAGGAGTGAAAACAATAAAACAAGAGGAATCAAGAAGACAGTAGATAACAACTGATGTTGCATTTAAATTCTGGCAGATCATAGCTGGAAAGCATGAATCTGAAAGAGTGTTTCACAAGCAGGATGTGCAAGAGAAAAAAACTGTTAGCATAGAGCTTACAGTTGCATCTAGCCAATTCAACTGTAAATTGATAAGACCTTGTTGCCAATCTAGTACAGCACTTAAATTCATAAAGTCTAGGTACCATAGCAGAAAGTTCAGTAACAATTAACATGAAAGTATTTATAAAAAAAACATAGGGAAGCTACATTAGGGCAGTGGGAAAATAAGTGAAGCTGGGATGCCAGGTCAGTTTCACCACTTGGAATGAACAAACTTTTGGACACTTTTTATATTCATCAAGTTCAGAAAAGACACTTGTACAGATACTAGAAAAACATAATATGCAGAATTACCATGTCAGTTTTGTTCAGAAAAACATGTATTGAAGAGGGGATGCTGCCCAAATACAGTTTATATATTTTATTTAAAAATATTTTTTTCATTGTGACACAGAAATTTCAAGATTTCAGAACTAAAATTATTGTTTCATTTCCAAGTGATATTCAGTAACTTTTTTCTGAAGTTATTGAATATTACTTGAAAATAGAACAATATATTTCAACTAACCAACACTCAATAAAATATATTATGAATATAGCAACAACATATTAAAGTGCATATAAGATTTATATACTAATGCCATTTTACATTTCTACCAATTCCTGATGAGCTCCTTTATATTGAAACACTTACATATGTATATATCTTTTGGAGTGATGTGTAATGCATGCATGGTCAATCATGTCTTTTTTTTTTTAATTCATGATTCACTTGGCAGAAAAATTCCCACAGTAGGATCCCATTAATTTCTGCAGTACACTAGTTAGCAACCAAGATTATCGAATACAATCTGCTCTGCTATTTAACCCATAGGCAAGGGAGACGATATGGATTCATGCTTTTTCCAAGGGTATTTGTGTGTAAGTGAACATAAAAATCTTGACTGGAAAATGAAATGCTGCAGGAATTTTCTTTTACATCATCCTGTGTTCTTATCCTGGTATTATCTTACATTTTACATTTATAATAATGCGGGGGGGAGGGGGGGGTGCTAGAATGACTAAGAGTGCAATGGGAAAAAGTGTAAATAATAATATTAGCTTGATGACAATAATGTCAATACTGACACATTCAGTTCATCTGTTCTCAGGATTTTTCCATATACTCCTCAGAAAATGTTTGGTTGAAAGTCAGTGAGCTTCAGCATCATTTTTCATTACTGATGGAGATTAAGAAAACTACAGTAACTCCTACAGAATATAATAAAGGAAACATCAATTGTAAGAAGATAGAATGTATGGTTGCCAGCAAGACAAACAGCTCAAGATACAAACTACAAAAATTTCAATATCTAGGAAATATTTGAACAGAGTAAAGAAAATGTGACACCAAAGTCCAAAAGGTGCATTGGGAATAGGAAAAGATTCCTTCCAAAAGCTAAGCAAAATATTATGAAACAGGAAAATATTGTAATATCGGTCCTCCTATATCTGTCTATATTTCTGAGATGAGGTATTATGTACATTATTTACATTATTTGGACTATTGTCCTCATCTTTGTCGCCATATTTATTACAACGTTTCGGCCGTTGTATGCTCCGGCGTTCTTCAGCTGGTTGGAATGTCGAACTGAACCCTTTATTTCGCTCACTTGGGTAGACTGTTCTAGTTCCACGTGCCATGTTTAATGGATGTCAGTTATCAGTTATCTCCTGTTAATTTTTCCCTCTGAAAGTTCTCCACTGCCTTAATTGGGTATTGAACTCACACTCTTTGGGTCCTGTCACTGGAGCTAAACAACGCCTTTATCCACTGTGCCATGCGTCCTTGAGGAAATAAAGGGTTCAGTTTGACATTCCAACTACCAGAAGGCCAGAGCGTACAACGGCCGAAACGTTGTAATAAATATGGCGACAAAGATGAGGACAATAGTCCAAATAATGTAAATAATGTATCGGTCCTCCTATATGGCAGTAAATACAGAACAATCTCTTCATCTGAAGAAACTTGTGCTTAAGGATGCTGAGAATAATATGTGAACAATGACAAATTTATAGGGAAAATGCAAACAAAAGACACTTATACTTAAAATCAGAAAGAAATAGTAGGAATTTCTTAGGTACATAATGAGGAAAGAGGACCTCAAGAATTTGACACTCACAAGACATGTTGAAGGTAAGAATGGCAGAGGAAAGCATCAAATCAGTCAGTTATGTGCCATGCATGATACACGTGTTGGTGATCATGTATCTTTCAATACATGACTGACAAGGCAGATTTTTTCCCGCAGTAGGTTGCCATTTCTTTCTGTGGTAGGCCATTCGCCATTCAAGGCTATAAAACCCAGTCTGTCCTGTTATTTACCCATAGCTGGAGAGAGAAGAGGATTCATACCTTTCCCAAGGGTATCTGTCTATATTTCTGAGATGAAGTATTATGTACACTATTTACATTATTCGGACTATTGTCCTCATCTTTGTTGCCATGTTTATCATGTGGAACTAGAACAGTCTACCACAGTGAGCAAAATAAAGGGTCCTGTTTGACATTCCAATCACCTGAAGAAGGGCAGAGCATACAACAGCCGAAACATTGTGATAAACATGGCGACAAAGATGAGGACAATAGCCTGAATAATGTAAATAGTGTACTTTCCCAAGGGTATTAGCATGTAAATGAATGCAATAGATTCAACTAGAATTTGAACTCAGCTCTCTGATTCCTCAATCTGAGATGCCATCCATTATCCCACCATGCCTCCTCACATAACCTACCTAAAACAATGTATTAGCAGAATAGGCATTAGAAGAGATAGCAAAAACAAAGTTTACTAAGAGCTACAAAGGACAGGAAGTTCTGGAGAGCCAGGCTCACTCACGTTCTGAAGGAACATGGCACATAGATTAGCTAAAACTGGAAAGCTAAGTACAACATTAAACAGTTGAGTAATGGTTAGAGCCATTGTCAATAAATTTAATCCTCATTGTGTTGGAAGACTTAAATAGGCATCTTGTTTCAAAGAGAGAGAATGGAGTGCATGTAGACACACACAAGAGAGAAAATGTTACAACAAACAAGACAGAATGCTGGAATATTTTCTGAGAGGGCCCCAACCTATTTCCTAAGATCAGTATTTCAATGGCTAAAGCAAACATCAGAATACTGACTTTTGGGAACAGGGTTGGGCGGAGAACCTTTCATCACCTGTCTGTTTGTGTCTATCTATCTATCTATCTATATATATATATATATATATATATATAGCTGAGTGGTTATAATATTCACTTTCTAGCCACAAGAAACTCAGTTTGAATCTCACCCTGGTCAATTGGTCAGGGAGGTGACTCCTTGATTATATTGGCACGGAAAGTGCCTGAAAACTATACCATGGGGTAACTCAATCCTTGTATGTAAAATTGGGTAGAGGGAACTATCTGGAAGTCATTGATGGTTGTGTCAGCAAGAAGTCACAAGTCATCGTGACCGAGGTTTTGAGCATACTGGCCTTGTACAAAAATTGATCATGCTAGATTAGTTACAGTTCCTGAGAAAGTGAATAATGTCCATGCAGAATAGTTGCAATATGAACCATGGGTGGACTGTGAGTTGAGCAGGTATAATAGGGATTTGCTAGCCACCCTGAAAGATAGGTGTGCTCAGAAATAAGTAGCCATTATATATATATATATATATTGTACATATTCACAAGTACAGACAGATATAAAAAGCATTTTCCTCACCAGTATTCTATAAAAAGTATCAGTTTCTTCAATTCCCTTGACACATACAATCAACAAAAGGAATAAATTGACAATCTGTCCGATATTTGAATTACTCTTCCCATGATCATTCTTTCAAATCACACATACACAGTCGTGTTTTATGCTGTATGCTATACTTTAAGTTGACTACTTCCCAGAGAAAGTCTTTGACGATGTACTAACATGTTTTGTTCTTGAGTACATGCCACAAAGCAGAACACTACCGTCCAGTCCCAGAAAATATTTTATCAATCTCCACCCAAGTTGCCACACATAATGGACAGACAGACAAACTGAAAGGTTTTTGTTTAAGAATCCTTCCCAATCTGAATGTAATAGGGTAATTAAAAAAAAAAAAAAAGCAAAAGTTCATTTAACACAAATGCTATAAAAAGTCATTTTTTCAAAGATTTCAATAATAATAATAATAATAACAACAACAATGAACCATTAGACTTAATTGTTTTGTTTGAACTATTGCTTCATCTTTGTTATATTTTTATAGATAATGTTTCAGTTAAGTACTTTCTGGCCATCTTCAGGTGTTCATTATTTTGTCTGATGTGGGATATCTTGTATATGCTGATTGTGATATTATTGTCCTTTTGATGCCATTTAATGTACATTTCTACTGAACCAGAATATATGGGGTCTAGGGATTGAACTTTCAGTCACTAACAGTAACACTTGATTAACCAATGCTTATATCAACCATACCATCATTCTAAAGGAGATATCATGTATGTATTTTATAAACCTTTAGACCCAGTGTCAGTTGGTTTTAATATTTATCTGTAATAATATTTAAACAGTAACAAAATTAGAAGAATAGTTAAAATATGGCACAGTATATTTTAACAATTCCTCAAAATAAAATGAAATCATCATGAACACAGAATTAGTGAAAAAAATATTAGTGATAATAAACCTGGTATGTGTGTATTAAAATTAAGTATAATTCCCTTTCTCTTTATATGTACAACAACCTCATTTAAGAACCTACTACCTTGAGTGGCTCTTGGTCCTTGTATTGGGTGAACATTTAGTAAAACAAAAAAATGAATAAATAAATAAATTAATTCAGAAAGAAATACAAAAATTATAATAGTTTGATTGGATGAAACATTCTAGAAATGAAACTTATATACAGACTTGTCAAAAGTTTACACTTATTTTCAAATAGGTGTCATTGAAAGTACTCAAATGATTCCAGAATATTTTAATATGCAAGTTAAATTTGGTTGCCTCCACATTTTAAAATCGTTTACCTACACCCAACCACTATAAAATTGATCAAATCTACTTTCTTCACTTGTGGGATATCCAACCATTCTACATTGAAAACACAAAGCAAACATTTGTAGAAAATTTTAATGATGATTTTTTTTTAATTTATAGTACAAAATGTCTGAAAAGGACATTAAGACTCATATCTAAAAGCTAACAGGGTTATGTTAAACAAAGTATGAAGAAAATAGGACATTTTGTTAGAAATGAAGAAAAGAATGCTGCACTGCTATGTTATGTCAAACTTATACAGTAGCAATTGCTGGACAATATCCTCTCTGCTGAAGAGAAGATTTCATGCAACAAAGATGTAATCCTGCAGAAATAATGTTGAAAATACTATGGAATAAACATGTGAGCAATAAGGAAGTTTTAAAGAAAATAGAAGCAAAAAGGGCACTTGGACTTGGAACCAGAAAGTAACAGTTGACATTTCAAGGAAGGAGGGCTTGGAGAAGTTGACACTCACAGAAGGCAAGAGTAGTAGAGGACAAACAGTAAGGAAGCAACCAAACCATGTCATCAGCATCGCACCGACATGTGAATTTATAAATGACCTGCTGTCAGGACATGTTGTTTTTGGCACTGTCCAGACATTTTTTCGTTTGCTAAGGATGGTCTGTCCTATAGCTTGGACATTTATAAATTTACATGTCAGTGTAACACTGACTACATAAGGCTGACCAATCATTACCTTGAAATGCATGTTGCACAACATGTGCCTGGCAACATCAGGCAGGGTATGAATACCTGCAATTCATGTCTTACACAGACAGCAAAGGATTCCGTGATAGGTCAATACCTCTTGGACAATCCAGAGTGTGCATATAAATATAGTAACTTGTGGTTTTCTATTTTGGGTCAAAGCATGGTTGGCTTAGCATCTGCATGTCTTAGAAGCAACATATATTAAATTTCAGTGAATATCTTTGTGCCGACAAAATGAGAAATTTATTCTCTTTCTCTACTGGGTGCTTTGTGAGTATATTTTCCTTTTAAAACTCACTGAAATTGTTTATACCGTTTTTTGGCACACACCCCCACACTTTCTCCTGCCAATTTTTAATATTAGATGGTATTTTAATCGTATTTATCATCTCCTCCCAGTATGTCTATTTTCTGCAATTATCATTACATTATTCACCAATGATTTTTCTGATGAGGTACTGACTGAAAAAAGCTTATCTTTTTAAAAAAAGAAAGATGCAGTTTTACCTGTTTAAATCTATATGTGTTCTTTGGTATCAGACATATATATATATATATATATATATATATATATATATATATGTATGTATGTATGTATGTATGTATGTGTGTGTGTGTGTGTGTGTGTGTGTGTGTGTAGCAGTTTGTAAAAATGAAGATTTCTTCATTTTTGTAAAATGAAGATTTCTTCATTTTTTAATTATTGTGTATTAGTTTTCTTTCATAAAGATAGAAATAAATGACAAAGATTATTTGCAAAACAACTTCACATAACAATATTTTTGTTTGTCTTTCTTTGCAATACAACTGAATCAATTGTGTTAGTATGATAAAAGATAGAATGCATCTACATGTAAAAATGTATCTCATGCATTTATGTTGTTTTATGTATGTGTGTAATTCTCCAGTAGCAGCATTAAGCAGTCAATGAATAATAGCTGCATTAATACTACTACTAAAATCTGTGTTGACAATAACTTGGTTTGTATGATTTTTGGTGTTTCTTAACTCTGCATCATTAAGCCTTTTTTGTAATATAGTATACTCAAATAAATGTGTGAAAATGTATGTAATTAAGGTTTGAGAATTTCAGCTTGTATAATGAACAAACAATCCTGGTCAAAGGTTAACTGAAAAACTAATCTTTGCAAAGTAATGTGCTTTTATAACTAATAAATTGGCTCCAAAAAGACAAAGTTAGATTTAATTAAACTCATAGTTTTATTGTTTAATAAAAATTTATTTTAAAGAGGAAAAATATTGTTGATCATTTTCTGGAGTTCAAAATTTCATAGCAGGCGATAAACATTGTTGTTTGAAAATTTAAAGACTACAGTGTTCTTTATATGATTTTACAGTTTGGTTAATAAATATGAATATAGCAATCAAAATCTGAAGCCTACAAAATGCACAAAAATGAGTCAACTTCTGTGTGAGCCAGTTTTGTACAAAAATGAGTTTCCAATGACAGTATTTAAATCTATTGTATTTTTCTACAATTCTTTCAAAACAAAATAAATAAATAAAAATAAAGGCTCCATATATCTATATATATATATATATATATATATATATGACAAACCTAGTCCAGTAAAGGATGAAAGGTGTCACAGGAAAATTGTTTCCAGTTTGTTATACATCTTTCCTCCCAAAATTGTTCTTTTTATATATATATATATATATATATATATATATATATATTGGTGCTCATCTTCAGCTGTCCTTGAGATAAATGACAAGCAAAAAAGATATCTGGTGATATAGTGGATATTAAAATAATACTAGATGATGCTTAACTGCAACTGAGGCTCAACTTGCACACAAACAAAAAAATACTAAAACAGAATAGAATAAAAAAAACAACACAGTATCAACCATTATATGCCAAATGTTCAGATGGACACCATTCTTTAGTTCCACCAGTTCAAACAATCACTGCTACAACTGCCATGCTAATTCCATATAGTTGAATGACTGTCATTTCTTAAACATAAGACAACTTACCTCCTCTTTCTGTTCAAGAACTGTCACTTTGTGGAACAGGCACTTGCATGAGTGCTTCCCCGAGTACTACAATCTTATCCTCTTCAAGTTGAGAGTTAATCCTTATCTATCCTCTCTATCCTCATAATCTACACTTTCTACCACATCTTTTGTTCCTATCACACACTTCATTTACCACTACCATTTAAACAGTAACCATCTAACTTGTGTGGTTCTCAAAGATTGTATACAGCATATTTTAGTATTAAAAAAGGCTCCATAAAAGCAACAAATATGGAAATGTCTGAATCAATAAGGGAATATCTTGTATTTTCTTCTTAAACTCTCCACTGCCCTAACACTCAATAGGGGAAAAAAACTGGCTTGTAACATTCAGTACCTTTAAAACTAAGCTAGTAGCATTTCATCACCGAGCAGAACATGAATTTTTTCCAGTCATGATGGTACTCTCAAAGAGGTTCCTTGCATTGAGTATCTATCGGGACTCAAACTCACTCCAGACCGCAAGTGAAAATCTTATATATACATGATTCATCACTAAAGAGGCTGGAAAAATGGTTGGTTCCTTGTACTGCTCTAGAAAGTTCCCGATTCCACCTGCCAGTTTTCAAATGCATTCACACAGTCTTGTGGGTGATTAATTACTTTCCACGCTACAACCTCTTTCCCATGGAAGAAATATTGCTCGCTTTTCATTACTATTGCTATTTCCATGGCAAATGTTCAGATGAGCTACTTGCTCCCTCAGTTCCACTAGCTAGGACCTGCCATGCCATGTACACAGGGTTGACATTTTTTTTAATTTTTTTTTTTATTTTTTAAAAATATTTTATTGGTGAGAAGGAAGTTCCACCCCCGGAAGGATTCTTCACTGATCAGTATGATCATAACATCTTCAAGTCTAAAGTCAATTATCTCTCCTCCATATCCTCATTAAGTACACTTCCTACTTTCTTCTATTAGAACCATAAAGCAACACTATCTTGGGTGGCTCTTGGGATTTGTGCACTTCTTATTATACCCATACAGCAACCTCATTTAGAAACCCTCAGTCTTGAGTGGCTCTTGCGCCTTGTATTTGGTGAACATTATTTTGAAAGAAGTATGAAAAATTCTAACAATGTCTGGTTACCTTGATGGCATTTTACAACAGCTGACATCAGCATTTTCACATGTACAGAGACATCCAAAGAAGAAGGTACTAGCTCTAGTCAGTGGGGGTAAACCGTTTATCAAGAGTTTTTCTCTCTCTCTCTCTTCCATATCAAAGGAAGGGGAGGTGGGAGGGGGCAGGGAAGGAGAATAGGCAGTCCTAGAGTGACCTTCAAATGTTGAAGGGAGACATTGTTATCCTTCTATTCTCCTTCCTGTGACACTGACCTACAAAAGGCAAGAGGCCAAGGAAATCAAAATACATCTAATAATGGGCCAATTATCCAGCTGACACACACACAAGTCACTTACTAGCTCATTCTTGCATTTTAGGATCAGAAATACCAATAGGGGTGGGGAAACAGACAAATCTGCAGCTGCCACAAATGGAAATGTCTCGTTGCATCTTGTCAATGTCCTGCTTTATCGATTAAGATGAGCCATTCGTTTTTTTTTTCCAAGGGAAATGTGCATATTCGTATGTAGTAGGACAGTGGCGAAAGACAAAATGATGAATGGACAAAATGTCGAACAGACAAACTGTCAAAAGGACTAAGTATCAAAGGAAAAAAATGTTGAATGGACAAAATGACGAACAGAAAAATAGTCTGAACTTAGTAAATTATGAATGGACATAATGTCAAAAAGACAAAGTTTCAAAAGGACAAAATGTTGAACAAAGTAAAAATGAACATATCGTTATGACTTTAAAAACTCGGTTCAAGTAATCAATTATGCTATTCTAAACTTTTTATTACTTAGCTTTGGTATCATTTAATAAATAATAGCCTTAAAAAAGTTGCAATTTCCTCATAAATAAAAAAAATTATTTTATTCTTATCACAATTGTAATTTCTCCTAAATAAATATTTTTTTTTAACTATTTACTGTCGTTTGAAGGCATATCCTTGTTCAAAAAGGTTAGCAATTATGTAGAAAGTTTATTTTTCATCAGAGGTTTTAATATTAGTTTAAAATTTTAAAATAATTATTTACTGGTAGGATACTTGCATGCTAAATAAAAAGTATTTTTTGACACTGTACATGGTACACACAAACATGTATACACATGCACACAGACACACACATATATACACATGCACACATACGCACACATGAACACACATACGCACACATGAACACACACACACAAACACACATGAAGACACAAATACACACACACATAAACACACATAAACACACACAGACATTCATGCATATACACATATCATGGCTGGCTGTTCACTAGGGTGGCAAGGTAATCATTATTTCAGCATCAAGCTCAGGTCCATTTGCTTCTTGAGCAGTTAGAGTTAGTTTCTGGGAGATAATTCATAATCTGGAATGATCAACAGTTTTTGAACAAGGCAAGAAAGCTCAAACCCTCAGTCATGATGAGCTGTCACTACATGCCAACACAACCATTGACAGTTTCTGAGCGGTTTTGTCTACTCAATTTTGCTCACAAACTTAGATCAAACTGTGGTATGGATTTCAGGCATTTCTCAATGGTGTTGCATGCTGGAATTGCCTTCCCTGGTTGAGAAGTTACCTTTTTGAGAAACTGACGAGGGGAGATTCAAACTTGGTTGGAACACTAGCATTCTAACCACTTGGTCACATGCCATATATATATATATATATATATATATATATATGAATGAAAAAATGAAATATTTTTATATACTGCTATTTTAATTAAAAGAGAAATTTATTTTCTTATATACTGCTAATTTAGTTAAATTTTTAACCTTCTGGAGATGATTTTGTTCGCAAAGCAAAAATTTTATCCTGCAAATGCAAGTGACTCAAATGGATGAATAATAGCATGTTTGAATTTTGTAGTTGTGTTGTCATATCCTGCTATGGCAGCAGAAAATGACCATGACTGAAATTAAGTAGTGCAGTATAGGAGCCTTGAAAAACAATGCCATGGAAAGTAAAGTAGTGAATAATGCAGTGTGTTAAAGGTTAAAAAGAGAAAGCAATTTACTAAGATGAAAGTGTATTTCAACTGCTTTAATCACTAGGTCATCCAAAGTAAATTTACTTTCAGGTTTCAACAGATGAAAGAAATTCGAGAAAAAACAAACCCAAAACAACAATAATATTGATAATAAAAATAATATTTATTGTATATTATTAGGCCTTTAGACCAAATAGAAGCATGAAAGGATATTAAAATTAAAATTTTCAGATATGCCGGTGTTCTTTTCAATCAGAAATAAAATGAAGTTGGGCTTAAATAAAATAATTCATGTGTGAAGTTTATTTAAAAAATAAAATTTGAAATAATTCACACACTATAGGTTTAAATAGGAATTTAGAAATACTCAATGAATACAGTTTTCTAAAAAATGCCATCTTCACCACCACCACAACCGAGGCAAATAACTAGCTCAAAACTACTAGATCTCTTCAGTAATATAACACATGTTAAAAAAAATCCAACTTCAACAAAAATTCAGATTTTTAACATGGAATTTTTATCCCTGAATATGATTTTGGAAAAGATTGAAAGTACTTTGGTAGGAAAAAACCTGGCACCTTTCTTGATGAATTTCCTCTTAACATCAAGAAACTGATTAGAGAACTAGAAAGGATCAGTATAAAAAAATATATATAGACACAATATGTCTATATTATTCAATGAAACATTTGTATATTATAAGAAGTATACAGTGACAATCTTTCTTTATTATTATATATACACATATATATATATATATATATATATATATATATATATATATATATAAAGAAGAGAGAAACTGTAAACGTTTTTGGTTGTAATGTGATTTTTAAAAAAAATATATTATGCTTTATAAAGCTTAATATATTTTTAAAAAAATCCACATTACAACCAAAAACAATTATGGTTTCTCTCTTTTTAATATACACACTTTTCTCTCGTTGGAACTATTATAACCTCTTCCCTTTTTATATATATATATATATATATATATATGAAGAAATATAGTTTTGAGGTATGCTATATTTATGGGATAAAATGCTCAATATCAGAGATAGAGCATATGTAAATATAAAAGTGAACATTGGAGTCAACACACGGAGGTGACAGATTGTTTCATGCTGATGATTGTGTTTAGTCTGTTTGTTGACTTCAATGCTTCAATGTTCCTATATATATATATATATATATATATATATATATATATATATATATATATATATTATTTATTTACTAGCTGTTTATAACCACATATACAGGTTTACTAGGGTGGATAGTGGATGCCTGTTCAGGCACATTTGTATTTGTTGACCCACATAGCCCACTTGTGGTTTGTACTGCAACTATACTGAGCAGACCTTAGTTACAGTTTCTGGGAGAGAGCACATTACCTGATATCAACAGCAATTCTCAGGAAAGTAATAAATGGAAGGGAGTTCTACAGGTGGGAAGGGCAAGAAAAGAAACTGTTCGAGTAAAAGTGACTGTTGCATTTAGCTATTTCAAAAGTAGATTGGTGGAACCTAGATGTCAATTTAGTAATGCTAAAATTCATGATGGTCTTGTGGAGGCTGTTATGCCATGTGACATAGCCAAATCAATAGTGATGAGGAGAGAATTTTGTCAGCCCACAAAACTTTTGACCTTGCCCATATATAGTCATTGGTTTTGTTCTCCCAGTATGAGATATTAAGGAGTTTTCTCAAGTACTTTTTCTTGAACACCTAGATCTTTTTTCCTGTCTCAGCCAGGAGTGTCTACTTCTCACACCCATAGAGGTGGATGGATATGACCAGCAATTTTTAGAGCTTGAACTTGGTCTCAAAACTGATGTTGCTCTTCTATACCCTTTCCAGTCTGGCCATCGCTGCTGTGGCGATCAGTGTACCGATTTCTATGTTGCAGGTGCCATCTTTTGACAGGGTTGCTCCCAAGTACTTGATGCTGGACACTTCCTCCAGTGATTCATCATCCATGGTGATGCTGGCACTGGTGTTGCTTGTATACTCATCAACAGTTTCTTCTATCACACTTCTTGCTTGTGGAACTCTCATCCACCTTTCTTTCCAACTTTGATCTTCAAGACTTTTAATGCAATGTCAATTATCTTAATTCATATTCATTTATTGTTCTCTAATTTTTCATTTTCTCATTATTTCACACTTGGTAATCCCTTGCATCTTAGTGTCTTTATTGCCTTGTATGGGTAGAAATAATTAAAAAACAAAACAAAAAAAACGCAAATTGGCTTTGTGGGTGTTGAAGAGACAAAATGGGCCTGAGGAAATGTGCAGCCAAAGTGATGAGAAATCACACTGATTTGCAAGAGCCTTCAGTTTTTGATGAAATGTCTGCCACTTCTATTAATTTTTTTTTTTTTGGAAAGGAAATTAAAAATGAAAACAACAATCAAAGCTGTGTGTCTCACTTTGTTTCACCATTACAGTCAATCAAATGTCACTATTTTCTGGTTGTTTCTAGTAATGGAAATCCAGGTACACATATGGTTGTGATCAGAGTAGATCTTGAAACAGCTTAAAATATATGATTTTGCCTGCTACAATATAGTGTTCATTACCTTTCCTTTTGAACATTTTCACCTCCACCCGTCCTGAAGAAAACCTTTCCATTTTTTATTTGAGGTTATTCTATTTCCTTTCATTTTGATTGACAAACAGCAAAAAATTAAAAACATGGAAAATTCTGATATTTTAGCATATATACACCAAAATACTTTAATAGACACTATGATCATAAGACCCGTAACCCATTAGGGTCATAGGAACACAATACATACTGCAGCTGCAAAGACAGTAGTGTTTCCTGGGCAAGATAGCTTGATGTAGTCCAACCCTCTCCAGGCTGGTTAGAGTTCAGTTTTCCTTCTCCTAGACTAGTCACTAACCAAGGCTATAGGACCCAGTCTGTCCTGCTATTTACCATAGCTGAGAGGAGAAGAGATTCATACCTTTCTCATGAATATTAGCCTATAAGTGAATGTAATGAACTCAACTGGAATTTGAACACTGCTCTCTGATTGCTTAATCAACACTAGACACTAGCACATTACTAAACCTTCTAAGGTCATGGATTTTGGTACCATACTATCCCCGCCCTGATGACCCAACAAAGTGACAGCTCTTCATTACCAAATAGGAAGTTGTCTTTTTGACACCTGTAGGTAGAAAGTCAGATTGTTTCAACAAGTTAGTACATTTGACTATCACAACTCAGTTTATTACATTAGTTTAATTTGTTGTTGGTTGAGTCTGAAAAATTGGGGTGCGGCTGACATAAAGAGTGGGAAATTAAAGAAAAGATTGACAGTTGGCTCAGTACAGTCATACCAAAAAGTGAAACTTATTTTTCTCTCATATTCTAGCTACCAGTTAACAAAGAGAAATAACCTTGTACATGTCTGATTATAAAGCATTTTTTCTTTGTTTATCTCTTGATATGTCTTTTGTTTTCCACACAATCAAAATAGAAGAGTCATTTATGAGGTATTGGCAGGGCATAAAGGCTGTGCAAACTAACAAAGGAAGAGACAGGCACGATTATAATAGGATTATTTGCAAAGATAGACTGTTCTATAAATAGCATTTAATATAGCCAGAGATATTTCCCTTGATGAATTGGATCAGATGAGGTGAGTACAATTGCAAACTATACAGGATTGCAAATGGAACAGGAAAGTGCATTATTTTCTAAATTAGAACATTTTTGTGGTATTGTACTAGCAGAAATACTGTTACAATGTGTTGTTTTTGTTATTTTGCACTAAAAGATACAGAAACCAGTACATTAAAATACAGAAAATTGCAAATAAGATAGAGGAAACTACTCCATGATTAAAAATAGAGACAAGCAAACTTAGAATCAGAAAGACAATTGAAATTTCTGTTAGATATAAGGAATTTAATACTTACTGGGCATACCGAAGGAGGTTACTGAGTGTTAGAGAATATGAGAAAATATACTATTAATGATATAGGAGAATAATATAATAAGAATTAAGAAGATAGAAGATAATGATTAACACTGCATTTAAATTTTTGAAGATCAAACTAGACTGAGAAGCAAGAAACCAGAAGAGAGTTCCACAAATGAGAAATGCAGGAGAGTAAACTGTTAGCATAGAACTTATGCTTACATCTAGCCATTTCAACTGTAAAATGAGGAGACCTTACCACTAATCTAGTATTATTCTGAAATTCATCAAATCTAGCTACCATAGGAAAGTTTCATCAGAACAATTATCATGAAAGTATTTATAGAAAAGGCACAGAAATGCTATATTACATTGGTGGGAAAGTGACTGGAGCCAGGATTCTTTAATGCAGATTCTTTGGATTTTATCAAGAATCTCTAAATATATAGCAGGTACAACAGATCAGATGTGGTAGCAATATTTGAAGTAAGGACGAATGGTAGACTTATAAATATGTAAGATAGATTTATTGAGCATGATACAGGGAACCAACTTTCCTAGCAGAGCAGACCTAGTAATTGATTTAATATAATCTTTCCACTTCATGTTAGCAGAAAACGTTAGTCCAACAAGGTGCAATTGGTCACTCTCCTGAAGGTTTCATAAGACATTTCAGTTTGAACAGACATTTCAATAGGCTCAACTGACATAGCAGACAAATGACCTTAGCTAATTTTGCTATTTTGGTATATACTCTCCACAACAGCTAACTGAAACCAGATTCCCTGACTGACTCTTTGCTACTGCTCACTTATATACCAGCTAAAAATGTGTATTTTTGTTAAAAGACTTCTCAATATTTTCTTTGATGGATGGAATTTGTAAGCTGGTATAATTTTAAATGACACAACATTTCATATATGGTATGTATTATAACCTGGTTTATCCAGGGCATCAAAAAAAAATTCCCATGTGCTAAATTCTTCACATTTGTCAGTAGAACAACATCTGTCATTTTAAGTCTTTTTTTCATCAATGAAGAGATTAGATATTACATAGTTCAACACTCTTTCCTTCTGTTTCTAATGACTTTCTTATCTTGTAATTCATGTTTGGTTTTCATCATAACCTGGTTTATCCATGCCATAAAAAAATAGTAAAACTATTTTATAAGATCCTTATTATTAGATTTTTTATATGTGATTATATATATATATATATATATATATATATATATATGGAACATAACAACCTCATCCACCTGTAAAAAAAAAAAGATTAAAATAATGGAAGCCCTAATAATAAAGAAGAAAAAGCCAACACTTAACAATATTAACTATGAACACAGCCACAACATGCTGTGTTCGGAAAATAAAACATTTCTATAACACTAAAAACATACGCACACTGCATACACTCAATTAAACTGAATAAATAAAATCGTCCTTGATAGTGGCTAAAAGTATAACAGTAATCACTCAAAATTATAGAACATTTGGACAGTTTCTACACACTCTGTGTCCAGATAAGAAAACACTTTTTCGAACACAAGAAAAATTAAATAAAAAGCTTAATTGCAGTACCATGTCATTTTTAATGAAACATGCATAAACGAAGTATTGCTCCCAAAATACACAATATATTTTATATATATATATATATATATATATATTTTTAGGCATTTAAAACAACATGCCTGGCCGCATACACAATTCTGGAAAATCCTCGTCGAAAACACAACTATACTTAAACATGAAAACAATAAACAAAAACTAAAAATTCTTGAAGCTATATACATAAAACAGTTGAAACCTAACCTGAACAAAATAAACTATGAAATCTCCACAAATATCCTTAAATGCCTATAATTAGTAACAGAAGCCATTGGTTCATACCAACGGCTTTCCATACTCAATACTCATCGGATTCACTCTCTCGTGGTCATGTGTGACGTCATGAGCTGTTGTGCGATTTTCGCTTTCAGCGTTTTATATGCACGTGTTTATTGTTGCTTGGAAATCATTCATGTAAACAAAAACAGACTATCATCAATTTCTTGTTCGTGTATTGCTTAATATATTGTGTAATTGTCATCTTTGATAATGGCTTATGTAAGCCGAAAGCTTAGATTGGATTAAAAATATGTATCAATATTGTGATTTTCTTTCATTGTTTAATGATAATGTTATTAAGCTTATCAGACAATATGAAAAGAACTTACATAAAATAGACAACACTTGTCTATATTATTTAATGAAACATGTATGAATATATATATATATATATATATATATATATATATATATATATATATATAAGGTTAATGGTCAGAGTTGAATCAGACCAGGGAACAGTAGTATTAAAAAGTGCTCAATACACATGAGAAAATATCCAAGATGCCCAGTACTGAAATATTTGATGATGGTAGGCCTATTAGCATTGCTCAGAATCTAGGGTCACATTACACACATGCTATATGAATAAAAAAAAACATGATTTCACAATAAAAAATCAGGATTCATGAAGGAGGATTATACATGAGCATATACAGTAAATCCCTAGTGCAAGTGCTGACTCAGGATAAAGTTAGACATTGCAGCAAAATTAATAAATAAATAAAATAAAGTACTGTGTATTTTAATTGGTAACCATTGATGATTTAGTCATACTGTATATTCTATTGACCTTTCTTTTATGATGAAAGTTCCAAAAATAATTTCTTGCATTATTTTACTGCAGTTTATTTCAAAGAGTATTCTTTGCCATTTTGTTTCCAAATAATCCACAGAAGGAAAGTATGACAGAACATGAAGAATTTTTTTTAAAGTTGCTGCTTTACAATATTCATCCAGTCAAAAACAATCCCAAAATTAAACAAGACAATTTCCAAAACAAATTTTTTTAATGAATATTTTTAAAAAGTTCACTTTATTTATTTTTATTGGAAATGCAATAGGTGGATGGTGTGCAAAGTAATGGGTCAACTGAGGCTGGATTATTACTTTTGTTAGTGAAAAACAAAAAAAAATAGATAAAAAAGATGCAAAGATAAATAAACAAAAAAAGTAAATTAGCATTTAAAATAAAGTTTTTAAAAAATCTTAAGTTTCCATCTGCAACCAGATTATAATCATTTTTCTGCTGCCAGGATCACTCCTATATTCATAATCATCTTAGAGAACCATTTGGCCTGAACTCCAACATGGCTGATGCTATTGTCCAGAAGAGCAAGTCATTGAGTTTTCTTGGTCTCAAGTTTTTCACTGACATGAAGTAGAATGATTATATTGAATCAAATACAAAGTCTACTTCTAGAAAAGTTGGTTCATTGTGTCATGCCAGACAATTTTCCTCACCTGAATCCATTTTGCATATTTATAAATCTACCATTTCTCCTTGCCATGAATACATTTGGACTGATGCTCCTACTAACATTTTCTCATTTTCTTTAACTCTCAGTAACCCTTTTCGTCTTGCTTGGAATGAAAATCATTAAATAGGGAGAGAAAAAAAAAAAAGGAGATGAGCTAAATCTTTTAAATGTTGAGTTTTCAAGTCAGTTGTCAACACAATGTCAAACCTATTTTCTGGGTATATTAATCATCATACAGAACATGTTTGACTGGACACATAACAAAGTGTTTAGAACATTAACATACCAAACATGCAACCCAGGTTCAAATCTCATCAGAGTTGATTTGTCAAGAAAATTACTTCCTTGTAATATCAGTCTGGGGTGATAGTGGACTGTTGAGAAGTGCCTGAAAGCCATACAAGTTGACTGAAGCATTGAGTGAAATTATGTAGACAAAACTGTTTGAAAGTCATCAATGATTGCGCTAGCTTGAAGTCACAAGTCATCATGATTGAGAGTTTAAACATACTAGCCTGATCACGTCAGATTATATGTGCTCTGCCAGAAATTGTAACCACAGTCCACCCAGCATAGTTTCAGAATAAAATACAAGTTTGCTCTGTGGGCTATGAAGAAAAAAATGTGTCTGAGCAGGCACCTGCAACAAGAATTAGCTAGTCACCACAGCAGACAGGCTTAAGTGTAAGGGATCAATCAGCCATAAAGATCATGCAATACCAAAAA
The DNA here is from genome assembly GCA_964036315.1 of Acanthosepion esculentum. Lineage (NCBI taxonomy): Eukaryota > Metazoa > Mollusca > Cephalopoda > Sepiida > Sepiidae > Acanthosepion > Acanthosepion esculentum. The sequence continues at coordinate 79,178,411 of OZ038488.1, forward strand.
ATATTCCATTACATTTCGATAGGGATGTGCAAGTGTTATAATGAATAGTGGTTCAGAATGAGAAATGGGAGAGATATGTTCAAATTCCAGTCAAGTTTCATAGCATTGTTTTGCATAAATACCCTTGGGAAAGGCATGAATCCATCTGTTCTCCCTTTTGTCTATAGACTTAATAATAGAGCAGACTGAACTCTTTAGCCATGGTTGGGACCAAGTCTAGGAGAAGGTCAAAACCGTATCTAATCTAAGCAAAGAACATAGTATACAGAAGGAAAGGATCATGGAGTTTACAATGAATCTATGATCGTAAATGTGGGTGTTTAATTTATCAAATTTTAATAGACATCTTAGTTTAAGTATAAAAATAGCCTTTATGACCAAGTAAATAGATCCAATCCCAGTAGCCATGTTTTTAAGCAAGACAGGAACTTGATAACACATGTTTATAAATGCAATTGTATCTTGCAGATACAGCTCAAGTCAAGCTTTTCAAATAAATGAATTGGCAGTGTTGATCTTTCACTTTTTCTTAAGTGAAAGATCAACACTGCCAGGATTTGACTATCAGCAAAATGTAAAACCCACAACTGCAAAGAATTGTGGAGAAAGAACCACATTCTGAGGGTCAGGAAAAATAACAGATGTGCCACAAAGAAAGGTTAGCAGTATGGTGGGGAAGGGCTCTTTTCTTGTCATTATTTACAAATCAGAGAATAAGATGTTTTCACGCCAGCATAGTTACAAGGAACTATTCAAGCAGTGTATGTTAGGATTGACTCTTTGTGCAACCAACAATGCATCAATTAAAGACGCCAAATCAGCAGGTAACTAAGCCATATGTAACTGGAGTTACAGATTAAGTTACAAGTCTTTTAGAAACGTTGACACAGTCTTAAAGTCAGTGGGGTTGGCATTTGTCAAGGCCAACTACATATCAATGCTCTTGTATTAGTGTTCAGGTTTTTGAAAATCTTCAAATATATAATCACACACACACATACAAAAAGAGAAAATAAACACATAAAAAGTAAACACATACAGACAAAAACAAATACACACACAAGACACACATACAAATAAAAACAAATACACACACAAGACACATATGCACACACATGACACATATATACACACACACTAAAAAAATAACAAAATATGCACACACACACACATACACAAAACAAATACAGACACCCACAAAAAACAAGTGTATCCCAATTCCATCGCCAAAGCCTATTGTCAACATCTGCTAGACATTGGATTTAAAGTCCCCACCCTGACCTTTATAGTATAAATTCAGATGAAAATAAAAAGGTTAGAAAGGGATTAATATCCCAAGAAGATTAGATATTTAGAGAATCATTTATTTCTCGATGGAAACAAAATGAACACAGATGGTTCCTCGTTGAGAAGGGAGGGTTTGAATGAAAGGAGTGTGTACTCAAAAGAATTCAGCTGTAGACGGAAGGCATCACTTCTTGGTTGAATTTGTTCAAACACCAAAGTGGGTCACATAATAGAATAAAAGAAAATGTATTTTCAGGTAATCAATATTTGATCAACAATACTCCTGGCTAGTTTCCATAATATTTTAATTTTTATTTGCATTTTTTTTAAGACAAAATATTTTGAATGCGTGTTCAGATTCCATTTGAATTTATATTCCCTTTTGGACAAATGCCTTTGAGGAAAGGTATGAATTCATCTCTCTCTTCTCTTCAGCTGTGGGTTAAATAGCAGTCACTGAAGTCACTAAACTTGATTAGCAACCGGCCTAGGAGAAGGACAATTCTGAATTAAAAACTCAGCCACCTGAAGCTGTACAAAGATGAGTAGACATGAAGCACAGATAATATGTCTTTAATGTAAAAACAGGATAGATTTCAGCAACTATGGGTAATCCAACTCGAGAGCTATTTTTCATAATGCTGTTGAAACCAACAGGGAATGTGGGAATGCATAGATGTCTCTGTCTGCAACAGATTGCACAACACAAGGATTTCAGCAATTGTGCATTTGGGAGGTAGGGACATCACCATGAGTCTCCCAGGCCACTGGGGATGGATGTTTTTATTGAGTCATCATCTCTAAATAGAAAACCTTCAGCTTTGGTTGGCAATATATTTGCCCATTAGGGCACATTCGGTTTAGACTGGATACTAATCAAGGCAAGAGAGCCTCGACTGCCCTACTATTTAACTCTAGCTGGCGGGTGAGAAAAGATTATTTCATACCTTTCCCCAGAGTATTTATGGCAAAGCGAACATAACAAATGCAACTGGAACTTGAACTGAGATCTCTGATTTCTCTTTCCAGTTTTCTAACCATTACACTACCCTCATATCCATCTAATGTAGAGTTTCTCAACCTGAGTAATTTCAACTGTTGAGTGGGTGATGAGCAACTGAACAGAAAATGGTAGGTGATCGGAAATTTTGTTGGGCAATTCTGAAGCAACAGGATTCTGAGTATTAAATTTATTTAAATTGTTTTTTTGTCAAATCTAACCATAAAACTAAATTAGATACATATACTTTGCAATGTTCAAGTTTGCTTTCTTTTGTTCTTTAATATGGTAATAACAGCAGCAGCTGCACAAGTCAGCGCTATTTGCTACCTCCCTTTGGTATTTTTTACTACATCATAAAGTCACCTTATGAACCAGTAACAAACTTTTACCAAATAATTTTGGTATGCTTTTGAATATTTACTATACAGATAGACAGTGAAAATTAAATGATTAAATGACAGTGACTTAAACCATAGATGAGAAACAATTAACAGAAAAGAATCAGCTTGAACAAATATTTTACATTATTATCATCAAATGATGCAATGTCAACCATTTACCTGCATCTTAAGATTAAAGTAAATCCTTGTCAAAAATTAATAATAATGGCTGACAATACTTCATCTAATAAAAATTAAAACAATAAAAAAGAGTGGTGCTACTAATATTACTTGTTTAAAAACAGAAACAAATAAGGCACCATGAAAAATCATGGAATAAATGCTGGGTTTATAGGTTAGATTTGATATTTTTAAATAATTTCTTAAAGTTTCATTTCTTAAAGTATAGCATGAAATGAAAATTTTGAAAATTAATAAAAAAAAATAAAAAAATAAAAAAATGTAAAAGTGGTCATTTAAATCCTTTCAAGTATCCAGCTTTTTGGATCAACTTTTATGAAAGATGATCATTTTTTAGATTTAAAGATTAAACAATAAAACAAAATTACCAATAGAATGAGGTAAAATGATAATGAGACAAAGTGTAAAAGCTATACAAGAGGCATTTCACTGATGTCTATCAGCCTCGGCTTCTTCAGGTCAGAGTAAAAGACAAAACTGGGATTTTTGAGGATAAGATAACTATAAATGTAATAATCTTATCAGATCCAGTAACCAGAAAGTGTTTGTTTATATATATATATATATATATATATATAACTCACAAGGCTTGGGTCAACCCATGGTATACTTTTCAGGAATTTTCCAATGGTGTTGCCAGCAAGGAATGCCTCCCAAAGGCGATAACATCAAAAAGTCACATCCTTGAAAAATCAACCATAGTGAAATTTGAATCCAAGTTGGTCTTATCATGTAAAAGAACCACATGCACTATATATATATATATATATATATATATGTATGTATGTATATATATATATAACAAACACTTTCTGGTCATTGGATCTGATAAGATAAAGGCTATATATATATATATATATATATATATATATATATATATATATACACACACACACACACACACACACACACACACACACACACACACAAGGCATGATGAATAAATTGTCATCTAAATTAAGTGAAAATGAACAAAACTGTTTCATTTCATTTTAACAGATATATTTACTAAAATTACACAAAAATATCTTGAAATAGTAAAGAGTAAATTTATTCAATAAAATCACCATTAGCTTCAACCATGTTCTTCAGATGACTATGGAATCTCCTGCAAGTCTTCTGGATGATCTCTTTGATTAAATTGAATGAATGCTGCCATAATCTTTGCCTTCAGTTCATCTTTGGTATTACAAGGAGATTTTTGATCTCTTGTTCAAATAACATAATAATCCACATAATAATCAAGGGGGTTGCTTGCTGTCTCCTCCTGATCCTTTTGCCTTCAATATGTCCTGTGAGTGTCAAATTTTCCAAGTCCTCTTTCCTTATTATGTGTCCCAGAAATTTCAGCTGTCCCTTTCTGATTCTAAGATTCTGATTACGAGTCTAAGTAGCTTACTTTTTTGTCTAGAAATTATCTGCTGAGAGTAAGGTTTTCAAAAATATATTTTTCTTTAGCAGTCCACTGTATGAAGTGGTTATTTATATTATTTCCAATATCCAAGTCCCATAAGAGAACAGAGTTATAGGGGCACCACATGTACTGCAATTTCAGCAGCAGTGGTGTGCATAGGGCAATCTAGCCTCACAGAGCCTATCCTTCTTCAAGTTGGTTTTGAATTTAGAATTTTCCTTCTCTTAGACTGGCTGCTACATCAAGACAAGAAAGCTCAGTCTACCCTGGAAGATGGATTCATGCCTTTTCTAAGGACATGAGTATGAAGTGAATGAAACAGAATGTAGTGGGAATTGAATTCGGCACACCTAATTCACTTTTTGCGCTAATAACCATTGCAATAGCCATGCTTCCTATTTTCATTATTTACATGTGTAGGGTCTTCACCTTTGCTGCTGTCATCACAATGTTTCGACCATTGTGCCTTCATCAGGTGCTTGTCAATTTGGGTAACTGTCAAGGAATTTCAAACTGAATACTTTATTTAATCTATGGGGTAGATTGTTCTCATTCCACTGCCCATGTCTGGGATATCTCATACTTATTTAGCACTGCCCAGTTATTGTTCACCCAAGATACCCAACATACTACCCAGTCCAGGGATTGAACTCACAATTACTATGACCCTGAATTCATGAACCAATGTTTTAATTTATTGGGCTATTGTGAGACATAAGTTGCTGAAAACAATGGAAATGTGCATAAACAGCGAATAATGAACTTGAGTGAATGGAAGTCAGAGACAAGAAAAAGAGGGGGGGAAAGACAAAATTTACTTAGAGTAGTAACAGATAGGAAACTGTGGAGAGTCATGATGAAAACGCCCTGAAAGGACATGATATATAAAAGGTGAGCCAGAAAGAATCTAAAAAACAAAGAATAAAAAATAAGATTAATTAGAGAGAGAGAGAGAGAGAGAGAGAGAGAGAGAGAGAGAGAGAGAGAGAGAGAGAGAGAGAGAGAGCGAGAGGGAGGGAGAGACAGAAAGAAAGAGAGAGAGACAGACAAAGGGGTAGAGAGAGAAAGAGGGAGAGGGAGGGAGAGAAAGAGAGAGAAAGAGGGAGAGGGGGGAGAGAAAGAGGGAGAGGGGGGAGAGAGAGAGAGATATGGGGAGGGAGAGAAAGAGAGAGATATGGGGAGGGAGAGAAAGAGAGAGATATGGGGAGGGAGAGAAAGAGAGAGATATGGGGAGGGAGAGAAAGAGAGAGATATGGGGAGGGAGAGAAAGAGAGAGATATGGGGAGGGAGAGAAAGAGAGAGATATGGGGAGGGAGAGAAAGAGAGAGATATGGGGAGGGAGAGAAAGAGAGAGATATGGGGAGGGAGAGAAAGAGAGAGATATGGGGAGGGAGAGAAAGAGATAGATATGGGGAGGGAGAGAAAGAGATAGATATGGGGAGGGAGAGAAAGAGATAGATATGGGGAGGGAGAGAAAGAGATAGATATGGGGAGGGAGAGAAAGAGATAGATATGGGGAGGGAGAGAAAGAGATAGATATGGGGAGGGAGAGAAAGAGATAGATATGGGGAGGGAGAGAAAGAGATAGATATGGGGAGGGAGAGAAAGAGATAGATATGGGGAGGGAGAGAAAGAGATAGATATGGGGAGGGAGAGAAAGAGATAGATATGGGGAGGGAGAGAAAGAGATAGATATGGGGAGGGAGAGAAAGAGATAGATATGGGGAGGGAGAGAAAGAGATAGATATGGGGAGGGAGAGAAAGAGATAGATATGGGGAGGGAGAGAAAGAGATAGATATGGGGAGGGAGAGAAAGAGATAGATATGGGGAGGGAGAGAAAGAGATAGATATGGGGAGGGAGAGAAAGAGATAGATATGGGGAGGGAGAGAAAGAGATAGATATGGGGAGGGAGAGAAAGAGATAGATACGGGGAGGGAGAGAAAGAGATAGATACGGGGAGGGAGAGAAAGAGATAGATACGGGGAGGGAGAGAAAGAGATAGATACGGGGAGGGAGAGAAAGAGATAGATACGGGGAGGGAGAGAAAGAGATAGATACGGGGAGGGAGAGAAAGAGATAGATATGGGGAGGGAGAGAAAGAGATAGATATGGGGAGGGAGAGAAAGAGATAGATACGGGGAGGGAGAGAAAGAGATAGATACGGGGAGGGAGAGAAAGAGATAGATACGGGGAGGGAGAGAAAGAGATAGATATGGGGAGGGAGAGAAAGAGATAGATATGGGGAGGGAGAGAAAGAGATAGATATGGGGAGGGAGAGAAAGAGATAGATATGGGGAGGGAGAGAAAGAGATAGATATGGGGAGGGAGAGAAAGAGATAGATATGGGGAGGGAGAGAAAGAGATAGATATGGGGAGGGAGAGAAAGAGATAGATATGGGGAGGGAGAGAAAGAGATAGATATGGGGAGGGAGAGAAAGAGATAGATATGGGGAGGGAGAGAAAGAGATAGATATGGGGAGGGAGAGAAAGAGATAGATATGGGGAGGGAGAGAAAGAGATAGATATGGGGAG
>OZ038488.1:79190229-79215229 GCA_964036315.1 Acanthosepion esculentum
AAGCCATCATCCATTTCACTATCCACAAACCCAAGCTTACAGCACCTGGGATACCCAAAGAGTTATCCATTTAGGCACTGACCAGGCTTGATGTTGCTTAACTTCAGTGATGTGATATACAACATTAACATGTTGACTGCTAGAGGTCTATTATGAAATCTGACTTGAAACACCAACTTTATAATGACCAACAAAAAAAAAAATTTTAAATGCTTTGTCTATGTCATATTTTCAATAAATGTTTTGTATAAAATTTTTGCTTTTAGTTGCAAGTACCTTTTGTTTATTCCTGCATAATACACCAGGTATCAGTTATTTGTGTTAAAAACAGTGAAAATGGTTGTGGTTGTAGCCTTGATTACAAGACCACAAAAATCTTGTGGTCAGCATCCTAATAGAAACAGTATTTTTTATGTTAGGAACGAAAATGGATCAGGATCCGGCAAAATAAGATAAAAAAACAAATAGGAAATGTTATCAATCTAACATTTCACTTTTCTGATGAAAATAATAAAAAATATGTTAAACATATTAGATTAATAAATGTTTCCTATTTGTTATCTTTATACACACACATTATATATATATATATATATATATATATATATATAATCATTTTTTACTTTTAGTGGATACTAATATTTGAGTAGATGTTCCATTTATGTATTAAAAAATATAATTATTTTCGCCTACCAGCCTAAACATATGAGAAATCTTATTACAGAAAAACACATGCTTTCAGTTAGGCCAGTAGATGGAAATATATATATATATATATATATATATATATATATATATATATATATATATATATATATACTGTTTAATAAATGGAGCATCTACTCAAATATGAATATCCACTAAAATAATGTTAAATAAAGTGATGAAAATCTGTCAGATTGAAGAATAAAAAATGTATTACCTTATATATATATATATGAGAAATCAAAATTTCCCTCATGGCTATAGACTATTTCAACTAACGTCAATTCGTCAGCTTTATTCAACTAAAATGGACTGTATTCAGTCAGAACTAGGAATTTAAAATTAAATATTTAAAAAAAGAGACAGGAGTTTAAATTGCTGCTGTCTCTTTTTTTTAAATATTTATTTTATATTAAGGTATCGATCTACCTCTTCTCCCCCCAGCTATGAGTTAATTAGTTTTTTCTGACTTTAAATAACCTGCAAAGGATTGATATGCCATAGAAGACAAATCAATTAATCAACACACATGTGCAGTAGTTAAAACATTTTACTTCTTAAATTCAGTCATCATTACTGAATAAAACTTGCAATATTAATTACTTTTCCTAAACTAATAGTTAAGATCTAAATTAGAGATTTTTTATTGCTTCTGTTCTTATCTAAGATAAAGAATTTGTTTCCTTGATAAATTGGGTTTCATGGAATTTATTCCATTTGAATATTTCACTATGGCATTATAAACATAAAATTGTATCATTATGGTAAGATATATGTGATTTTAAAGTATAGTTAAATTTTTTTTTTTTAAATATTTTCTATCAAATGTTTTCATAATCTAGTATCACAAGGCATGAATGGCAAATTTGCTCCTGACTGATTTCTCAAGCATATAAATAATTTTGCATGCCTAACTGGAAAAATTGAAATCCTACCAAAGTTGAGCCCCATAATTCTGACAAAAATAAATAAATTAATATAATTTCCCTTAAAAGTTGGTCTATTCTTTCTAGAATATCAAATATTGCTGCTGAAGGAAAGAGTTTTCTTTTGAGTGAAGGTGTTTGAAAAAAAAAAAAAAAAAAACTTAGAATACCACGCACAGAACATGAGAGCAATGGGGAAGCTTTAAAAAAAAATAGAAACTGAAAGTATACTTACACTTAAAATCAGAAAGAGTTGATATTTCTGGGAGACATGAAGAGGAAAGAGCTTTGAGAATTCAACACTCATAAGAGAGATTGGAGGCAAAATGGCAGACGGAAACAGCAAGTAACTTAATGAGGTTGACAAAGAGGGATGGAAAAAGGGACAAAAGCTACATTTGTGTAACCTTGATCTATAGTGGCAGCAAACCTTATGTGACCTTGAACCTATACTGGCAGCAAACTGCCTGCTTATGGATAGAAACTGAATCCAGTAAATATAGAAAAAGAGAAAGGTATACAGCACAAGGAGGAGTTTCTCACCAGACTTGGACATCCTATACAATGAGCTAATTCTGAGAGAATTAGAAGTCCTGACAGGATTCATTATTGGCAGCCACAATCTTAACATAAGTTATGCAGATGACACAGTGTTGATAACAGACACAGAAAGGAAACTACAAGAACTCCTACAGAAGGTAGTGAAGGAAAGTGAGAAGAAATGAATAAACATCATTTGTAAAACAGAATCCATAGTTGTCAGAAAAAAAAAAAGCTCAATATCCAAATAACAAATTGGAGGTGCTAAAATCAAAGAAATACAATAATTTAAACATCTGGAAAGTGTTTTAATAGAGGGTGGAAATTGAGATATCGAAACCCAAAGATACATTGGGCTAGTGAAAGATGCCTTCTAAAATCTAAGAAAAGTATTAATAAAGAGGAAATTTTCATTAGAAAGAAAGAAAATACTAAAATTATGTAATATCAGTTCTTCTATATGGCAATCTCTTTACAGATGAAGAAACTTGAAGTAACAGAAACTTGAGTCTACAGGTGGATGCTGAGAATACCATGGACCAAACGTTTCAGCAATGACAAAGTTTTAAAGAAATATAATCAAAGACCTTTCTAGTTAACATCAGAAAGAGATATTTGAAATGTCTAGGGCACATAATGAGGAAAGAAGGCTTGGAAAATCTGATACTCACAGGACAGATTGAAGGCAAAAGTGACAGAGGAAAACAATGCATCACATTCTTCATGAGCTTGGGTAAATGGATGGTGGAACAGGGTTTAGGAGAGATAACAAAAAGACTAAATTTGGTAAGAGTTAAAAGGACAGGAAATTGTGGAGAGCCATGATTTCCAACATCCTGAAGGAACACAGCACTTAGAAGATGACCTTGATCTAATTTGGTAGCCAATCAAATTCAACAATGAATACACACATACTCCTGTGACATATCACTAAGTGAGCTTGCTTATCGCATAAATATTTCATTCATCTTGACAATGTACTTTCTCTTTCTTTGCTTCTTGCACACGGATCTTTAGCAAAACATTACCCAAATACATCAACCACTCCCACCTCCATTCTCCTAATTTCACTCTCAGCAACTTTAGGCTTTTCCCAAAGCTTAAAATCATGGTTGAAATGCTGTGGTGATAAAGAAAGCAACAAGGCTGCTGATGGGAATTATGGAAGACAATTTTTGCAGACTATTTTGAAAGGAGGAAGGAACACAAGGAGAGTGTAAGGCATGAACTTACCATGGCTCTATATAGGCATTTTTTTTAAATATTAAATGGAGATATATATATATATATATATATATATATATATATATATATATATATATATATATATTTGTATTATTTGGTGTATTTGGGTAGCAATTTTTAATTTATATAAGTTTGGTTAAAGACCAACAAAACTTTCTTTTAATTTTTTTTTTTATATATTTTGGATAATTTTCTTGGACTTCTTGGTTACAATTTACATCTAAATATCTATTGGAAAACTAGAAAATGATTTTAAAAATAGTAAAAGAAAATTTTAAAATCCTTAATGAAGGACATTTCATTGGTCTTTAACCAAACACACACACATATATATATATATGTGTGTGTCTGCATAAATGTAAAAATTCAGATATAAATAAATCTTCAAAGACAATATTAATAAAAGCTTGTCATTTCTTATATATATGAGAGAGAGATAGGATGCGATGGACAAATTGTTGTCTAAATTATGCAAAAATGAAAATAACAATGACATCTCATTTTAACATATATTTACCAAAATTACACAATCTTCGAGCACTTTGAGGTGGTGTAGTGGTTAACAAGCTTGTCTCATAGAACAATTATGATGGAGTAGTGAGTTGGATCCTCACTGGGTGCCCCATACCTTCGGCCTTGTGCTTCATCTAAGCTACACTTGGAAAATCCCTATATATTTACCAAAATTACACAAAAATTCCCTGAAATACTAAAGAGTAAATTTATTCAATAAAATTGCCCTTGGCTTCAACCATGGTTTCTAGATGACTTTGGAATTCATTTCAAATTTTTTAATCTTAAATTATTTTTTCATAGAGACTGATAAATGCATCAATTCAATTTTTTAATTTGAAATTTTTACTAAGAAAATAAAATTAAAACTGTAATTTGTACCAAAATTCCACATGCTTTAATTTTCAATTTGGCTTTTGTATAGGACTGAAGTGTACCTTAATTTTGATGTTGAGCTGTTATTTATTGATTGATATTTTTTTTTTTTAAAAAAAACAACTTCACTTAAAAGAAGCCTCTTTTCTTCATAACCAATGTTTGGTATTCTAAAAAGAACAGATCAACTTTTAAAGGAAATGATATTAACTTATATATTTTTGTATCTGTCTATTGTATAGTCTGTCTACCCCAGTGAGTGAAATAAAGGGTTCAGTTCAACATTCCAACCACCTGAAGAAGGCCAGAGCATACAACGGCTGAAACATTGTAATAAATATAGCAACAAAGATGAGGACAATAGTCTGAATAATGTAAATAATGTTATATATTTTTGTCAGAATTATGGGGCTCAAGTTTGGCAGGATTCCAATTTTTCTATTTAGGCATGCAAAATTATTTAGATGCTTGGCACAATCTTGAGAAATCAGTCAGGTGCAAATCTGCCATTCATGCCTTAGGATACCAGATTATAAAAAATGTTTATGATCAAAAACAGTCAAAAAAAAACTATACTTGAAAAATCACATATTTCTTACCATAATGATACAATTTTATGTTTATAATTATTCAAATGGAATAAATTCCATGAAACCCAATTTATCAAGGAAACAAATTCTTTATCTTAGATAAGAACAGAAGCAATAAAAAATCTCTAATTTAGATCTTAACTATTAGTTTAGGAAAAGTAATTAATATTGCAAGTTTTATTCAATAATGATGACTGAATTTAAGAAGTAAAATGTTTTAACTACTGCACGTGTGTGTTGATTGATTGATTTGTCTTCTATGGCATATCAATCCTTTGCAGGTTATTTAAAGTAAAAAAAAAAAATGTTTAGATAAGGTTATTTTTTTTTTTTTTTTGTAATCACCATTAGACTCATTCAACTCTTTCCAAATCCTCTGCATTGTCTTCGAATTGACACGCAAATATTCTGAAATGTTTGTACTGGAGCTTCCAGTATGAATACCAAGCAGTAAAGCATGCAATTTCCAAATTTCTGGCAGAATGAATTGCATCATAGTGTTTTTTTCTCTCAGGGGGTGCCCAACTGACCCTACTATACTGTGCAGTCAACAAAATCAAAAACTAACTACGTGCATGTGCAAAATTAATATAAAATGGTGACAATTTACCCATCGTACTATGTACACATAAGGAACTTCGATGTGGTACAATTGTTAGAAATCATGTCTTGCTAGATCAATTCATGACTGAATAGTGAGTTTGATACTCACTGGGTGCCCATAATTTTGTCCTTGTGCCACAAATAAGTAAGTAAATCACTATTTAGGCACCTCACTATGGTGTAATGTTTTGCAAGCTTGTCTTGTTAAATCAATTATAATTGAACCTTGTGCCACAGCTAAGCTACAATAGTAAATCACTGTGTGTGTGTGTGTGTGTGTGTGTGTGTTTCTGTGTAAAATAATGATTGCATTTTGCTAAGAAACACTTGACTTGAGCAGAATGTTTTATAACAAAATGCAACAAGAATATACCTTGTCAAGTTTATATTAAGACAAAAGAGGAATTAAAGAATCTGAGGATTTTAGAATTCAAATGACACATCTGATCCAGAGAAACATGAAAATAAATCTTTGCAGTTTTAGAAAAAATATGTTATTGAAACGTTTAATAATAAAATGAGAATTATAAAATTGTATATGGTTACTATTCAATTCAGAATATGCTTCTTTTTTTTTTTAAGCATTTCACCCCAAGCAAGGCAGTAGCCACTAGCACACAAGGGGTTACAGAGTATTTGAAGCAAGAGCAAATAGGAGAGATAGAGGAAGGATGAAGAGAAGGATAGGGGATAGACCAAAGCAACTGGAGAAGTCGATTGATATTACATTTGAATAGTTAGAGATTATAGCTATCAGGGAAACAGGAAAAGGGGAGGGAGTTCTAAAGGCGAGAGGTGCGAGACATGAAGCTATTGGAGTAGAAGAGACGGCTACATTTAACAGTTTTGACAGTGAAAGGGTGAGAGCAAGATGCCAGCCTAGTTGAACGTTTAAATTCATGAAATCTAGGAACCAGCAAAAGCAGCTTATCAGAGCAGTTACCATGAAAGTATTTGTAAAGACAGAGGGTGGCAACAGCATGTCTGTGAGAGAGCGACTGCAGACAAGATGCCAGATCAGGGCCAGTTACATTGCATATCCATCTCTGGCTTTTATCAAGAACCTTGAGACAAACAGAAGGGGCTCCAGGCCATATATGGCAGCAATACTCCATGCAAGGGCAAATGGTTGATTTGTAGATTTGAAGGATCAATTCCGTCGAGAAAAATTTCCTAGCGTGGCACAGGGTGCCAACTTTCCTTGCAGTGGACGAAGCTTGATATATTTTTTAAAAATTTAAGAAAGATTACTTATAAAAAATATTTCTTTCCTCACATTTATCTTGTAGGTTAAACTTAAAATCTTTTATATTTTGCAATGCTTCAATTATACAAGATGAAGCTCTCAATAAAAAAAACAAGTGGAAATTTAGCATCAAGGAAGAGGTGAAATTTTCTAGCAATCCACAATTTTCAAAGCAAACAACAAGTAGATATCCAGAAGGGGACACAGCACTGATTAAAATATCCTACAGTTTGCATGTTTGGAAGGCAATCACACCTGTTTGTCCCAAGTAGGCCTTGTCAGTCATATAAAACATCATACAGTGAGACTCAACTGCAACTACCAAGTTTGTCAGGTTAACAACAAACTTACTCTTACACCTTGTGGTAAGTCATGTTCCAGTCAATCTGAACAGACCATAAACTTGAAAACAAACTACACAATGATCAATGACTTACATCTGCTGTCAGTGCAATAAATCTTGTAAATTGCTCACCAGCTTCAAGAGCCACTGCTGTCAGACACATGACTATTAATGCATGTTACTGATGATCATAGGTAACGAGTCAACAGCCATCATACATTATTATATATATATGTATATATATATATATATATATATATATATATATATATATATGAAATAAAGACAAAAGGGTAACTTTTCTTTACTGATGTGTTTTGTTCTCTGATAGACTTTTCCACTGCAAATCTAAAGATTTTTATTTGGCAACAAGTATTTATAAGGCTGAAGTGTGTATCAAGAAAATGAAAATATACACCATACTCATAGCACTACCTGTCATCTACAGTGACCGGGAGAGAGCAAGCTTCTTAAAGATAACCAGGTGAACAGCAGGCATGACAGACCCCATGGAAGTACCTATGTTGATGCAAGCAAATTCACATTTATTCAAATAAATTTTTATTTTTGAGAAAAATGAAACTGACTATGATTCAGTTCAACATTTGAATTGGCCATAAAACTGAACTTTCATTTGATGCCCATTCAGGCAAACATGACTGCAAAAGTTTATTCTAATTCTGTGACACTATTATTTAAAAAAAATAAATAAAAGCTTTCTTAAATTCTAAATATTGATTTTATTTAATTTAGATGTTCTGCCTTTTTTTATTCTTAATTTACTATTTCTAGTGTATTTATTCCAACTGGACATTACCTTTCTTTGAGCAGTTGTAAATCCAGATACAAAGTCAGGATCCAGTTTGGCATTATACTTATATTGTAAACTGAACCTCCTCTTTAAAACTATTCTACTCGATCCCTGTTTAAATTTTCTTTCATTTTATGTTACAGATTCAATAGGAGTAGATAGGTTCATCTATTGTCCAGTTTACACTCCTCCCTGTTCTTTTGAACAGAAGTAGAGGTTTATCCCAGGTTTTCTGCGTATCTCAGTTTCGATTACTTCAGATAGTTCTAACATCTCTTACATTTTTAATTTATACTATTATTCGGTGTTTGTTTTGTTCTAAAGTCTTTTCCTTCTCTTTCTCTTGCATCTTTTTAGTGACACTATGGCTTGCTTGGGATGAATTGATTAAAAAAAAAAAACATGTGAAAGGCAAAAAGAAACAAAAAAAACAAAAAAACAAACAATTTCCACTTGTAAAATTTACCATAAAAAGTGAATAACATAAACTTGTCTGATTCTTTTACTTTATTTACTTTTTCACATTTATTTTGATGACATTTAGGTGCACATATTACATATTACATAATTCCTTTATTATATATTCTTAGATTGTAAAATGAAAACCAATAATGAAAGTTTTCAAAGTGACTGATTAGGTTTAAAAAATGACCAGTACTTTTGTTTTATTTATAACATATACCAATGAGTAGCCTCATACTAATCCAACACATCCAATTAATATCAACTTTGTATCTTGAACTCAATATACCAGTATCATTTTATACAGTGTAACCCGGATATAAGAGAGTTGTCGGGACCAGAGAAGAAGTCTCTTATATCCGGGTTTGGTCTATTATATATACATTAACACAGGCTCTAATTTGGGACCAGAGAAAATCTCTCTTATACCTGGGTTACACTGTACATTTTAGGCTGAATTGTAAATAAGGTGGCAGGAGTATAATAACAGTAAATATAGCTATTGGGCAAAATTCACAGCTGTAGATGATTACAGATGCCAAGTATAACCTGAGATAAGTTAACAATATCTTCATTATTTTATTTAGTGAGATATTGACAAGTATTAGGTTGGTGCAAAAATAATGTCGTTTTCTCACATGAATTTGAACGTCAAAAAACGACATTATTTTTGCACCAACCTAATAGTTACTGTTGAGCAATATTTGATGAACAAACAAAATAATTTTTTTAATATTTCAATATTTATTCACACTAGAATTTTTTATGCAAAACAATGACGCATGTTGAAATCCTTACAGTATTTAGTATTGTTGACATTTTTGTCAAGATTAACAAACTCTAGATTTTGTTCAAAATCGCAAACCAATCAATGAAATTTGAATAAGCTGATTTGTTCGGAAAAATACTTTGACAAAAACCCTACTTTACAGTTTTTACTCACCCTAGTAAAACCAAGTGTACTTTGTACCCCACTTACCTGTTTGAACTTTTCCACAAAATTTGGTTTTGATTGATCAATGTAAGACTATTTTAGAGAGTGTGATGGACAGACAGACTAATGGAAGTAAACAAAATTTTATATATAGATAGATTGTACATAAAATATTTGTGATCTTTCAAATTTCATGATTGTTTGTGGGAGATATAAGAGAGTGGTTTCCTGCCATCCACACTGCCTTTTCTACAAAATATTTGAGTAAAGAATGAAGAAAGGGCTGATTCTTGTAAGATAATAGAATATATGGTTGTAAGCGAAAGGAACAGTCCAACATGTAAGTTACACAACATGGACATCAAAATTAAACAAATGCTGAAATTCAGTTATCTGGGAAGGATAATAGATAGTGGAAAATGTGATACATTGAAGTTAGATAGGAATAGCAAAATACACTATTCAGAAACTGGGTGAGATTGTTAAGGGTCCTAAAATAACATTTTGAAACAAAGAAAAGAGTGCTAGATTGTTATGCAATGACGAGTCTCCCTGACCAAACACCTCAAATCAGTGGAGGAGAAGATGACACAAGTCGCCATGGGAAGGTGTGCACACAGAAAGCAAAGTGACAGCTCCTCCAACAGACCAGCGACAGAACACACATGCGACCTCTGCAACAGAGATTGTCACTCCTGCATCATTCTCTACAGTCACAGACGTCTATGCTCCAGCCAAACAGACAACTAGGATGCTACCCAAGGTCAACCCTGACCGACGGAGGCCCTTCAACAGGTCTCCTATATGGCAGTAAAATCTGGACGACTTCATCAGAAACGGAGAAAAAATTAAAACATAAGAGACATGGTTTTAACAACAAATGAGATTATCATGGAGAAAGCATGTGACAAATGAGGAAAATAGAAACTACAAAGAAACTGCTCATAAACAATCAAAAGGAAACAGTGGAAAGAAAGCTTAGAGAATTCAATACACACAAGACTTTTAAATACAAAAAAAAAAAAAAAAGCAAGAAACATGTTGAAAGATTTTATGCAAATGTTTAAAGGAATGAGTTCTACAAAGAAGGGTCATAAAGGAACAAATATTACTGAAAGCAACAAAAGGAAACTGTGGAGAGCCATTATTCTTAATCTCCTTGTTCTTTGGGGTAGGATTAGAGTATACTATCTCTGAACTGTAATATTCTATTGGCACTTCTTCAGTAGAGACCCCAATGCTGTATCACAGACTGAATGAACAATTGACATGTTTTTCAGATTTCTTTTTACTGGCCTTATTTCAAGGGTGAGACATAACAGGCATTGTTTCTTGGAGGAAGAGTGAGGGGGATAGAGAAAATGGATGGCTACAGGTCGGCCAGCTACCCATCAGCACGTGATGGCTTTTCTTACTCTGCTGAAACCATGGCCCACCAAAGCATTTTCATTCCTCTATTGTTGCAACAGTACTAACCATTTTCAGTTTTTTTTTGTCTTATATTAAAAACTTAAACAAAAGACAATCCATCACTGTCAGAAGTCAACACCCATGTGTAGCAAACCACCCCCCACTTGGCTCAGGTCGTCAAAGTTCTAGGGTAGGGTGTGCCATTTTTGACTAACTTACACATTCTGGAACATCCTATCATAATTGTACTTGTCCCTCCCTTCGTTAGTTCACCCAACTGTTACACTCTGCCGATACCGCATAAATAATGGACTATTTCGTATTTATCACATGGAAAGATGGAAAAAGACACTACTTTGTTTCAGCGAGAACATGAATGAATGAAAGAAAGGGAAGATAAAAGTCGAGAGGGAGTGAAATCAGATTCAGCTGATAAGAACAGATACTACATTTTGATCTTAGCCAAAAAGCCAAGAAACGATTTTATTTATCTGATCTCATCTAAGACAGGTTGTGGCACAAGATCTTTTTTTATGTGGGATGCCCATATATGTGCATATGGGACAAAAATTGCTCAATCTCTGCAACCACTGTCATGCTGGTATCGAGATTACACTAACACTACCTCTTTTAATGCAATGAGGAAGGTACTTCTGCAAGGTTGGAATCCTCAAGATCATGCACTTTCTCACATCTAAAATGAGGAGAGAACAGACACTAAACTTTGATACAAGCCAAAAAGGTCAAGATTTTTTGGCAAGTGTGATAAAAGAGCAATTTTTCAGATGTACAGTGATGGAAACAGAGTAAGGCAATCGGCAAAAATCCAATTACCATGAATAAAATAACATTGCCAGTTGAATTATTTTTTAAATTTTTTAATTATTTTTAAGAGAAATGTCCATACAATAGGGACTTGGCTAGTAATGTTTAACTTCCTATCAGACATGCTTGAAAATAATGTCAGAATTTTTGACAAGGGAGAGATCATAAAGAATCAAGTATTGGTAAAGGCAACAAAATAAAGGAAACGGAAGAATCATTATGTGCATGCTCCCCAACATTTAGGCTAAGATTAGACAGTAGCATGCATGTTCTGTCATGTAAGATGTCTGGTACCAGGGATTCTAACCCTGTAGCAGCACCTCCCTCATTGCACTAAAGAGGAGGCTTGGTGGATACCAATGCCAGTATGACAGAGAAGGCAATTATTGTGTTTGACACATATGTACATGTATAACATCCCATGTTAAACAGATGACATCATCATAAGGAGGTAGGTATATATTTAGCTATAATGCCCACATCCTGAAGGGGCATTATATATATATATATATATATATATATATATATATATATATATAATTATTTATTTGAAAATTATAACATAAATATGTTATAAAATCACTAAAAAGATAGCCATTTTGTTTCAACACTTCTGGTGTCTTATCAAGTGATGGTGTTAAATGTATAATAAAGGATTTAAAGGGTTCAAAACAATCAAACACCCTTTGCTAGGGGAAACACTGTTACATAAGCTGGAATGACCAATCAAAATACAAGTATATGAGAATTCAAAAAACTTGACAACGAACTTTGGTTATGGTTATATATATATATACACACACACACACACACACACTTTATTATAGGATATTACATTCAAACATGTAAAACTGGTCTCTTAAATATTATTAACAAAACAACATTACTTTTCATAAACACAAAAAACAATTTCAGAAACACTTGGATACATTGGTTAAGGGTATTAATAAATCTGACAAAACCACAAAATTTTATAAATTTCACCCTAAGGATTATATGGCACTGATTAGAAATAGTTTAACCAAGAATTATAAAAAAATAAATATTAGCAGTTTTACATATGTATGAATTTTAGGACATTTTTATGTTTATACATTCTTTTTTATAGATACAAATATTTAAGTAAATGCTCTGTTTATAATAAACAGTATTAACAACATTTACTGGCCTGAATGTCCGAGAAATTGTCATAGAAAATATGTGTCCTCTAACAGGAATCGAACCTGTATCCTATACGGAACAGTCATATAGCCTGACGTGCTTTTACTGATTTAACTGTTAAATAAAAAATGTTTTCAATTTTCTTATTTAACAGTTAAAATATTTAATCCTTGAAAATGGCTAAATATAGCTGAAAGCACTCAGATAAAAAGAACATTCGGACAGTTTTTATATAATTTATCATCTGAAAAGAAAATAATTATTGGATCGCATGAGAAATTGTATAAAAAACTAAATAAAAGCACCTTGTCTGTCATATTCAATGAAATGTGCATGAAAGAAGGATTGCTGCCTAAATACACAAATCGAGTCTTTTTTTGTATCGTCTTAGCTGAGGAGGGAGTGACGTAAGTCGGTGCTGATTGGACAGCAGTGGCTTTTATTGGCGGGGTCCATTTGTTGCGTGCTTCGCGTGTTTTTTTTTGTTTGTTTCAGGAGCGCCTGCCGGAATAGTACTGTTTCGGTAGGGTCTCTTGGGCAAGCAAGTATGATGTTGGAAGACCCGAAACTTGCCATGACTCCAAGTCATAACATCACTGACGAGGCGATCCTGAGCACTCATGGGAGTGTTTTCATAACAAATATATATATATATATATATATATACACACATACACACATGTAGGTAAATAAGAATATATAAAATAAGTAAATAAAAATATATGAATGATTATAAAAGATATTAAAAATAGAAGAATTATTAAAAAATAAAATATACATATGTCATGGGTTTGTCAGTACACTTTTTTTTTAAGGGACATGTTCTTAGGCTAAAACTAAATTAAAAAGAATAAAGGTGAGTTAAGGTAGAAAAGTACAATCAAGATAAGGGATCTGCTATTTCCTGAGGGTGAAAGAATTCCTTCTGCCAAAACTAATTTTTATTTTTTTGTTTTTATCCCCTTGGTCAGTTATAGCGACATGCACTGACCTTTCAAAAGCCTTAAAGTGATTTTATCAAAACATAATTAATATCAAGTAGTTTGTTTGGCAGATTTATGGAGAGTTTTCTTATCAAGTGGCAGGTCTGGGCAGAGAGTCAAAATCTCACAGTTGGCCAAACCCCGAGCCAAAAATAAACAGACATGAAAATAAATATATTAGAAATGATTATCTACAGTCAATTCACTTTTCAAGAGTCAGCACTTATCAAATCAAATCTTTCCCAATTGCCCACTCTTATATTTTCTGTTTTATTTCTTATTTGTCTGTCTTAACAATGAAGACAAATATAATCAGCCGTATCACCAGTTGCGATAATGAAGACAAACGCAGGTCTGACATCACGCATCACCCATTATGACACCAAGGACAAATACTGTCAGGCATCACAAATCATGGAAATAAGGACAAACAGTCAGATATCATCATCCTCAAAATCAACAACAGTGGTTTCATTTATCAGCAAAAACCTTTTCATGTTCAAAATCTATTAAACTAAAACAACTTTCAAAGTAATATAGACTTGGGTATGACAAACTACATCCAGCAGCAAGTCCTCTGATTGGGAAATTGGAGGTTTTGAGGAGTGTCAAGCCACCTCTTAACTGCTGTTGTTCTCAGGTCCACCCTGAACTGGGGTGGTAGCACCTATTATGGTCCCAGCTATGAGCAAATAGTGAACCCATATACAAAAAGAAAACATGATATAAATATAAAAATACATGTTTTTAGAGTAAAAATACCAGCAATTCATTTTTATATAAAAAAAATTATCAACAATACATATTATCTGTAGTGAAGCCATAAAATTGTTCAAAATATTTAGACTTCAGCATTAAATAACCCATAGTATAGCATGAGACAAAATCAACCAACCAACCAAATCAAATTAGTAAAATAGAATTAAAAATAAAATTAAAGACATAAATCTTGTTCTCAAATCTATCATTATGTCAGGTCACTCCCTGATTGCAACTAATACCATGTAACCTAATACTCCCTGCCACATGGTTGGTACATTAGCTACTAGTTCAAGTACTGTAATATATAAACAGAGTGTTCCGATAAATTTTAAATGTGATTTAAGTTTAAACATCTAATGATTTTTTTCTTTTTTAACAACTTAAGTCTTTGTCAATTTCAACCATGGAAAGATTAACAATCAAACAATGTATTAAAGTTATTGAAGCCTATTACGAAAATGGATGTTCAAACAGAAGTGCATTTCACACACTTCACGACATTTTGGTCAACATAATCGACCAACCGAGAGTGCAACTGGAAACAATTTAACATTGTTGTGGAGAGGTTCAATTCCTGCATGCGATGACAAATAGAGCTGTCTGGATTTTTGGCCACATTCTCATGCACTGCAGCAATATTTTCAGCTGAATGGCATAAACGAGCATGCAATGGTGTTTTCACATCTGCCACCGACCCAGTTTGAATTTACAAACAATTTTTTCAAATATGGATTGGAATCTGATAGAATAAGATAAAGAACAAATTGGGAACATTTATCAATTTAACATATTTCACTTTTATTAAAGAATGACACACGGAGAAAAACATATGGAGTATGTTTAATTAAAACAAACAGTATGTACATGTACATAAAAACATTCCCAAATCAATATGCAAAAAAAACCCTAATAAAAACAATCAATGGCTACTAGGCATACATACATACACACTGATGAATATACATTATCATCTGATTCCCATATAGACAAATTAAAATTTTTATACACTTACACATAGCAATATTTATGGTTTTTCAGGTAGGCTTGGAATTTGCCAATTTCTTGAAACTTTGAATGGACATATCATCTCTCCTTGAATTTGGAATGACACAAATTATACTAATGTTGGTTTAAAGCTCATGACTGACCAAGGAAAATCAACACAAAAGTAAAAATACCAGAATTTTTTTCTTTTTCTCCATATCTCATTCTCTGATGAAGCTTTAATAAAAGTGAAACATTAGAATGTTAAACATTTCCTATTTCTTTTCTCTCTGTCTATATATATATATAGGACTTTTTTTTCACACCGCAATAAAATATATATATATGAATTGCCATGAGAACACAAACTCCATAACTGTTGGAACATATTTGCTTCTGAAGATTGCAAGAACTGCATGAAACCAAGTCATGCTATCAACATTGGATATTATGTATATTCACTAATATATATATATATATATATATATATGTATGTATATATAATATATATATATATATATATATTAGTGAATACACACACACATTTATTTTTATATATATATATATATATATATATATATATATAACAGTATAAAACAAATGCAGCTGGCTTGAGAAATCCAGAAAAAAAAAGTCCGGTCATTGCCGTTCTCTGTAAAACCAGCATGGTGACATTAGGTACATATTACAATGTGTATTTCATGAGACTATAGCAGGGGTGTGCAATTAGGGTCCCAAAAATTGGAATCAACAAACCAAGTTCAAATTTTCGCTTAATACAATCTGCTCACTTTTGCACTAATACTCTTGGGAAAAGAAGGAATCATTACTTCTCACCATAAGTTAAACAGTAGGATAGTTTGAGCTCACTTGCCTTGCATAGAAGGCCACTAGTTTAGCAGAAGGACAACTCTGAATTCAAAATTGTAGAGAAGGCAATGGAATCCTCTCCACTATCTTTCCCAGAAATTCATGATAATTCACAGAAAATAATGAAAGTTCAGTGGAGAGCTATGATTGTCAATGTCCGGAAGGAACATAGCATTAGAAAAAAACAATAGCAGATTACCTTCACATGAGGCTTCCCTTCAGCCATTGAGCATATTTAGGAGCAATGGGTTCAAATGACGAAGTTGGTTCAGTGTGCATCAACCCAAAAAGATGAGAAGTAGGCCTAGCATAGAAATAAATACAATATGGGATCCACCAATAAAGGAAGACAAACAAATAGTAGCACATCTTCAAATGCAGCAGCATCAATCAAAAACATGACTGACAGTAATTGCACCAGCAGCTGTAACACAAATCAGCAGGTAGGTTAGGTTTAAGGCTCCAAGTTCACTGCAGTAAATTGTTCTATTGAACAATTTGCTAGTGGGTTAAAGTATTAGTTTGTAAATTTGGTGGCATAGTTCAATCCCTGGTTGGATAACATGTACTTGCATACAGTGGAAACAGATGAACAATAACTGAGCAGTACTGAATAAAAATAAGGGCTAAATGATTTAACAGTGAAACAAGAACTGTCTATCCCCATAGATTAAATAAAGGGTTTAGTTCTGAATTCAGGTTACCCAGATTGATATAGACCTGAGGAAGTCCAGAGAGCACAACAGCTAAAATGTAGTGATAACAACAACAAAGATGAGGATGCAAATATAAATTGTGTAAATAATGATAATTCCTCATCCCAGAAATTCAGACAGAAGATTTTGTTTTTCCTCTCTCTCTAACCTTTTATCACTTACTAAATTGTACATGGTCACAAACTAAGAGCCAAGAGAATTTCTTCAACAGTTCAGATTTGCAACAGAGATGTTCTTTGGCTCAACTGTGAATGAAGGAAATTTCTGCCACAGTGAAACAGTTCATGACTATCAAGATTTAAAAACAAAATAAATTTTTTATACTTTTAAAATAATTAGTTCAAGTTTTGATAGATCTTCTTGGGAAAGACATCTTTTTGTATAGACCTATAATAAAGCTTCAAAAAGCTTTAACGGAATGGATGTGAATGACTTTATTCAGGATATAAAAAATGAATTTATGAATTCAAATGATGGAAGTAATATCTGAGTTACAAGGATAAAAAAATATATTCTTCCAATATCTCAGCTTTTGTTTAATAACAGTAAAAACAGAGTCATATTTTTGCTTTGTTTTGTAGATGTTAGTAAGTTTTGGAGATTTGTGTATATGCTTTAGGTGAAGGTTCATATTCAATATGTAAACAAAGAAAACAAGCATACAAAACTTGATTTTTTGCTACATTTATTCCTTTTATGTTGACTGTATTGAAACAAAGTTAAATGTTTCTTGAATATGTCAGTTTTCCTTTCTGTTCTAGAAATAATTTATGGGAAGTAAAGATAAGAACAGGTAAAGATGGTCAAGCTCAAGTCAGTTTCGATCTGAATTGGGATAACCAAATCACTACTTTATGTGTAGGGCTTGGTAAAACGTCAGAATAATATTGGTAGAAAGTAGAAAGACAGATTCTGTCCTCTCCAGAAGTGGGGGTCATCAAATTGCCCATGTGACCAAAAACTCTTTCTGGTTTACTTTATAATTAGGATTATGGGAAAATGAATTTATTTTTTTAGTCTTTATTATTATTTTATTTATTGCTTTTTTTAAAAAATTTTCCCACATTTTTTCCCCTGTTAAAAGTGACATCAGTAACAGTATGTGTAAGTGTATATCCTGTCTGAATTGTCCCACTGGCCTAGTTGATTAAGTATTGGTTTGTGACTTTGGTGAATTCAATTCCTGGGTTGGGTAGTGTGTACTTGGACTCAGTGGAAATAGATCAATGAATAACTGTGCAGCAATAAAATAAGAACTAGACGAGATATCCCTAGACAGATCTAGACGAGATATAAAATAAGAACTGGACGAGATATAAAATAAGAACTAGACGAGATATCTCTAGACATAGATCTAGACGAGATATAAAATAAGAACTAGACGAGATATCTCTAGACATAGATCTAGACGAGATATAAAATAAGAACTAGACGAGATATCTCTAGACATAGATCTAGACGAGATATAAAATAAGAACTAGACGAGATATCTCTAGACATAGATCTAGACGAGATATAAAATAAGAACTAGACGAGATATCTCTAGACATAGATCTAGACGAGATATGAAATAAGAACTAGACGAGATATCCATAGACAGATCTAGACAAGATATAAAATAAGAACTGGACGAGATATAAAATAAGAACTAGACGAGATATCTCTAGACATAGATCTAGACAAGATATAAAATAAGAACTAGACGAGATATCTCTAGACATGAGCAGTGGGACAAGAGCAGTTTATTCCCATAGATTAAATAAAGGATTCATTAGAGAATACCCTGTTAACCAGATTGACATGCACCAGATGAAGGTCAGGGGACACAACAGATAAAGCATTTGGATAACAACAACAAAGATGAGGAAAATAGTCCTTCATGTAAACAGTGTAAATTAAGTATACATTACTGTAAAGTGAGTGGCCATGTTTAAATGTAAACAAATGCTAGAACTGACCAACAAACAGAATTGACAAAGTTTGCAATAACAAGAAAAGAACAGAACAGGACAAAAATAGTATAAAAGCAAGCAAACGATATATGCAAGTCAAATTAACAATAATAAGGCAAAATGTTCATAAACTAAGAATTGGGGTTGACACACAAGAGCAAATTTGAATAAGCAAACATAACGTTTTAACTTCAAGGCAAGACAGACCAGGACTGAGTTAGATGACACTGACAAGTGGCCTATCTTATTGGCTAGGAAGCAATTCCAGTATCCATTTGTATGCTTCTGTGGAGAAATTAGGGAGACGAAAGTCTTTTGCACTTATTCCGGTATAGATCTGAACCAACAGATCTGTTGTTAACAAGGTCGTGTACAGGTTGGCAGTAGCTTCATAATAGTGTGGGGTGTGTCTGCTGATCCTCCTAAAAATTTTAATGATCACTGACTGCTACAATGTTTTGTGACCGTTTGCACCCACATTCAAAGACTCATGTGCCACCAACTCCCAAACAATAGGTTAGTCAAGCAGAATAATGAATTCTGTCATCAGGTCCAAGTTAAAAGCACTTAAGTTGAGAATGAACTAGTCTGTGCGTTATTCTGCTTGTGTAATATCTGTGCCTGCCTGGCCTGAAGTTCTTCTGAGTTAGAACTAGTAATGCTTTCTGTTTGAAATATCTAGTGTTTATTGAATGAGTGGCCATGGTTATATGTAAGTAAATGGCAGAACTGTTCAACATACAGTTTTGACAAAGTTTGCATTAAACAACAACAAGTAGAAAAGAACAGGACAAAAACATAACAAAGCAAGCAAACAATATATACAAGGCAAATTAACAGTAATAAGGCAAAGAAATATTAATAAGCAAAAAGTTCACAAACTCAGAATTGGGGTTGATATACAAGAGCAAATTCAGATAAGAAAATGTAGCATTCTGATGTCAAGCCAAGACAGATCAAGACTGATGACACTGACAAGTGGCCTATCTTATTGACTAGGAAGCAATTCCAGTATGCATTTGTGTGCTGTCTATAAATTGGAGTGGAAAGTATTTTGCAGTCATTCCCTATCAGAATTGCTTTGCTATATTTATAAGAGAATAATGTTCAATACTGGAGATAAGAGTGTCTGTAGACATAAACAGTGTGAACATAGAAATCAACACAGCATGGTTTCTGTCAGTTTCACACCTTCTCAAAATGATCTTCAGACACATGATTGGAAGATTGTGTGGGGGTATGAAACTGACAGCCACTACACAGAGAAGATTTCTGTATCCACACTGTTTATATCATATAGCGATATGTTTAAGATTTGCCAAATTTATGGGGGAAGAGGGGCTCAGTATATGAGATTGTAGATATAGACAGTGTGAAAAGCAGATTCAACATTGCATTAGGACTCAAATATCATCACTTTATTCATGGGCTACAGCTAATGAAAGAAGAAGTGACACATTGTCTGAAGTTTGCTTGGTTCATAAAATGTTCATTCCTATATCTGCACTGTTACACTCACATGATCATGTTCAATTGAAGAAGCGATTCCGAAACAAAATCTGGTCAGATTTTGGGGATTTGATTGAGCTCAAGACCTTTTCAGTGCCTCCTTGTGTGTGTGTGTGTGTGTGTGTGTGTGTGTGTGTGTGTGTGTGTGTGTGTATGTATCTCCCATATATATAATTCCTAGTATTAAACAGGTCTAAAAATTAACGCTTGTAAAGAAAACTCAAACACTTATTTGGTTAGGTTTGGCTATTTTAACTTCATCACTTACCCACTCCAATTTGAACAAGTATTTTTTCAAGGTAGGAGATGCAAGCAAATGGGGAGGAAAAGAAAGAAAGCTTAGTGAAAGAGAAAGGTATAAAGAAAAACACACACACACACATTATATATTTATATAATTTACATATTCAATTAAAAATGAAAAAACTTCTTTGATAATGTCTGATAGCCGAAAGTGATTGGATATATAGAACATTTGTATAATTTTTACATATTTTAGGTCCTGAATAAACTAACTGTATGAATGCAAGAAAAATTGGATAAAAAGCTTAATCACAGTACCTTATCAGTTTTTAATGAAACTTTTATAAAAGAGAGATTTTTTTATCCAAATACACTATATATATAAGAAATTTAATCAGTAAATATACCACCCATTGCAGTTAATTGATGGAATGAGGGTGAAAATAATCTGCCTTGTGAAGTTTCAGACAAGTTCATGAAATGAATGAAAAATACTTGCTTTCCATTCCAATATTTAAAAAAAGATTAAAAAAGAAAAAGAAAGAAAAAAGAAAAATGTTTTTTTACGAAATCTTTAGACTAAGTTTTGGATTAACTTTTTTGACTTTCTGACAAAATTCTTCAAATAAAATAAACAAAATAAAAAACACCAAAAAATCCTCTAAATTGCAGTCAGTGTATCTGTTTACATATTTTTTTACCAAATTAGCAAAAGCAAAATGTTCTACAATTGGCAAAATTCACTGAAAAATAGTCATTCATATTTCTTTTTAAGCATTAGTTCGTGAGCATTTCTAGCTCAGGAGGATTAAGGAAACTACAGGTATTCTTACAGAAGGTAGTAAATGAAAGCAAGATGAAAAGACTAAACATCAGTTGTAAGAAAAAAAAGAATGTATGGTTGTCAGCAAAAGGGGCAGCCCAAGATATTAACTACAAATTGGAGATGCCAAAATCAACCAATTAAAAAAAATTAGATATCTAGGAAAAGTTTTCACAGAAGATGAAAAATATGACACCAAAATCCAAAGGTGCATCAAAATAGTAAAAGATGTCTTCCAAAAGCTAAGCAAAGTATTAAGAAACAGGAAAGTTTCATTAGAAAGAAAGAAAGAAAAAGTACTGATCTGTTATGTAATATCAAACCTACTATATGGCATTGATTGCTTGACAATCTCCTCAAAGATGAAGAAACCAGAAGGAACAGAAATGTGGTTCATAGAAGGATGCTGAGAATACCATGGTCCAAACATATGAGCAATGATGCAGTTTTAGAGAAAATGGGAACAAAAAAGAAATTTATACTTAACATCAGGAAGGATAGTTGAAATTCATAAGTACCAAGAATTCGATACTTGTGGGACAGATTGAAGGCAGGAGGGACTGAGGAAAGCAATGCATAACCTACTTAGTGACCTTGAGTAAATGGATGGTGGAACAGAGTTTAGGAGAAATAACAAAAAGGCAAAATTTATTAAAAGCTCCAAAGAACAGGAAATTGTGGAGATCCATGATCGCCCATGTCCTGAAGGGATATGGCAAATAGAAACTCACTTCTAAAGCCAACTGTAATTATTTCTTTGATCAAAAGACATGAGGGAGCCAGATAAATTATCTGCCAAAGTCTCTTTCAGAATAATTAGTGATGCAATCTGTGGTTTGCAATTATAAATTTTGTTTGGGAAGGAACAAATTCTTCACTTCGGACACTGCATTTGTATATTTATTGCTTTCTCATATTAAAAAAAATAAATTAAAAGATATTAAAAAAAATAAATTAAAAGATATTAAAAAAAATAAATTAAAAGATATTAAAAAAAATAAATTAAAAGATATTAAAAAAAATAAATTAAAAGATATTAAAAAAAATAAATTAAAAGATATTAAAAAAATAAATTAAAAGATATTAAAAAAAATAAATTAAAAGATATTAAAAAAAATAAATTAAAAGATATTAAAAAAAATAAATTAAAAGATATTAAAAAAAATAAATTAAAAGATATTAAAAAATAAGATGTTGGTTGAAGATGGGCATTATTATTCTCAATCACCTGTTGGTATTTTATTTTATTTTTATGCGCCATGTCCCTTCAGGATGTAGGCGATCATGGCTCTCCTCCTCCCTCTATCCCTTGCAGTGGTCAACAAGTTCCTTCCCTCTGCTACATCCCCCAGACCATGTTCTGTCATCCACTTGCTAAAGCCCGCTAGATATGTCATGCGTTGTTTTCCCTTGTCGCTTTCCCTCTATTCAACCCATGAGTATCAGATTCTCCAGGCCCTTCTTCATTATGCATCCCAGAAACTTCAGCTGCCTCTTCCTGATGTTAAGTAGAAGCCTTCTTGTTTGCATCCTCTCTAAAACCTTATCGTTGCTCACACGCTCAGTCCATGATATCCTCAGCATCATTCTGTAAGACCATATCTCCGTCGCCTCGAGTCTCTTCTTCATCTTTGAGGAAATTGTCCCACATTCACTGGCATAAAGAAGGACAGATCTAACATAACAGATCAGTATTCTTTTCTTTGTTACCAAAGAAATCCTCCTGTCTTGCAATACTCTGCCCAGCTTTTGGAATGCGTCCTTGGCTATCCCAATATGTCTACAGAACTCAGTGTCGTACTTACCATCCTCTATCAAAACACTTCCCAGATATTTAAACTTCTGCATCTGCTTGATTCTAGTGTTCCTGAACTGCAAATCGCATTATGGTCTCATCTTTTTACTGTTGACTATGCATTGTAGAACAAAAATCAACACTTCAAAAATTATCGAAAAATACTGTAAATATTAGTAACAACTAGGTTCAATGTTGCTTAACTTTAGTGGCCATATGAGGACTAGTGTTTTAGTGTGATATGGGTGTAAGCCAATAAATTTTTAGAAGAGGAAATAATTTATAAAATTATTTTTAAGCTCATAAATGGTGCTTATTAGCTCGTTTTTTTAGATTTTTTTTTTAAATTCAGAATCTTCTTGGTCTGTTCATTCCATGAAAGAAAGGTGCTTAGTTCAAAATTCAAGAAGTTTAATTTAAAATGATCTGAAAAATAAAAAAAAAATGTCTGGTCCTTATTATGTTTTACAGAAACAAGCATTTTAAATGATTGATGGTTAACAAAGAAAAAAAGAAATTGGTGAGTAGAGTTCAAATTCAAGCTAAGGCAGTTATTTTGAACTCTTGGGATAGGTATAAATCAGACTCTTCTACCCTCTAGTTATATGCTAAATAATTGGTCAGACTAATTTCCTTAGGACTTCTCTGCAAGCCAGTCTAGGAGATGGAAAACTCTGAATTCAAAACTATGAATGCAGCAATGAAAATTTACACTCTTTTCACAAGAACAGCTATGTCAATACACAGTTTGCAAATATTAATAATATCTCCTGGTATCTTGGGCCTTGTACAGGATGAACATTGTTGTATAAAAAAAAAAAATAAAAAAAAGTGTCAGGGACAGATCCAACTTTATTTTGCTGAACCAGCACTAGTCTTGGGTATGACAAAAAAATACATCCCGCAGCAAAACGTCTGATCAGGCGATTAGAGGTTTTGAGGAGTGTAGAACCACCTATTTATTGCCGTTGTTCCTTTAGCCACCCTGACCCAGGGTGGTAGAACCTGTTAGGGCTCCAGCTATAGGCAAATAGGGAACCCCCAAATACTATGAAAGCATAAAAATACTTTTTTATCGTAAAAATACCAGCAATACATGTTTATATAAAAAATTACTAATGATATATATTTATAGTAGAATTACCAACAATACATTTTATAGCAAAATGACCAACAACGCAGTTTCAAAATATTTACATTTCAGCATTAAATAACCCATAGAGGTTGGTATGCTGCTAAACAAAAATCAACCAACCCAAAAGTTTTAGTCAAAAATGTAATTTTTATTGTGAGATGCTCATTTGTAAATAGAGAAAAGTTTTCATGAACATTGTGTATGTGTAACATGCACAAAAAACTAAAAAGTTAAAAATGCTATACTCAAAAGAAGAAAGTTATTGTAAAGGAAGTTTTTACTTTTTAAGTGAAGTGATTTTGAAAGACGTTAAATGTCTGACAAGACAGGGGAAATGCTGGTTAATTTGAAATATGTACAGATGGATGAATTTGTTCAAATTCTTAAAACTTATGGATAGATTGCACACACATTCATCCTCATATGATGTATTTGCGCAGAAAATTTTGAAAGCCAATGAAAGTTTGTTGTTTAACTTTATTTTCTTATTTCTCTCTGGTTCTAACCATTTTCTGGTTTCCGGGAGCAATTTGAGCATA
>OZ038488.1:79220229-79252729 GCA_964036315.1 Acanthosepion esculentum
CAGCTTTCAACCGATATATGTATGAGAAACTGGTCAAGTGCTCTGTGCAGTGACTATGACCACATCCAAGCATGTGACTAATGAAGATATGATCATTCTTTTATAGTGCATTTTTACTCGTATGTTTTCATCTGTCAAATCAAATCAGTTCACCAAGCATTGATTTTAGTAGGAAATGTTCATTACGTCCTGTGGGGGATTAGAGTCAGTAGTACACAGCAAGTTTTCAGGGAGGCTGGACCACTTGTTTACCAACCCAGGGTAAAAGTTTGCATTCTATACCAAGAGTAGAACTGGTACACGAATTTGAGGGTCCATCCTACAATGTTAAAATAGATGCCACTTTATAGTAATGTTTTTGTTATTTTCTCTATCAAACAAGAAAATTTCCCTATCAGTTCTGTACAGACCAAAGTAGATTCACTTGCTTCTCTGCTTAGATTCTTGGCATTTATAACAACAGATTAAAATCTCATTGAAATTTTCTATCATTCCCCCAAGATTTCACTAAAGCCTGTGCCAAATTAAGAGAGAAAAAAAAGAAAGAGAGAAAAAAAAGAAAGAGAGAAAAAAAAGAAAGAGAGAAAAAAAAGAAAGAGAGAAAAAAAAGAAAGAGAGAAAAAAAAGAAAGAGAGAAAAAAAAGAAAGAGAGAAAAAAAAGAAAGAGAGAAAAAAAAGAAAGAGAGAAAAAAAGAAAGAGAGAAAAAAAAGAAAGAGAGAAAAAAAAGAAAGAGAGAAAAAAAAGAAAGAGAGAAAAAAAAGAAAGAGAGAAAAAAAGAAAGAGAGAAAAAAAAGAAAGAGAGAAAAAAAAGAAAGAGAGAAAAAAAAGAAAGAGAGAAAAAAAAGAAAGAGAGAAAAAAAAGAAAGAGAGAAAAAAAAGAAAGAGAGAAAAAAAAGAAAGAGAGAAAAAAAGAAAGAGAGAAAAAAAAGAAAGAGAAAAAAAAGAAAGAGAGAAAAAAAAGAAAGAGAGAAAAAAAAGAAAGAGAGAAAAAAAAGAAAGAGAGAAAAAAAAGAAAGAGAGAAAAAAAAGAAAGAGAGAAAAAAAAGAAAGAGAGAAAAAAAAGAAAGAGAGAAAAAAAAGAAAGAGAGAAAAAAAAGAAAGAGAGAAAAAAAAGAAAGAGAGAAAAAAAAGAAAGAGAGAAAAAAAAGAAAGAGAGAAAAAAAAGAAAGAGAGAAAAAAAAAGAAAGAGAGAAAAAAAAAGAAAGAGAGAAAAAAAAAGAAAGAGAGAAAAAAAGAAAGAGGAAAAAAAAGAAAGAGCGAAAAAAAGAAAGAGAGAGAAAAAAGAAAGAGCGAAAAAAAAGAGAGAGAGAAAAAAGAGAGAGGAAAAAAAGAGAGAGAGGAAAAAGAGAGAGAAAAAAGAAAGAGAGAGAAAAAAGAAAGAGAGAGAAAAAAGAAAGAGAGAGAAAAAAGAAAGAGAGAGAAAAAAGAAAGAGAGAGAAAAAAGAAAGAAAACAAAGAAAGAAAAAGAGAGAAAAGAAAAAAAGAAAAAGAAAAGGAAGAAGCTATTTTTAGCCTGATAAGCAGAGGGTTTTCATCTTTTTACCAAAATTAATTACATCTTACTTAAGTGGACTAATTGCTTGAATGTTGGACAAGAATCAAAAGTAACTGAACTTTTTTAAAAAGTAGAGGACAATTAAAAGGAAGCTAGTTACATGGAATTCCTAAGAAGTTTGCAGTTTAATTTGTTTACTTCCAGAATTAGTTTCCATCCAATTTTACCAAGACTGAGATAAGTCCATAACTCTACTAAGTAACACAACAGGTTTGGTTTATGAGAATATTTGTTTCTAATCATTTACCACAAATCAGACAGTCAAAGAATGTAAACAATGAGCAGAATGTTTGAACATTGCAGTAACTATGAAATCAAAAAAACAAAAAGTCCATCACTGCAAAAACCCTTGTAAATATCCAAGAATTCTTAAGAAATTTTGAGTTCTTTTATTTATTAAAAATATTCTACAAGTTAATTATAATCCTTGTAGTTTTTTTGTTGAGAATTATATTTCCCTTTCCAACCATGAATTATCTCCCTTACTGGAAGTCAAACCTTAAAAGACAAAATATTTGTACAAGAGTAGTTATCTCCACACAAAAAAATGAGCATGCCAACATAATTAATAAAAGCAAAGTTTTATTGTCAAAATTTTTATTAAGAGGAAAGAGCAAAAATGTTTTTGATTATTAAATTATATTTTTTTTATCCTTTTTAGGACATTGAAAATTTTGGTTATGAATCTTGTTTTCCATGTGTCAGTGTAGTGGGGGTGGGGGACGGACCAAAGATTAATATAGGAAATTCTTTTTTGAAAAACACATTGATTTGAAAATTTTTGTAAAAATCAAATAATCGTTGGATTTTAATGAAACTTGCTTGACTTATTTATAAATGAGTAAAATTATTTTAGAAATGATTCTTTTATAGAAAATCTTGTTAAAAACTATTTTTTTTTTTTTTTTTTTTTTTTTTACATCTGTTACCCTTCAGTTAATATTATGAAATTTCGAACAATTTTCGTACTGCTTAATATTTATATTAGTTAAAAGCAGAACTCCAGAACTTTAGATTTTAATGTTTGATTTGATTCTGGGAAATAGGCTGACTCGAGAACTTTTCACCGCACCCCTGTATACTGCTATGCAGGAGCATAACCAGAAAGGCATTGACAATTTATACTGCATTATTTATTTACAATTTCATGGAATAAAAGCTGTACTGATTTTTCTGCTGAATCCTCGTAACAAAAGACTAATAAATTGCATTATTAGATTAATCTTTGTGATGCCACTTGTACCCATTTCACTGAACTGAACTCACCTCTAATAGCATATAGATAGAACAATTGGGTATTGAAAGAAAGTGAAGAAGGTGGAAGAAAGGCCTTGGTGACTGAAATGCCATGATTATAACAATCAAGTGTTGGAAGAAGGTGGAGAAGGCTAGAGAAGAGCCTTGATAGTCAAAATGCCATGACTATAACAGTCAGGTACTGGAAAAAGGCTGAAGGGCCTTGGTAGTTAAAGTATCATGACTATGACAATCAGGTGTTAGAAGAAAGTGAAGATCAGAGAAGGATCTTGGTAGATGAAATGACATGACTAACAACTAAGGTGAGGATATTACCTCAAATAAATCAGACTATAATCTTACTATAATTCTTGTTTTAATTTATGAGATGAGGAATTACTAATATACTTTGAATTATTTGAACTATTATTCTCATTTGATTGTTACAGATGTTAAAAATTACATTCTGGCCAAGGTGATCATCAGGTCTCCATTATTTTTGGTTATATGGGATATCTTAATAGTTAACTAAATAAAAAAGATTTAAAAATTTGGTAGAGTTTGAAAACGAGGAAATTGCAAACCACCTTATAAAAAATATTCCTAGAAGAACATGTAATTTTTTTGTGTAGATTGCATTCCAGAAACCTTTTCTTGAAGTGATTTTTATTAAATCAATAGTTCTGCATATGACGATAAACTACATCCAGCAGGAGGGGCTCTGATCAGGAGATTGGAGGATTTGAAAAGTGTGGAACCACATGTTAATTGCTGTTGTTCGCAGGTCCACCCTGACATGGAGGGGTAGCACCTGTTAGGGTCCCAGTTATGGGAAAATAGTGAACGCCAAACAAAAAGCAAACAGTATCAAAGTATAAAAATACATTTTTATGGTGAAGCTGGCAGCAATACATTTTTATATAAAAAAAATGACCAATGATACATTCTGCGGTAGAATTGCCAACGATAAATTCTGTGGTAGAATTGCCAACGATAAATTCTGCGGTAGAATTGCCAACGATACATTTGCTGTTTTTATGAACTAACCCTTTATTGGCTATTTAAAGCTGAAACATATTTCAGATTGTAAGAGATTGCTTACAGTACTTGGTATTGTCAAGCAGTCCCCCATCTAAATACTGATTGGGCTTGATGCTGCTTAACTGATGACTGAACAAGAACTGATGTTTTCAGTATGATTTGCCATAGGCCACAGTACATAAAAGAAGAAATATCTATAAAATGGGAAAGTGCTGACATTCTTGGATAAATTTTCAGATTAAAAGTCGGTAACTAGTTTAAATGATAAGGATTTAATAAATATGTAAATAAATTAGAATAATTTGCTCAAAAATCTAAGAAACTAATTAAATTCTGATTTATTTCCCTTAATTTTCTTTTATTTTAACTTATTGGACACAGAGAGAACTGAACCCACTTGCCAATACTATATCCCTGGAATCTTGGGAGAATTTTTTCTATTTCATAACTGCCTATATTAATCAAAAAAAGAGCAGCAAATGGCCAAAGTTGCTCGACTTTATTCTACTTAAATGTGTTTAATGCTTTCCCAGGGATTAGATGTCTGTGCATTGTACTAGTTTGACAGGGTAATCTCTTCCAAGACTTCATCACTTGTGAGATGAAATGCCTGAGAAAAGTAGTGAACAAGACCAGGCAAGATAAGATCAGAAATGAGGCAATAAGAGATATGGTAGGAGCTATACCAATCATACAATACATTGTATGCCTATAAACCAACCAGTCCTATGAGCATACACACTCAGGTACTTCTTTTTGGAGAATGAGAGGCATGCCAAGAAGATGCTGGAGAGACTCAGTAGCAGACACTCTCAGAGCCCACAAGACATCTTTCCTCCAGGCCACTGACAGACAACTGTCTCCCTGCGATGCCTAACAGCACAAACAAAAGGAAAAACTAAAACTAACTAACCCACTCTTATCCAAGTATTGGGATCATAATCTTCTCTCCTTATTCCTTTTCTCTCCCCCTTGTGGTGGTGGAGATGGCTGTGAACCAAAGAGAGTTTGACGAGGCCATCTGCACAAATTTGATTTTGGTAGACAAGTCTGCGTGATGGAGAAGCCCATACACTTGGCCAGAAGCACCATCCTCTCGGCTCAAAGGAGATTGAGACAGACAACATCCGACAACCTGGATGCATCAGGCTGTCGGATGCTTGGTCTGTCAGGGTAATCTCTTCTAATAGTTGGCACCTCATTGTTGGTTAATGGTCAGCGAGTTTGATTCTTATTGTGCCAAAACTAAGCTAGGATTAGTTGTCGGTACCCAATCTCATCTGAGTATCAAGACGATCATCCTCTCTTCATATTCCTTTTCTCTCCCCTTTGTGATGGTGGAGATGGCTGTGAATCAAAGAGTTTGACAAGGCTATTTGCACAAATTTGGTTTTTGGTGGACAACTCTGTGTGACAGGGAAGCCCAGACACTTGGCCAGAAGCACCTTCCTCGCAGGGATTGAGACAGGTGACATCTGGCAACCTACTTGCATCAGGCTGTCGGACGCTTGGTCTGTCAAGGTCTGCCTTGGTTATGCCAACCCAACTTTTGCTGACCTCTTCCCCCAGGTTTAGTTCTATGCTAGACTTAGTAAATAATATCTTTTCTTAAAATCTTTTTTTTTTTCTTAAATCTCATAGTTTTTTTGGGTTTTTTTTGCAACAGAGTAAAAACTGTCAATAGAGGGAGACCTATACTTCTATATCAAATACAGAGATATGTGAATTGTTTTAAAATTTTATCCAATATTAAATATGCACTTACAGTACCTTTTGCCTCCTCTGTCTCGTGTTAGAGATTCTCAATTTGGGCAGTAAACACCCATTTGGGATTGCTGCAATCTCTTAAGGAGGGGGTAAAAATTCAAGAGCATTCAGAGTGTGGAATACTATAATTTTAACCTGGCAGTAAAATTATTGAACCCTGACTGGAACAAGTCAGTTTTTTTATATCCAAACATATTTAACTTTCTGTCTACATTTATAGACTCATTTTAAACATTTAGATGCTTTTACAATATGTGTATGATAAAAAAAAAAGACCCGTAAGCCAAAGTTTCTCTAATCTGGTCTGCTATTTGGCTGTTCCTGTCACACAATACTTCTGACGGTTGATACTAATGCAGCAAAACAAATATTGCATTAGCTCTGCTCCATTTACCAGTGCAATTTTAACATAAGGAGCATCATTCTGACAATATATGAAAATGGAAGGAAAGGTTAAAAAGCATAATGTGTTATTTTCCTCAAACTAAGACTTAGAGGAAGCAAATCAATATTGTTAGGTAACCAAAACTGATTTTACTTTCTGTCTAAATTTCTGGAATGTGGTGTTATTATTTACACTATTTAAATTTGGACTATTTCCCTCATCTTTGTTGTTATCACAAAACTTCAATTGTTGTGCCCTCCAGCCTTCATCAGGTGTATATTGATGCAGGTAACCTACAGGGAATTCTGAACAGAACCCTTTATTTAATCTACACCAGTAGACTGTTCTCGTTCTACTGCCCATGTCTAGGAATATCTTTTCTAGTTTTTAATTTTGGTACTGCTCAGTTATTTCTGGCTCTGTTTCCACTGAGTCTAATTACACACTGCCTAGCCCAGGGATTGAACTCACAATTACTATGTCACAAAATTCAAGAGTCAATGCTTTAATCCACTAGGCTATTGTTCCATAGGTCAGTGGAACAAGAACTGTTTACCCCCATAGATTAAACAAATGATTCAGTTTGGAATTCCCTGTAGGTTATCTGGATCGATATACACCTGAGGAAGCCAGAATGTCTACAAAGATGAGGACAATAATCTGAATGTAAATAATGATTTTACTTTATAGTGTAAAATCTGGAACAGAATATGTGACTTGCATTGTCAGAAATGAAGGTAGTTTAATAGTGCTTGGGAATGATAATTCCGTGAACCAAGTTTATTATATTCACTGTGCGAAAGTTAAGAATCCATCTCTTCTCCCCCAGCTATGGATTAAATAGGAGAGCAAACTTAACTTTCTTTTTATCTATAGTTAGCAACCAATGTAAGAGAATGAAAACCCTGAATTCAAAACCGTATTTAGTCTTAGCATAACATATATTATGGAGCTATTGACAAAATTAGGGAGTTCACAGTGACTGTATAATCTTGACTGACTGCATCAATGTATTTTTTCATCAAAAAGAAAAAAAAATATGGTAGTTCTCATGGAATTGTTTTTTTCTTCAATACAAAGAAATCTAATTTATTAAGGAAAAAAAGAATAGCAAAGAAATCAAGCAGAATGCCTTTTACATAGTCTTAAAATTCCACCAAAAGGTGTAGATTCTCCATGCTAATTCAGACAAAACAGAATACATAAGCTAAAACCAAAACAGAACAATCAAAATTCAAGGAACTGAATAAATGAAAGAGCAATGTACTGGTGAATATGGTGGGTGGGCTAACACATCCCAGCCAAGCAGCAACAATTTTTGGGAAAATTGATGGAAAACAATATCTATTCTGTTCATCAATTCTGGGATTTTTTTTCTTGAATTGCTGCCTTTAATTCATCCAGTCTAGAGCAGTACTTTTCAGAATCAATTGACCAATTACTTGGCAGAAGCTCATAGTACAGGTTTCTTTTGCAATCCTACCAGATTTACAATATGACTTAGGATGAAGACCTGCTTTTGAAATGGCTAAAGTTAGCTCATGTCACTTACCCCAAGATCTTTTTAATTGAACATTGTTGTAAATTATCCAGTTCTCATCACCCATCACAATTTGCTTCAAAAAGTGTGCATTTTCATTGCATTTATACAGAAAATGACAGATGAAATGCAATCCAAAAGATTCTTTTCAAAGACCTAAAGATCATAACGATTTGAATACCCAAGTTTAACTAAGTACTCAGGAATGCTACATTTTGATAAATTTAGTGCTTCTGCCAATTCCCACATTGAGTGAAAATAACTCGCATTAGACAATGTTTTGATTTGGTTGTCATCTCTAGTGGGGGGGGGGTCTGTCTGAGCATTCTTCATCAATAAGGCTACAATCCCCATCTCTAAACTTAGCAAATCACTTCTGTACAGTTCTGTCAGCTAAAGCACATACACCATACACAGCACATATCATTTTTGTTGTTGGTGAGTCATTTGACTTTAAGGTAAAAAAAAAAAAAAAAAAAAATATTATGTGTCTAAATAATAATCTTCCATATTTATAAGGATGCAAAACTGACATAAATTAAGTAATTTTAAACGTTTTTTTCCTCAAGAGATAGTTTGAAATGTGCTCTAATCAGAAATGTAATCATGTCTGTCGATAAATTAGGCGTGTTCTAATGTGTTGGAACAGTCATAGGTATCTGTGCACGCAGTGTGACCGGACAAAGAAATCAATACCTGAATTTTACATATGAAGAATTATAATTATAAATACACTAATTATAATTATAAATACACTAATTATAATTATAAATACACTAATTTAGTTAAACTGTTGTCCTACTACAGGCTTAAATGTTCATCTGTTTTTCTTTATAATAAAAAAAACACAGACAGAATGGAAAACTATGTCATGTGATATCTCTCGAAGCCAATTGACATTAGTTTGCTTAAAACAGAACTTGTTTACAGGAACCTGTTTCCATAAAATACAGAAGACTAAAATCATTTCCAATAACCCTAAGTCATTTGCCATCACAAAGCTATACTATCCTAAATGAACAGGTGATGTTAACTTCAAGGTATCAGCTTTTCTAGTCTATACCACCCAATGATGCCTACAGTGAGCACTATTTTTTTTTCATGTTAAAATCACCTAACAGACTGACTTTGATCTGTTCTCTAATCTAAGTCCTAAAAAATTCTTGTAACTTTGAACAACCTTTGAATTTTACTTAATGATAGATTGACTCATTAATTTATATGCAAAATAACCTTCCAGGCAACATCCTCTACAGGATTCAAATTCCCTGAATAGGAACCACCATAAGATTCCACAAGCATTTTCAAAAAGTTCAGTCATTTAGATGACTATATCACTTTTGACTGAATAAAACTGAGCAGAGGATAATGTGGTGAAAAACAACCATAGTTGTCTCCCTCTCAAACTACTCGACTATAAAAGAAAGGGTTGAACGTCATTTCTGGGCAGTAGTCAAATTACATTTAGTAAAAATTTACCACAAGCTTAAATGTTCATTTGTTTTTCTTTACAGTAACAAAAAAGCACAAACAAAATGGCAAACAGTGTCATGTGACATCTCTTGAAGCCAGTTAACATTCAGTTTGCTTAAATCAGAACATGTTCACAGGAGCCTCCAAGTTTGCACAAAATAAAATTCCTCTCCAGTAATTTCTACACAGCTGTCATCACAACCGAAACAAGCAAGTGATGTTTACTTCGAGGCATCTGCTTTCCTAATCTATACCACACATAAGAATACCTACAGTAAGTATTTTTTTTTCATTCATGTTAAAATCACCTACAAATTGACTTCAAAACTTGAATATGAAATTTGAACTGTTTTCCAATGGGGAAATAGACACTATTTTTAAAATATAATAAAAATTGTAACACTTCAATATTCTGCTGTCAATTGGAATTTAGTGTCTGTTCATGTCTTCCAAATAAATAAATGTCATCATTTGTTAAATCAGCTGTTATGACAGCTTTCAAGACAGACATTTAAACTGATTCCCATCATTTGTTTTTATATTTTCAAATTTCGCTATTTAAGGAATTATTTTATATTTATACTATTTATATTGTTCAGACTGTTCTCATCTTTACTGCAATTATTTCTTGTCACACAAGATATAAATATCCCTTTTGTTTTTCATTACTGATCCTGACATACATTAAGGTACCATTATTTTCCATATAGTGTTTAATTCCTTATATTTAGCCAATGTTTTATTATTGTTTTATGCATCAAAACACTACAGAAGTATAAAAGTTTTTATAGTAAAAATACTGGCAATACATTTTCATATTAAAAGAATTTACCGGCTATACATTTCTGTAAGGAAAAGAAAATATTACCATTTTGTAACAATTAAATTACCAGATTTCTTGTTTCCCTGACAACTACAATCCAAAAAATTTAAATGCAACATCAATTGCCATCTTTCTTAAATGCTGTTTTGTTTCCTTTCTTCAATCCTCTCTATTTCCAGCCTTTATTTGGATGAAATAAAAAAAAACACCATTTTGGACCACTTACCTGAGCAGGGGATCTATAGCAAAAAGACAAAGTAGCTTAGAACTACAAGGGATAAGAAGTTGCAGATTGCAATTCTCCCCCACAAACAGAAAGAAAATGGCAAATAGAAGAGAAAATACTACATTTTCATTAATTTAATGATAACTTGGATTTTAATAATTGTGTGCTAGGTGATATTTGCTGGAATTTTGTGCCAAACCCTTTTAGTCCACAGGTAGATTGTTCTAATTCCACGTACCATGTCTTTGGATATCTCAGTTTTAGTTAATTCACCTTGATAACTCTACAAGTGTTTGTTCTCTCCACTGATGTCAGGGATTGAACTCACAACTCTTTGGGTCAAGTCACTTTTTGGATCAATCAACTAATACTTTTATCTACATGGCCCATGAAATCAATTTTGCAAAGTGTTTTTTTTGTGGAGGGAGGTTTAATGTGAGTATTAAACAGGAATGTTTTACCAATTTGGTCAACAAGCAGATAAGTGAAATTGCAGTTGACAATCCATTGATAGTGAGGACCTTTTACCTTTTTTTTTATTATTAATCCTTACAAAAACTCTGTAATTACGAAAAAAAAACCCAAAAAAAACAAAAAAAAAAACCTGAAGATACACAGAATAAAAGACATGTATTATACTTTTTCTAAAAATGTGTAAATAACAAAAATCCCCTTTAACCTTTGAAACCATATGAACAATATTTCAAGTTGAGTGTTGTTTTTACAATAAACCATATAAAGAATAATAAAAAAGCTATTCTCCTCAGTGTTGAAGACATATGAAGCGACAGAAACGTGGTTCTAAAGAAGGAGGCTAAGAATACCATGGACTGAACATGTGAACAAATTTTAGAGAAAATGGAAACAAAAAGGACATTTATACTTAACCAAAATCAGAAGAAGAAAAAGACTGTTGAAATATCTAAGGTAAGGGTGCTTGGAAAATTTGATAGTCACAAGACAGATTGAAGTCAAGGATAGAGGAAAATCCCACATAACCTGTCTAGCAAGCTTGAGTAAATAGTTGGTAGGACAGAGTATCAGAGAGATAACAGACAAAATTTAATAAGAACTACAAATGACAGGAAATTGTGGAGAGCCATGATCGCCAACATTCTGAAGAGACATGGCACATAACCAAAGAAGAATATATTGGCCATTCACATTTTTTTTCGTTTTTTAAGGAAGATAGCTATGCTGTTGTTTTTCTTTCCCTTTGTTTCTATGAATTTCTCAATGGGTAAGACCAGCAAAAATGCTTGTAGTTTACTAGTCACTATAAGTGCAGTAAGTCTACTTTACTATGCAAAAGGTATTGTGAGCATATCTGGAGAAGAAAGAGTTAAGTGCTAAACCTTGTTGCAGTTGAAACAGTCATTTGAGCAAAGTTAAAAGGAAATTTATTTTGAAAAACTACAAACCGAACAGTGTTTGTTTAGAAAACAAACAAGCTTACCATTTTCTGGCAGTAGCATGAATGAAACTGTAAAAGAAAACCAGGAAATAGCAGGGTGTAATGAATATTGCCTTTTGATCCCTTCTCAGTATTCACAGTAAAATTACTGACCGGAATTCAAGAAATCTCCTGATGAAATGAACAC
Source organism: Acanthosepion esculentum (assembly GCA_964036315.1). Lineage (NCBI taxonomy): Eukaryota > Metazoa > Mollusca > Cephalopoda > Sepiida > Sepiidae > Acanthosepion > Acanthosepion esculentum. Next base: position 79,231,878 of record OZ038488.1, read on the forward strand.
TTCCACTCAGCAGTTAAAAGAATAATACTTACTTACCAATATGCAGATTAAAAAACTGCTTAAGACTGGAGCTTGTCAAAGTCACATTATTGAAAAATACCCAACCCAATATTTCTTATTTGAATCAGGACAAGTATCATTAATTGTAAACGAATTTAGAATTTTGTAAATTGCTAAAATTAGTCTCTTTAGGATCAGAGATGTAGCACATGTTATAGCAAGTATTGAAAATTGCTGCCACATCTGATCTGGCACTTCTATGTATTTAAAGATTCTTGATAAAATACAAAGAATAATCTGCAATGTTATTGGTTCTAACCTGGCATCTCAGGTTCAGTCACTTCCCACCACCTTAATGTAGCTTCCCTATGCTTTTCCTATAAATATTTTCATGGTAATTGTTCTGATGAAATTTCCTCTATGGTACCTAAACTTTATGAATTTAAGCACAGTACTAGATTGACAACAAGGGCTCTATAAGGTTAAAATGAGCAGTTGATTTACTCATGCCAAGAAGATTAATGAAGGATGATAATGTTGAGGAATCACATGGGTAATTTTAACAAAACAAGTTGAGGAATTTGTTCACAAATTTACACACTTGAAATAGTGCCAATGGCTAGTTTCAGAAAAATAAATCAGAAATCTTAAAGTTCATAGTTTTAATGCATTGTCATGAAGAGGAAATGTCCATACAAAAGATCAAATGATCTAACAAAATAATATTAAAAAAATGTTTAAGATAAACGTAAGAGATTTCATTGCTCACCAAAGTTTGTTTATGCTCAAAAATAGACAAGCGGAAGTAGTTTGAAATACTTAACTTTCTTGGATTCTTGAGAGAAAATTCTTTGAAGTGTTGCATGCTAGTTGGAAGCTGATGATATAATTGGTGAGTAATTTTACATTGGTGAAAACTTCAACACTGTTTGTGAGGAACTGAACTGAAACCTTTCACATGACTTCAGACACATTAATTTTTCTCCTCATTTTATATCAAAAAGAATTTTGTATAGACTTGCTACTCTTTCTTCTTGGCTGACCAGCTAATTTCTCTGAAGGCAAGGTTTTCATTGGTCCCAAAACAATTTTTCATAGGCTTGTGAATTCCTTTCCTTCTTCAGACCTCAAAATTTAAATGGAGTGGGTGAATGGAGATTATTATTTCACACTCACTACATCATCATTTTACAGTTGAAATGGCTAGATCTATCTGTAAGTTCTATGTTAACAGTTTCTTCTCTTGCATCTCTACCTCTCACAACAAAAATGTGGTTCTACAGAAGGATGCTGAGAATAACACAAACTGAACATGTGAGCAACGACAAAGCATAAATAACAACAAAAAGGACACATACTTAACATTAGGAAGGGACAGTTGAGGTTCCTGAGACACATAATGAAGAAAGACAGCTTGGAAAATTTGATACCCAAAGGACAGATTGAAGGTAAGAAAGACAGAGGAAAACAACACTTAACCTACCTGGTGAGCTTGAGTAAATGGCAAAGCAGGGTATGGGAGAGATGGAAAAATGACAAAAGTTATTAAGAGCTACAAGAGATAGGAAATTGTGGAGAGACATGTTCCCCAATGTTCTGAAGGGACATGGTACATACGAGATGTGACTCCAAATGTGACATATGATCCATTTCTTTGCCAATATTTGCAAAAAGAAACTCATATTTGCATATGTACAGCTGATGCCTTTAAACTCTATTAAGAGTGTTACGTACACTCCTTTAGGAATTAAACATTCAGATCTAAAAAGGTTTTATGAAAACCTTTGTACAAAATGAGAAGATATTCAACAATTTTGCTGAGCTGTAGAAATATCTTTAATTAGATTAGAGAATTGTTTTGTTTATTGGTTCAGAGATTTTTTTTAGGCTTGGGAATTATGAGAGAGAAAATTAGTAACGGAAAAAGAAATAATTTATGATTGAACAGAAACACGATGTTATATATAGGCTCAGGGAATGTTAAGAGACAAGGGCAGTGAACCATGACATCACTTAGTAGAGAGGCGGATAGTTTCCCTTACTTATTCAAGCCTCCTTCTAAACTACTTTTATATAAAAGATAACAAAGCTATTTCATTTTGTCAATGAAGCAGGCTGGACCAATTATGTGCTTATCAAGTTTTTATAATTTTTTTTATCTATTTTGAAGTTGCTTTTCTTTTGTTCTTCCTATAAGAAACGGATGCATTTTACTGGTAAGCATCCATGATGAACACCTTTCTAACACTATCATCATTGTAGCAGAAGTGGCCAAACATTGCTGTTGTTTTATCAAGGGGGGAAGAATAAAATAGAAAGAAAGAATGAAAAGAAATCACTTCAGCTAACACAGCTCCACATTCTTTTTATCCTTTACAAAACAAACCAATTTAAAATATGCCTTTCAACATTTCCAGTGTTATCAGCAAAACGGGCACTTTTATATTTTATTTTGAAAATATCACCTGGTTCACCTTACTTCCTAGTCTTTAAATGAGAATAGAAGTTTATTCCTGGCTTCCTGTTTAGGATTAGGTTTCCAGTTTTTTCTAAAGTTTTCTCATTTTCTTTCACTCCCAGTAACCCCCTTGCATCTTAGTAGCATTATCGCCTTGAGTATCTGTCAATATTTCTGTGATGAGGTATTATGTACACTATTTACATTATTCAGACTATTGAAGGAGGACGAAATGTTGTAATAAATAGTCCTCAAGGACACATGGCACAGTGGATAAAGGCATTGGTTAGATCCAGTGACAGGACCCAAAGATGTGAGTTCAATACCTGGTTAAGGCAGTGGAGAGCCTGGAGAGGGGAATTAACAGGAGATAACTGATAACTGACATCCATTAAACATGGCATGTGGAACTAGAACAGTCTACCCCAGTGAGCGAAATAAAAGAGTTCAGTTTGACATTCCAACCACCTGAAGAAGGCCAGAGCGTACAACAGCTGAAACGTTGTAATAAATATGGTGACAAAGATGAGGACAATAGTCCAAATAATGTAAATATTATCACCTTGGCCAGGGCAAAAGGATTAAAAAACTAAAAAAAACCCCCAAAAAAAAAACAAGCAAGCAAACAAGATTTTCAGGGCTAGTGGAATTTGTGAGCTGGGTTCAATTTGTAAGCTATCATGTTGAGCTTGCTCTACTACTTGGGGAAAAGGACAAACATATTTCTCCCCTCTCTATCTATAGGTTAAATAACAGAGTAGACTGGGTTCTCTAGCCTTGGGAGGCAGTGAGTTCAAGTGAATGACTACTCTAAATAAACTCTAAATTTGGCATGAGCAGCCTTTTCAGACTAGTGGACCGCATCAAATATGGTTTATGATAAGGTGGTACACACTACTAAAAAGTGTCAAGTTGAAGGTGTTTCAGCCATTTTCGCCACAGAAGACCATATGCATAAGCATTTGCCTCAGAAATAAGGAAAGGGTTTTTTTTGGGGGGGAGGGGTTTGAGAAAATATTTCTCAATTAAAAATTGAAGTCTCATACATCACAGATTAACACACACTGCACCATATGATTTGTTTCTTGTTCATTCATTTGAAAATATTAAAAAAAAAAAAAATGATTTTAAAATTAAAAAATGTATTTCTTCTCCCTTAGAAAAAAAAAAGTGATTATAAACCTCCTGTTTCTAAAGTAAATGATATTTACACACATTCTTCCTTAAAGTGAGAACTGTCAATGGTTTAAAATTATAAAACCTTTACCTTCAACAAAAAGTTACAACATTCAAGAAACATTGTACTTAACCACGTATATAAACAATGGTTATCTATAAGAAAATGTGAGTGAACAAGTGAGGACAAAACAAAACAAAAAAATTTTGATGTTATTTTCCTCATGAAATTTGGCATGACATTCAGAAAGCCAAAGAGTCTGCATGTGGCCTGTGGGTCATAGTTTGCCTATAATTGCAATAAATAAACCATGGAGAATGCAATAAACCCCCACTATCTTCTACAAAAAGTAATTGCAGTTGACAGAAGATAAAGAAAAGGAATATGTGGAGAGTCATAATCTATGTCCTGGAAGGAAATGGCATTTGGAAAAAAAAAGAAAACAAAACAAAAAGATTAGATAATTTAGACATGTTGTCATATAACTATAGCAGAAATGAAATCCTTCTGTGGATATAAAAGCAGTAAAAATGTTAAGAATTTAAAAATAAAATTGAGCAGAATGATTTTTTAAATGTTGACAGTGTAAATCAGTGGATCTCAAACATATTTTTGGCTATGTCCTACCTAAGCATCTCTAAAATCCTGATGTTCCCACCCCAGCCACAACATAAAATTCTGATTATTCAAAAAGTGAACTCCTATTCATGAGGAGGAAACCTAAAAGGCTATTAACTTTCCTTAAGAACTTCAAACTGCATATATGCAATAGTATTATCATTTAATTTTAGAATTTACAATATTTATAAAAACATTGTGTTACAAATATATACATACAGGATGCTATGGATAAATTGTCATCTAAATTAGACAAAAATGAATATAACACCAACATTTCATTTTAACAGATATATTTACAAAAATTATACAAAAATATCTTGATGTACTAAATAAATTTATTCAGTAAAATCACTATTGACCTCAATGACGGCCTGCAGATGACTTTGGAATCTCCTGCATCTCTTCTGGCTGGTGTCTTTGTTTAAATTAGTGAATGTTGCCATAATCCTTGCTTTTCGATTCATGTTCCCCACACATAATAATTAAGGGTGTTGCAGTCTGGGGAATTAGGTGGCCAGATGTAAGGGGTGAAGTGGTTGCAGAAATTGTCTGACAGCCTTGACTGGGTTCTCTTGCTTGTGTGGCATGGTGCAGAGTCTTTTGCCAGACATTGGGTCTTCCAGAAGTCACCCTCTTGACCCAGGGCAACACTACCTCCTCAAGACACTTGCTGTAGGCCTTTGTTCCGAGTCTGAGGTCCTTATCAACAAATTCAGGAGTTCTTTTCTTATGAGAATAATCAGAGTGAGTTTTTCAAGCTGCCATCTCTTCATAATCACCATTAGACTCATCCAACTCTTTCTGAATCCTCTGCAATGTGGTCAGATTGACCCCCAAACACATTGACATTTTCATATTGGAGCTTTTGGTACAAATGCCAAGCAGTACAACATGGCATTTCCAAATTTCTGGTGGAGTGTATTGTGTCCTGGTGCTCTTTTTCTTAAAGACGGTGTCCAACTGATCCTACTATACTGTGCAGTCGTCAAAATGAAAAACAAAAAATGCATATGCATGAAATTAAAAATAAAAATGCTGACAATTTACCCGTCGCACCCTGAACATTTATATGTAGAAATCGGTTGGGTTTTGATCCAGGCTTGAGGCATCCGGTTGTCTAGTCGCATTAAGGTGCTGTGATACAGTGAAACAGTACTGTTTGCGAATGACAATTTAGCTCTTGAAAATATATTTTCAATTGAGCACTGTTGAATGACAAGCTAATTCTAAAAACAACGGTCACCTGCATAAATGCAAAGCTCTTCAGTAAAATGAATGGAGCAATTTGGCTGCTTGGTGTTTGTTTACGTTTGTAAAAATAATATGCTAGATTTGGCTGACTCATTCTGTCAAGTGAAGATGGCTCAGTGGTAGAAGCTCTGACACCAAATTGGTTGGGTTTTGATCCGGGCTTAGGGCATTTGGTTGTCTAGTTGCACTGAGGAGCTGTGATACAGCAAAACAGTACTGTCTGCAAATGAGATTATATATATATATATATATATATATATATATATATATATATATATATATATATAAAACATATGTATTCGATTTGCTATCCATGCTTTTTATTTTATTAAACAGTGACTTAAATTCAGAAAATTGTGTCCCCAACAGGAATCGAACTTGCATGTCTTTTTCTTTTTCAAAATCAGGGAAACCACTTTTTGAACCAAAGTTTGCCTCTGCAAGTTAGGCCATAGACAGGCAAAATTGGAATAACCTATTAAAGAGAGCACCTTCTGTTGTCAGGACTTCAGGATTGAGCAGCTCCAGCAGAGGTATGGTGGCAAAGTGGCTCAATCATCATGTTCCAGACCTGATAGCATTAAAAAAAAAATTAATACTTCCTCATTCCAACAGGGAAGATGTAAAGAATAGTGTTATTTTATCGTAGTAAAGGTCAACCATTGGCTTAAAGAAGCACCTCCTCTTCACACCTACTAGGTAAGATTATTTATTTTCTAGTCTTGTTGGAAGAAGAAAAAAAAGAAAAGTGTATCTTGTCAAATTGTTTCACACCCGGCGACTTGATTTTCAATTGCATCAGCTCCATTGTAAAATCAAGAACAAATATGTTGACATAAAATATAGGTTACATATCAAAGTTGACAATAGGTGTGACAATTCATCCCTCCTTTTACACATACTGCTTGGGAGGTAGTCATGGGAGACTGGTTGGCCCAAGTACTCATACACCAACTTTCCTTTCAAACATCAGAGCATTCCAGAGAAAAGATATATTCTTTAGCAAAACAACAGTTGATAGGATGAAGTGCAGCGAAAGGTAGATTCATACTTTTCCAAATTAATCAAACAGCCTCAGTTGAAATTTAAAGTTGTTTTTCTAATTCTGTTTTCTGTACTGGCAAAAATCATGCTACATGTGGGGGTGTATATATATATATATATATATATATATATTGGTTATATCTGAAAAATATATCTGTAAAAGGATAATAAAGTCAAAAGGAAAAATTATCTTAGCCAACATGTCTTGTCCTCCTCTGATGGACATTTGCCTTGATAAATTCCATCATAGGATGAAGCATGTTAACTAAGTTTCCCTTTTGTATTTCACTATATATATATATATATATATATATATAAAGAGAGAGAGAGCACACAAATAAGCCTGGATCAATAAATCATGGACTGAAACAGGTTATCAGCTATATTTTTGTAGGATAGTTTGTTATGTTTCAATGATGCAATTAATATCGAACGCTGAATTAACAGCATTAACACAGAAGAGGACTATGTTTAAAAATAACTGTGTAATGTGTATGTTTGTTTTATAATTATTAGGCTGTGGCAGATTTGTTGATGTATCTGTGTAAATGTTAAGATAATAAGTTGAGGCTGAATTCAAAATGGCAATATTTATGTCGGCCTTTGAAAAAGATGAATGTTTCCAGAACATATATAAAAAGGCAAACATTTTTACTATAAACAATTTTGTTAGAATTGTTGGAATTTTTAAGTTGGCCTGATTGTTCAAAAGTTATTTCATATTAAAAAAATAAACATGAACAAACTTTTGTTTTTGAGATAGAGAGAGAGAGAGTGTATGTGTGTGTGCGTGTGTGTGCGCATGTGATAGAGTGTGTGTGTGTGTGCGTGTGTGTGCGCATGTGATAGAGTGTGTGTGTGTGTGTGTGTGTGTGTGTGCATGTGATAGAGAGAGAGAGAGTGTGTCTGTGTGTGTGTGTGTGTGTGCGCATGGGATAGAGAGAGAGAGAGTGTGTGTGTGTGTGTGTGCATGTGATAGAGAGAGTGTGTGTGTGTGCGCATGTGATAGAGAGAGAAAGTGTGTGTGTGTGTGTGCATGTGATAGAGAGAGAGAGTGTGTGTGTGTGTGTGTGCATATGATAGAGAGAGAGAGAGAGTGTGTGTGTGTGTGTGTGTGTGTGTGTGTGTGTGTGCATATGATAGAGAGAGAGAGTGTGCATGTGATAGACAGAGAGTGCATGAGAGAGAGAGAAAGAGGGTGCATGAGAGAGAAAGAGAGTGTGCGTGCATGTGAGAGAGAGAGAGAATGTGTGCATGTGTGAGAGAGAGAGAATGTGTGCATGTGAGAGAGAGAATGTGTGCATGTGAGAGAGAGAATGTGTGCATGTGAGAGAGAGAATGTGTGCATGTGAGAGAGAGAATGTGTGCATGTGAGAGAGAGAATGTGTGCATGTGAGAGAGAGAATGTGTGCATGTGAGAGAGAGAATGTGTGCATGTGAGAGAGAGAATGTGTGCATGTGAGAGAGAGAATGTGTGCATGTGAGAGAGAATGAGAGTGTGTGTGCATGTGAGAGAGAATGAGAGTGTGTGTGCCTGTCAGTGAGAATGAGAGTATGTGTGCCTGTGAGTGAGAATGAGAGAATGTGTGCCTGTGAGAGAGAATGAGAGAATGTGTACCTGTGAGAGAGAATGAGAGAATGTGTACCTGTGAGAGAGAATGAGAGAATGTGTACCTGTGAGAGAGAATGAGAGAATGTGTACCTGTGAGAGAGAATGAGAGAATGTGTACCTGTGAGAGAGAATGAGAGAATGTGTACCTGTGAGTGAGATATATAATTAGAGAGAGAATGAGAGAATTTACCTGTGAGAGAGAGAGAACCTGTAGGAGAGAGAGAATAAGACAGTGTACACATGGGAGAGAAAGCATGTGTGTGTCTGTATGCTGGAGAAAGTATTTCTCACTTTGCTGTTGGACAAAAAAAAGGGCAAAACATTGAAACTGTAAATACGACAAAGAAAAATATTGTTTTCTCAACATGAGCCAGACTAGAAAAAGTGTAAGTGGAAAAAGAAAATTTAATTCACTTAGTTTTAGAAATCACTTTAAGTCCTGATTAAACTGATTTAAATTTCATTGTCTGCGTGATGTGCTCAAGTGCCTTTCTGTGTCGGAAAATTGATTCAATTCATAATTTACAAATTGGCAATTAAGCTACAATATTCGAAACAAATGGAAATTTAAATAAACAGAAAATGGAAAGAAAAATGAAATATTGAAGACAAAGTAAACAACAACATACCTTATTTTTCCTCCACCCTTTTGCACTGTAAAATCCTACATTATACCACGTGGCAATTAACACCCAAGTGGCATTGAAATTCCCATATTGAGGAAAATAATGTCTGACTTCTGAAGAAGCCAAGTTGAGTATGTCTTTATCACTAGAATTCAAGTAGAAAACACTTCCACCAACATTTTGAATGTCAATGTCTGCCCAGAATGGGGCAATCACGGGTGGTGAGTTATTTCGAGGAAAGTCCTCTGGGTTATATGAATCCTCCTTTGTTTTGAAAGATATAATTCCATTGTTGTTGACCTATAAAATATAAGAAGAAAAAAAATGAAACAAAGGCACAAAAATTCAAATACTGAAATCAGTTGATTAGATTGACTGATTTAATTTTTATGGTTTATCTAACTTTTGCAGGTTATTTAAAGCCAGAAAATAAAGCCAGTTAGATTTTTTTTAAAAATCATTTCATCCTAAGTAAGGCAGTAAAGCCACAAGGGATTACTTAGCATGGAAGAATAAGGAAAAAAAGAGAATTTTTTTATCAAGGAGTGAGAACAATAGAAGAGTAAACAAGAACACAATAGATAATGATTGACAGTGCATTTTAATTTTTTAAGATCAAAGTTGGCTGGAAAGCATAGAGCCAGAAGAGTATTCAAAAGGCAAGTGAAAGAAAAGCATACAACATACAGTTACACCTAGCCATTTCAATTGTAAATTAACCAGATCTTGTTGTAATCTAGTACTGCACTTAAATTCACAAAGTCTAGGTACCATAGCAGAAAGTTCATACAATCAGTTACCATTAAAATATTTGTAGAAAAGTCACATTACACTGGTGGGAAAGAGACTGAAGTCAAGATACTAATAATATTGCTGATTCTTTGAATTTTATCAAAAATCTCTAAATATATAGCGGGAGCAACAAATCATATGGCAGCAATATTCAAAGCATAGATAAATGATTGGCATAAATATATAAGATCGATTCTGGTTAGAAAAATGTTCTAGCACAACACTGAACCAATTTTTTAGAAGAAAACCTAGCAATGGATTCAATAAAACCTTTCCGCTTCATATCAGCTGAGAATGTTAGTCTGAAGAATATAATAAATGGAGATAATGATTTAGTGATACAAGTCTTACTAATTAACCCATAGCTGGGGGAGAAGAGGTAGATTCATACCTTTCCCAAGAGTATTTGTGCATAAGTGAATATAATGAACCTGACTGAAATTGGAACTCAGCTCCCTGATTTCCTATTCTAAGCTGTTATCCATTACACCACCTGCACACCCAAGCTTACAGCACTTAGTATTCTCGAGTTGCCACTCATCTAGGTACTGACCGGGCTCGATGTTGCCTAACTTTGATGCTCATACAAAAACTGGTGTTTCAACACAATATTCTTATAGGCCTAGATGACAAGAGATTTTCAAATTTCAGAAACATTGCCCACACCCTAAATTAGCATCCAAAAAACAATAAGATTGTGAATGTTTTCCAAGTTCCAAAATATTCATTATTTTATTTTTTTATTATTATATACAAAGTTAAATTACTTTTTGGGAATTAATCTATTTTATATAACTTATTTTTTTAAATAAGCTAGATATCTCAGGACCACTTTGGCCAACCTTTCAAAGAAGAAAATGGTTGGCAAAACAATTACTTGTTTTTTTCGGGGGGTTTTTTCTAACAGGAACAATGAAATACACTTTAAGAAACTAAATGGGGGAAGAAAACTGGTGCACAATTAAGACATTCAGCGTGCGATGGATAAATTGTCATCTAAATTACACAAAAATGAAAATAACACTGACATCTCAGTTTAACAGATATATTTACCAAAATTACACAAAAATATCTTGAAATACTGAATAGTAAATTTATTCAATAAAATCGCCATTGGCTTCAACCAAGGCCTCCAGATAACATCAGAATCTCTTACATCTCTTCTGGACGGTCTCCTTAATTAAGTTGCTGAATGCTGCCCTAATCCTTGCCTTCAATTCATCTTTGATATTACAAGGAGTTTTGTTGGTCTCTTGCTCAACTGTGCCCCCACACATAATAATCAAGGGGGGTTGCAGTCTGGGCAGTTAGGTGGCCAGATGTAAGAAGTGATGTGGTTGCAAAAATGGTCTGACAGCTATGACTGGGTTCCCCAGCTTGTGTGGCATGGTGCAGAGTCTTGTTGCCAGATATTGTGCCTTCCAGAAGTCTCCGTCTTGACCCAGGGCAGCACTACTTCCTCAAGGCACTTGATGTAGACCTCCATGTTGAGTCTGAGGCCATGTGGGAATATGAATGGAGTCATAACATAGGAGTTATCACTAGTGATGACAAACACCTTCATGTTCACCATTAGACTCATCCAACTCTTTTTGAATCCTCTAAGCTGTCCTCAGATTAACATCCAAACATTCTGAAATGTTTGTATTGAAGTTTCTGGTGTTAATGCCATGTAGCATGCTGTTTTGAAATTTCTGATGGAGTGAATTGCACCATGGTGCTCTTTTCCTCCCCACAGATGGTGCCCTTACTTTACTGTGTATTTGACAAAATCAAAAACAAGCAATGCATATGCACAGAATTAAAAATGTAAAATGGCGATAATTTACCCATCGCACCCCATAAAGTCATCTTAATCAAAATTAGGAAATCAATTCCATTTGTAAACAATCCTGAAAAAGCACCAGAAAGAAATCAGGAGAGGAAACGAGAAAAAAAAAAGTTCCCTCAGAAGGCGATAGGTTGGCCAAAGGTTTCCTAAGACATTTTACTCCTTTTTTCATATTAAGATGTTTACATATATTCTATAATAAAGTGATAATTAAATTTTATAGTATCAGTATCAAGTCATTGTTTATATATATATATATATATATATATATATATATATATATATATATATTAATGCATGTTTCATTAAATAATATAGACAAGTTTTGTCTATTTATTTTAAGTAAGTTCCTTTTGTATTGTCTGATAAGCTTAATCACATTATCGTTGAAAGACGAAAGGAAAACACCATATTGACACATGTTTGAATCCAATCTAAGCTTTCGGCTTACATAAGCCATTATCAAAGATGACAATTTTAATAAATCAAACAACACATATCCGAAACCACAATAATGGCCCGCCCTTGCTGTCTGAATAAGCTCAAAGTAACGACAAACTCTTATTTACGAGCCAAGGAAGTGAAAAACGCGTCGTAGCTTGTGACGTCACACATGATTACGCGAGAGTGAAAATGAGAAGTATTAAGTATGGGAAGCCATTGGTATAAACCAATGGCTTCTGCTATAAATTATAGGCATTTAAGAATGTTTGTGGAGGTTTCATAGTTTATTTTGTTCAGGTTAGGTTTCAATTGTTTATATATATATATATAACAGTTGGGGACAATTACAGTTAAGTAATTCTTTTGTATATATAAAAAGATATATCAATGCTCTATTTTTAATATATGAAAATAAATAAATATATATATATATATATATATATATATATATATATACACACACACACACACACACACACACACACCAATTTAATTTGATTGGGCTGTCGAACCAATAACTTCAGTTGTATTTTAATAGTGGTCGCATGTGTAACTGGTTTCCATACTCAAGATTTCAACTTTTTTATAATGATGTCCACTTCTTGACTGAGTAATAAGTAAACAAAATAATACACATTCAGCTGCTGTATTTTAAAAGTAATTCTAAAATTTATACAGATGTACAATCTCATCAACAAAATTCAGAAAAACAAAAAACTCAAGATCTGAGTAGGTGGGTAACGTATATTCAGCAGTATTTGCAAGTCATTTAGTACATCTACTAAAGTAACTTAGAGTACTATTGACTCTTGCTAGTTCATGTAGAACTGTTATATTGTCTATTACTTCTACTAAACCTCTCACATGCCAATATATAACTACAATTTTCAAAACCTTTTTCCTAATGGGAAGTATGGCTGTTATTTTAGGGTCTATTACTTCAAACTTTATTTTTTTTAGTGGATACCAGTGTTTGAAATAGACACTCAGCTTTTTTTGTTAAAAAAAGAAAAAAAGTTAGGCGTCTATTTCAAACAAGGGTATCCACTAAAAATATCTTTTTAAGTAATAAAAATGTCAGATTCAAAAATAAATCCATTAATTGTTTAGAAATTGCTTCTAGGGATCTATCTTTATTTTATTTACCACTGGACAAATTATCTGGGATATTGTTTACAGTCTTAATTTACCCAACTTAGTGTGAATATTTACAAGGTTCAGTGCAGAAACACTGACATTCCCTAACAATTAACTTAATCATCTATTTACATTACCTGTGCTGCTATTCCGAAATCTAAAAAATGTCTACTCCCAAAGGTTTGGAATAAGAAGAGATTGTTTACATGCATGTATTCCCTTTTCAGGCTAGCAATGCAGCTCTGTAAAAAATTCTCTTGATACTGAAACTACAGCAGTATCATTTGGTGTGGTGCTGTCTCTGGATTCTACAAAGAGTCTGCAGAAATTAACAAATTCTCTTGATAATAGAGTTGTAAATAAATTTGTCCTTTTGTAACCTGTTAGAAGTATACATGATAAAAGAAAGGAAAACCTCTTTATGTGACATGTCTCTTCAGGACGAAGGCAATCATGGCTGTCTACATCTTGTCCCTTGTAGCTCTTAATAAGTTTTGTCTTTTTGTTATTTCTCCCAAACCCTGTTCTACTATCCATTTACTCATGCTCATCAAGTAAGTTTCACACTGTCCCTTAATCTGTCCTTTGAGTATTAGTTTTTCTAAGCCCTCCTTCCTCATTACATGCCCCAGAAATTTCTTCCTGATGTTAAGTATAAGTTTCCTTTTTGTTTCCATTTTCTCCTTGTCATTGCTCACATGTTTGGTCCTTAGCATCTTTCTGTAGAACCACATTTTTGTTGCTTCAAGTCTATTCTTCATCTTTGAGGAGATTGTCCAGCATTCACTGCCATACAGGAGGACAGATATTGTGTAACAGTTCAATACTCTTTTCTTTATTTCTAACAAAATTTTCCTGTCTCTTAATACACTGCTTAGCTTTTGGAATGGATCTTTGGCCATCCCAATAGATCTTTGGACCTCAGTGTCACACTTTCCATCATCTGTTAGAACACTTACAAGATATTTACAGCTTATCAATCTTTTGCAGTGTTTTGTAAGAATTTTTTGCAGATAATGATTTTACTATACAAGTCCTACTAATTAATCCATAACTGGGGGAATAAAAGGTGGATTCACACTTTTACCCAAAAATAAACAAAGAAAAAATATATATATATGTGATGTGGGTATTGAAATGTTCTTGTTCCAACTCACCTTCCCAAAATTTGAAGTTTTTTTTTAAACATTACTGCCCTTTGAGGACAAAGGCAACCATGGCTCTCTACAGATTCCTTTTAATTATCTGTGAATTGACAGACCTTAGTGGCAAAGACAGTGGATTCCTGTTGCCACAATTTTGAATTCAGAGTTATCTTCCTCCTAGATTGTTTACAACCAAAGGCTAGAGAGCCTAGTCTACCCTGTTATTTAACCAATAGTTCAGGCGAAAGGCAATAGATTCATACCTCTCTGCTTGTTAATTTTACTTCCCAAGCTGTTAAGTGTTATGCTAACCCTCATGTAACCTTGCAAAACACAAGGTCACAAGTGTAGGGCACCTAGTGAGGATCTAATTCACAGTTGTATTGGGCTGTTAGATGAGCTTGCCAACCACTACAAGACAATGAACAATGGGTGGAGTTAAAGAAAGGAGAAAGGAATTAAAAACAACAACAATAAATCAAAGAGAAAAACTGTTAGTTGTTTAGTGTAGGTTGTGGTGTATTTTTCATGTAATAGTTTTATTTTGCTTTGTGGTTTGCCTTTATGACTTGTGCTTCTATCATTCTCAACAAGATTCTTTTTCTTTCTGAAATAAAGCCAAATTAACCCAGCCAAGAGGTTTGGAGGGCAAGGGAGAAAAGATAAAAAACAAACATGGCTGCCAAAATGCTAAAAATGAGACAGCGGAGAATATACAAATTCAGTTGCCCAAAAGTGAAAAAAAAAAAAAAATAGAGAAAAAATACAAAATACCATATTTTCCAGTATATGAGACATCTAAACAAAATGATTAAACAAATATTTACAATGCATCTGATACACTGCTATTATGACAAGTGCGTAGTCTACCAAATTTTTGGGAAAGACCGTAACAGTGGGTATTATTTTGTAATGTTGGTGAAGAAAATCTTTAAAAATCTATATAAATTAAGATTTTGTAAAATAAATTAGATTCAAGTTATAGCAGACATTAGAACATATTCTATTAGTTAATTCAGTTTCAAACAAAATAAAAAAAAAAACTTGTTTTATTGAACATTATTAACAATAACCCGACTGAGTGGATATCAAATGAAAATAAAATTTAATTAACTTATAATTTATGAAATAAGATAAAAATTACAAAGCATTTAAAACATCAAATTATTAATCTGTAAATTTTTATCTTTCCATCAGGTATAGTTATTAAGTTATTATAAATTGTATAACCTTCAAGTAATATTTGTTAATAAACTTGTATTTACTACTATGTGTGCCAGGTATAAATAAAAGGACAACATATGAAGTAGCCAGTCCAGAGAAAGCCTCAGTTGAAGTATTAAGGAGTCATTAAGGAATTTTCCTTTTATTTCCTGTTATACAAAAACTGTCTTCATAAGAATAAGCTGGGTTATGAAAACAAAAAAAACAAAAAACAAAACTTATCGTAAAGCTCAATAATTTCTGGAATATAAAAATTTTGGATTTATACTTTATCTACTTTCTTCCTTTATTTTTCTTTGTAAATGATTTAAATATTTATTTATTCATTTTTATAAAAGGCTAATTTTTAATCTCAACTTTCCACAAAAGATAAAAATAAAAATCACTTTTTCTATTAATGAGCGTGTCATCGTGTGTCCCTTCAGGCTAAAATGGAACTCAAGCAAACAAACCTACCTATTTGATATTTTACATTAAGACATAAACATTCGGGTATGATACAGGGTATGTGACATTGACCTTGAGAGTCATTTGAGATCAGATGTCATTCCATTTGTAACCAAATGAAGGGAAATATCGAGTTTGTCATATGAGTATAAAAATATTTTTTGACTCCAGAAATGTTTGAGTAGGTCAAATTCTACCACTGCGTTTCATTGGCAGTAGAAATTTTTTGTGACCTTTATGACTTGTATTGCAGTCAAATAATTAAATTCTTGAAGGTAAACTAGTACACTGAGTAGAAAAAGATGAAAGGATAAGTAGTGCCGACCTCTAAAGTCACTAGAAGGTCACCAGTGATTAATTTTGAATTTTGAATGGAATAACATTCTTCAGGATAAAAGTAAAAATAAAACACAAGAAAAAATAAAGCAGGATTATTTTGCTTATGGGACATTTACAAAAACTGGTAGACAATAAAACCTCAATTTAACTTCCTTCATATTTCAAGAAACACTCATGGATCATATGGTTCATAATGATTGGCCCTGATCTGTCATCTTGTCTGCAGTCGCTCTCTCACAGATGGGATGTTGCCTCGCTCTGTCTTTTTTACAAATACTTTCATGGTAGTTGCTCCGAGGAGCCGTTTTTGCTTGTCCCTAGGCCTCGTGAATTTAAACGTCCTACAAGGCTGGCATCCCGTTCCCACCCCTTCACCGTTGAAACTGTTAGATGTAGACGTCTCTTCTGCTCCAATAGCTTCATGTCTCGCACATCTCGCCTGTGGAACTCCCTTCCCTATTCCTGTTTCCCTGACAAATACAATCTCCAACTATTTAAGTGTAATGTCAATCGACATCTCCAGTTGCCTAGATCTATCCACTTCCCTTCTCCACATCCTTTCACCTTTCATTCCTATCTGCTCTCGCTCCAAATCTTCTGTAACCCCCTTGCCTTGATCGATCCACTGTCTTTCTCTTTCTCCACATCCTCTCCTTTACCACTCCTATCTGCTCTTCCTCCAACCCTTCTGTAACCCCTTGCATGATAGTGGCCTCCAGCCTTGCTTGGGGTGATACGCTTAAAAAAAAAAAAAAAAAAAAAAAAAATTGAACTTTTATTTTTATTTAATGAACTAAATGTGTATATCACTCAATGAGTTTGTGTTAAATTACTAGGTACATGTCAAGCTTGTTAGCTATAAAGTTAACTGAATTAAATTAAAAATCGAGAAACTAATGATAACCCTGATTTCAT
The DNA here is from genome assembly GCA_964036315.1 of Acanthosepion esculentum. Lineage (NCBI taxonomy): Eukaryota > Metazoa > Mollusca > Cephalopoda > Sepiida > Sepiidae > Acanthosepion > Acanthosepion esculentum. Next base: position 79,248,941 of record OZ038488.1, read on the forward strand.
TAAATTTGGAGCAAAATTGTGTCTTTGTGCCCACAAAAAATGGAGTGCCAAAAGATTGTTAAAATAATATTGGTTTCAATGGAAAAAACAACCTTCACTCCTCAACAATTTTTATCATTTTAAAAAGTAATAATTAGAATTGTAATAAAACCTAAACATATGCGAATTTATACACGTTTTTTTGCTCTTCAGAATTTGCAGCAAAATTATTAAACACAATATTAGATTTTTTTTTATTTTCCAGAATAATTTTATATTTATAAAATTCTAAAAACTAATTAAAACTAATGCACAACAATATTTACCGTTTACCAATTTATAAAGAAATTAATATGAAAACAATTTTTTATTCATGAAATTATAAACATTTACTAAGTTATTAAAATATATGAACCATCTATAAGGAAAACCTTATTTACCATTTTATAAAGTTTGAATTGATTGGTAATTGGCTGGTGTTTTGTTAACCATTGCAATAAACAATATAAATAATGTAAATAAAAAAAATGTAATAAATAAATATTGTTTATTATTTTTGTTGTAAATTCTCAAGAACAAAGAAAATGTATAAATTCACTTTCATGTGTTTAGGTTTTATTAAATGTCTAATCATCTTTTTTTTTTAAACAATCATTGCTGAGGAATAATGGCAGCCTCAAGAGAAAATCTGTCTTTTTGAGACAGAATTTTTTTTTTTTGCAGGCACAAAGGTCCAAGTTGGCAATATTTTATTAATGAATAAAGAAAAAAAAACTGAATTTTAAAAGCTAGTGCTGACAAGTCTGTTAGCATAGTACCCATCAAAACAAAATTTAAAAGAATGATGCTGATGAAGAAAAACTCAAAATCGATGTAACAGATTCCTAAGAAAGTTAAAGCTTTTCAAATCAACAGACGCAGTTCCAGACATTTCTGTCGATGTCCAGAAGCCAACTCCAGTTGAAATCCTATTGTTCTTCCCAATAGGCTACAACAAATAAAAGGTGGGACACCCATAATGCTTCTTAGAAATTTCCATCTATTAAAGTTGTTCAATGGAACTTGCATTGTTGGTAAGTAGCTTCACCCCATTTCATTGAAGGAACTATTCTAATAGACTTCCACTTTAAATTCAAATGACTTCAAATCAAAGAATTTTTCTTTTCTTTATTTTATTTCAGACTCTTTTCCTGGTTCCCAGTGAAAATTTCACTATCAGTTATCTAATGCCAGAATACTTTTGGCATTCATAAACCATTCTCAAAGAGTTTTGTTTTAAGTGAAATTTTCACTGGGAACTAGGAAAATCAGCCAAAGTATAGAGAAAGAAAATTTGTAGAAAACTTCTGTTGGTCTATAACTAAGCACACATTATATATAAGCATTGTTATGGTGGATACTCATAATCGAAATAGATGTCCCCATTTTCATATTTTTAAACAACATGTATTACGCCTATCTGCCTGGGCACTTGGGACATCTAAATAAAGAAAAAGGTGTTCTCTGTTTGGGTTTGAACCTGCGTCCCTGAATGCAAGTTCAAATTCCAGTGAAGTTAATTACATTCACTTCTGTGCTAATACCCTTGAGAAAGGTATGAATAGAACTCTTCTACCAACACCTATGGATAAGTAGTGGGTTCTATAGCCTTAGGTGGCAACCATCGTATTTGTTGTCAGAACAAATGCAGGCCTAGGAAGCCTTATAAGATCTCATGAAAGAGTCAAACAATGGTTAATTTAAGAAAGTGGTCATGCTCAAAATCAAATAGGCAGCCATCATCTTATATTAGTCAAAAGTGCTAGACCACAAGTACTTGCACAATGTTTGCATTCACTAGATTCTGAGATATATATATGTGAAGAAATATAGTCTTAAAGTGTGCTATATTTATGGGATAAAGTGCTCAATATCAGAGATAGAGCATGTGTAAATATAAAAGTGAACATAGAAGTCAACACTTAGAGGCAACAGTCTGTTTCATGCTAGTGCAACTGCCTGACGATTGCACTAGCATGAAACAGACTGTTGCCTCTAAGTGTTGACTTCTATGTTCACTTTTATATTTATTTATATATATATATATATATATATTCACTTGTTTGTAAACAATCAAAATTAACTAAAACTTTAGAAAATAGTCCTTGTTTATTGTTTTTCTCTTGTATTAATGAAGAATATTTGTCAGAATACACACAATGTATATTAGACACACAATATATATTAGACACACAATATATATTAGACACACAATGTATATTATGTCTGCACATGCACACACAGTTCTAAGTAAGTCAATAAGTGCACAGCCTAATGAAAAAAAAAAAAACGCCTTTATTTCATATATCAGTTTGTTTTTTTTCTTTTTTGTTTTTTTTTACATGATCTCTCTTTGGATGAGAATGTGATGAAAAGTTCATAGGCTGATTATAAAGGAGTGATGCTAGAGCTGGGAAATTTTGCATGCACTTATTTCAACTCCTCTTATTAATAACTGCATTGTTTCTTTCCAGGTAAACTGACACCTAACTATTCAAAGATGACTTCAAATGTAACTAGTAGAATTTCTCTTGAAAATGAAAAAAAAAAATGCCATTGTGGTGTTATCAAGTACCTGCAGAAAAAGAATTTAATCTCCAAGGACATTTATGCTGACATCATCAGTGTAAAAGTTGGCAGCTGAATTTAAGAGGGGAAGGCAGAGTCTTGAAGATAACCCAAAGTCTGGATATCCTGAAACTGCCAACACTGAAGAAAACATTGATCATCTTCACCACATGGTGATGGATGACAGGCAATTGACTATAAATCAAATAGCCAATGCTATTAGCAGATCCTGTGAGAAAGTTGAGAATGTCCTGCATAATAAACTTGGCATGACGAAAGGTTTCAGTGCCACGTCTTCTAATACCTGACCAAGCTGATCCCATAACAGAAAAAATTGGCTTTATTTGAGGCAAATCCAGCTGGTTTCCTAATCCAGGATGAGTGTTGGATTCATCACTTTGCCAGAGACAATCCATGCAGTGGAGACACATCTCATCTGCTTTAAAGGCGGCGAAGCGTATTTCATTTGCAGGGAAAGTGATGGCCTCAGTTTTTTTTTAGATGCAAAAGGCATTGTATTTATTGACCAACTTCAAAAGGGCCATACCATCAATGGTGCAGCTACAAAAAGCCATCAAGACCAAACACCCAGGAAAACTGATGAAAAATTGACTGTTTCATTGGAACAATGCTCCAGCACACAAATCCTTGGTTTCAGTAGTTGCTGTGTGTAACTGTTGCTTTGAACTGATTAATCACCCTCCCTATTCTGATTTGGCCTCATCTGATTATCATCTGTTCCCTAACATGAAAAAACACTTGACTGGAAGCCAGTATCACAGTGATGATGATTTCTTTTAACCAACAATATGAAAGCATCTTCATCAATGGGATCCAAGCACTGCAGCTCTGATGAAAGAAGTGGGCCGACCACAAGGCTGAATATATTGAAAAATAAACCTCATATTCCGTGAGAGTATCTTGATCAGCCAACCCTTGCAAATACACTTTGAACATTATACAATGAAAATTTCAGATCAAAATTCAGCTCATAACTATGTCATGCTACTGACTTTTCACCTACTGCTATACAGTGTACAGTAGAAATACCTCCCACATAATGCCAAGACATTAGCGGCAGTGGTGTCTTTATCTAACTAATGTCTTACCATTATGGGGGAGGTATTTCTGCCACACCCTGTATATGTACAGACATACACATGTATGCATGCATATTCATAAACACAAGGCTATTATCAAGCC
>OZ038488.1:79257729-79365229 GCA_964036315.1 Acanthosepion esculentum
CCCATGGTATTCTTAGCATCCTTCTGTAAAAACCCCATCTCTGTTGTCTCAAGTCTCTTCATCTGTAAGGAAATTGTTCATCATTCACTGCCATTCACAGCAGTTCAATACTATTTACATTCAGACTAATATTCTCATTGTTGTATAGCCTCTCATTCTGGGGAGCTCTTCGGGCAACATTCTTGATTCACTCATCATATTGCCTTCTTTCTCGGCCGTTGATTGCCAGTTATTTTATTTGGAGATAAGAGAACTTTTAACTATTATTTTATTAAACACATCGATAGGTACATCTTCTATCAAGTGGGGGGTTACTAAACCCCTTTTAGAGAGCCGCTTCCAAACATGAAAATCTCACACGTCCATTTCCTTTGACATGTAACAACGAACTCTTGAATGACCCTTTCCTACTGGGGGGGAGGGGGTTTGCACAAATGCAATCTAACATGTCTAGTTACCCTAACATCTGAACAGAAATTTTCAAAAAACCCTCATCTATAACTCATTCCCACGTTCATCTCAACCAATCAAATTGACATCTCTATTTTGTCTACCATCTGATCTTTGAGGTCAGCTTTGGAAGGTCTGAGCCAAAATACACTACCACTAAAAAATAATAGTCTGAAACTATTATTTAACACTCATCTTTGTTGTTGTTATCACAAGGTTTCAGCCATAGTACCCTCCGGTTCTCATCAGGCATATATTGATCTTGGTATTTACAGGGAATTTTGAATTGAACCCTTTATTTAATCTAACTTATTCCATTGCCCATGTTTAAGGATATCTCATCTAGTTATTATTTTTAGTATTGCTCATGTGTTTCCACTGAGTTTGAGTACAAACTTGGGTTGAAGTCACAAAATTCACAAATGAACACTTTAATCCACTAGGCTATTGTCCTATATACCATGTGTACTTAGAGTCTGTGGAAATAGGCAAGTAATAACTGAGCAGCACTAAAAAAAAAAAAAAAAAAAAAAAAAAAGAGAAGATATCCCTAGACATGGGCAGTGGAAGGATAACAGTCTAGATTAAATAAAAGGTTCAGTCCAGAATTCTCTGTACGTTATTCAGATTGATATACACTTGATGAAGCCTAGATGGTATAATGGCTAAAATGTGATAAAAAACAAAGATGAGGACAATAGTTTGAATGTAAATAGTATTGCACTACCATACAGCAATGAATTATAAATAATTTCCCCACAGATGAGGAGGAGACTTCAGTCAATAACTACAGAAGGATGATGTAGTTAGAAGGGTACAACAGGCAAAATGTTGTGTTAACAACACAGATGGGGACAATATTTTAACCATCTGACCTGACTTGACCAGGTAAAAGCTGAAAACAATGACAGACGATTGATGAAGAAAACAATAACAAACGTAGGACATTAGAAACATGATTTTCAAGGTTTATGCTATGTTTTGCATATTTCTCTGTGTAGTAGTAGTCATAGTACAGTTCTCTGTATCCTGAATAGCAACCAAGTTTGCTAGGCATAGCCATCCTATGTTCACCAGTTGTTCTCTATTCATACTTGTCTATCTACAGTTTATATTTGCAGTATAAATTTATATAAAGAAACTAAAATATTTAAAATTAAATTAAAATTTATAGCCAAAAATAATAAAAGCAAAGACATGGAATCTGAATGAAAACAGCTAGGTTGTATGTCCAGACACATCTGATGAAAAAAAAAAAAAAATCCTGGTGGGGAAACTAATGACTCAACCATGTAGTAACTAGTACTGGATTAAATAGTATCAGTAGCACTTGTACAATGACCTGACATTTAAAAAATAAAATAAAATTACTTTTAGTAAATAAAGTTGTCTAATTCTAATAGCCTTACTAAAACCCCTAACAGAGCTTAAAAATAAAAATAATAAACTATTAGAAACCATATTTGCCTGGTGAGACTAATTTGCACCTCCCAGAGTGCGAAAGACATACGGTCGGCCGATAAATGTGCACATTAATTAAAAAAATAAGGGACAGAAAAAAGTCAAGGATTTCTTTACTGTTGTTGTTGTTATTAGAAGTTCTTTTAAAAGAAATTTATGGCATGTTCTTTCTTTCCCTTCAAATGTCAAACCTTGAGAATGCTTTTTAGACTAAACAACAACAGACTTCAATTTGTTTACAAACTCTTGGAGGCATCTGTCATTGTTCTAAACTAATTTCAACTTGGTAAATACTAGCTGAAGTACCCAACTACACAGAATAAGAATTCAAGACTGGTTATAATGAATGATAAACTATTCCTTACTGAATAAAAGACTACTTGATGAAACAAAATTTGCTCCTTATAACCAAAGGAAAACAAATGAAATGCATAATTATGAAAGATCTATTTTATAGCCATTATAACGTTTGTTACAGTACTTTCTTGATTATCCAGATGCCTTGGAACAGGGGCTGAAAAATTGTGTTTGGGTAATTCAAAAATTCAAAACCTAAATTATCAAAAAATAATCAAAAAAGGGATTTTCTGAGAGAAGGTTAAAATTTACATATCATCAAATAAGATTTTCAAATGCGTTTGTTTAAGGTTTTGTCCAGTTTGTTTTTGATTTAAAAAATGTATCAATTCTTGTCAGTTTCTAGCTGGCCTCACGTTTTTCTGCCACTACGCACCATTTATTACCACAGTATAAATAAAATCCTTGAAAACGGCTAATAGTCAATAGGAGCTTATATGTTCATCTGTCGTCTAGTCCACATTTCTCCCCTTGTTTTCTGTTTAGGATTGGGTTTCTGGTTCCTTCTAAAGTCTTATTTCTCTGTCACTTCAGGTGGACCCATTGCATCTTGGTAGCATTATGATATTGTTTAGGGTGGTGCTTCTTACTTTGTAACCATCTACCTTGAGTGGCTCTCGGGACTTGTACAGGATGAACATCAATGTAAAAAAAAAAACCCAAAAAAACTCCGAAAGCTGGATTAAATAAATATATATCCAGTGTGACCAACCAGATTTGTACCTACACAGAATATAACTTTAACCTCACCGCCCCCCCCCCCCGCAAGAGAAAATGTTGCTAGCCTCTTGCTACTCTGCCACTATTTTTGTGGTCAATATTCTAAGGAGCTATATTGCTTAGTTCCACCAGTTCAGACCTTCACAGCTAGAGGCCACCATGCCATGTACACAGGGCCAAATCATCCTCATTCCCTTTCTACTTTTTTGGTAAGGATGAAGTCCCATTCAGACAGCTTCTTCTCCCTAGAACTGTTACTTTGTAGAACAAACTCCCAAGAGGATGCTTCCCTAATCACTATTAACATAACTACTTCAAGTCTAGGGCCAACCGTTATGTTTTCTGCATTTGCTTAGAATATGTACGTTTACTTATTTTCAGTAACCCTCTACCTTCAGATAAAAATTAAATAGCATTTACAAAAAAAATAGTTAACATTTACCTTGGCAAAAAAAATGAAATACACTACACAAAGAACACAAATATTATATTTGTCATGTTCATTCATTTCTTATTTTTTTTTTTTTAAATCATTTCACTCCAAGCAAGGCAATACCACCACTAGAATGCAAGGGGTTACAGGAAGTGAAAGAGAAAACTCTAGTATGGAGGACTGAGGAAAGGACAATAAAGGAACAGAGTTCAAGAAGAGATGATGGCAACTTATGTTGAATTTAAGTTTTTTGAAGATTGTAGTTACCAGGGAAGCAAGAAATTGGAAGGGAGTTCCACAGGTGAGAAGTGCAAGAAAAGAAACTGTTAGAGTAGAAGTGGTGGTTGCATCTAACTAGTTCAATAGTAAAATGGTGAGACCTAACTGCCACTTTAGTAGCACACTTAAATTCATGTAATCAAGAAACCAGGACAAAAAGCACATCAGAACAGTTGCCTTGAAAATATTTGTAGAAAAGACAGTTTATAACTACCAACTTTAAATATTTGACCATTCTAAACAAAAGTTATTCTTTATTAAGGAATCCTACTGAAGTATTGTTCACCATTTCAAGTTCTATCTTTTAAAAGAAATTGATGTATTTTCAAAGATAAATTCTGTTTGTATATTTTCCACAAATTTTCTTGCATCCCTTTTCAATAATGGTTATTTATTTTAGCACGAAGCTTATGAGAATGACAAGGTTCAGAGAAGTCCAAAACATTAAAGATATTATAGTGATATGTAAATGACTGCCTAATTAATATAGCTGCAGCACAGAGACTATAAAAGTGCCCAAGCAGTAAGTGGAGGAGCAGAATCCGATATGTGAGATTAGCAGCTACCACTAGACTGAGAAAATATGAAGGAAATCACATTTTATAAAAGATATCTTTAATATGAAGGAAAGCTCAAATTTTTCTTGAGGCAAATTTATGTTAAATAAAGTTGAAACTTTAGAATTTGTTAAGCATGACTAGGTGCAGTTAGAATTCTTGATACTACTAATAATGATGATAATGGTAAAGTGCATTACTGTTGTTAAAGACATTCAGTCAGTCAAGTGCCATACATGATAGATGTTTGGACAATCATCTCTTTTGATTCATGACTGACTAAACAGAAGATTTTTCCTGCTGTAGGTTGCCATTTCTTTCTGCTGTAGACTTGGTTGCCAACCAAGGCTATATATTCAACCCATAGCTGGGGGAGAAATGATGGATTCATATTTTTCCCAAGTTTTTTTTTGCACACAAATGAATGTAACAAACCCAACTGGAATTCAAACTCAGCTTTCCAATTTTTCATTCAGAGCTGATATTCATCACACCAAAACATACACATTAAAGACATTGTGTATTTGAAAATACTTTGTCCATTAAGCTTAAGTGTTACCATTGAATTTAAAAAAAAAAATTTCATGTCTCATTAAATAATTTCTTTAGTTACTGTCAGAATGTTAACTTTATTTTTTTTTTTATTCACTATCCATTTCATTAAATATTTTTTTTCTTCATTCTTTAGTAATGATGAATTGTGTTCAGATATGATTGCTATAAGTTACCTTAACCTTCATTATTGCTGTTAACATTTGGTGGGAACCATATCAGTGGTAATTAGTACTACTAGTTTCAGTTAATTGATATTCATCAATTAGTAGTGATTAATATAATATTAACAAATATCATTAAATTCACTAATATCTCTGTCGGCAGACCTTGAAAGACCGAGCATCCAATAGCCTGATGTAACCAGGTTTGCCAGATCTTGCCTGTTTCATTCCCCTTTGAGCTGTGTGGGAGGCTCTTCTAACCAAGTGTGTGGGATTCTCCATTGTGCAGAGTTGTCCACCAAAATCAGATTCACACGTATGGCCTTGTCAAACTCTTTGATTCACAGCCATCTCAGGAGAGAAAAGGAATATGGAGAGAGGATGATGATTCCAATGCTTGGATGTGAGCGGGTACCGATAACAAGTGTAAGAGAAAAAAAAAAAAGTTTTGTTTGCTCCTGCTATGTTACCAATCATGAAATTCTATGAAAAAAAAAAAAAAAAAATTTTTTTGTGGGAAAAATTGCTTTCAAGACATTAAAAAAAAAAACAAAAAAAGAAATTATAGTCTTACACCAAACATTTACAAATGGTAATTGTTGCTGCTAAAGATAAATCCATAACAGAAGATAAGTAGAGATCCACCCCCCCATTTAACTTCTCAGTAAACTCATTAAAAACTCTTAATACGATAACGACTTTAATGGAAGAATTAACTTTAAGTCTCGGATTAAGGTGGAGGGTCGAGTTTCAAATTTAAAAAGATAATACACAACAGATGCCATAAAAAGAAAGAAATATGAAAAGAGCAAAAAAAAAAAAAAAAAAAAAGAAAAAAAAAGGGAATTATTAAAGAAAGGAAAAACAAAAGAAGCTCAAGTTAAAAATCATTAAAATACACGCGCTATAATCACGTGATCACAAATGGTGACCAAATCAACTGTGCTGGTTACTCCCCTAATTACATGTCAACATAACAGAAGATTTGTTTGTCTCTTTGACTGTCTTCAGTGTTTTCTCCAGTATTTGATTAAAAGAAAAAAAAATATTGTCAGCAATTTGTCTCTGGTCGTTGTCTTCCATCTTTTTTTAAAAATCCCTCCCCACTCTTTCTTTTTCTGAAGAGTTGGTAGAAACTAAGAGGCTATGGTGGTGGAGAGTAGCAGTAGCAACAGGGCAGTCAAGCTGCCGGTACCAACAGGATGTGCCTATTCCAATGATTCATGAAAACAAGGGTGTGGCGCAATGTTCATTGGACAACTTACTACAACAAGGAATGATTCATCGCTCTTACATGTTCCTCCCTGCAAACACGTTTTTTTACACTCTCTATTTCCTTCCTTTTTTCTCTCTCTCTCTCACTCACACACTTTCTATAACTTGAGTCTCTTAAAAGCAGTTTTTTTTTTTTAAATTCAGTCACAATAGTGATTTTTTAAAAAGATTCATAGGATCTCATTCTCACAGTTAAGAGCGTGTCTCCGTCAGTCGAAAGGAAAAGTGATTTCTTTTTTACCCCTTTTAAATTACAAGTAAAATTTAAAATAAAACTAATGGTACAAAAGCACTTAGAAAGTTATCACCATTCTATAACAGCAGAGTATATAGAAAGTTCTTTCTTGAAGAATTGGATTTGTAAACGGTTTTATGCACATGCCGTATCAATACCAAACAAGGAGATTCAATTAAAATAGACAAATAAATAAAACTAAAAAGTCTTTATTTTCTTGAGAGTTTAATTTCTAAAACGGAATTTAATTGAATCTCATCTTTCCAAGTTTGTTTCTTCTTCTCTAGCACAATCAGGTTCCTCAAACAGCTTAACACTGAACACTTATTTTACTGAGGAAGGAAATCAAAACTAATAAGTATCAAGTTATTGGGAGACTTCTTCCATACTTATATATATATATATATATATATATATATATATATATATATATATATATATATATGTGTGTGTGTGTTTCATTGAATAATATGGACATGTTTGTGTCCACCTTCACAATACAGAAAACTAATTGTTGACAACAGCAATATACAAAAATAATAATCAAAAACTTCAAATTCTCGAGGTCCTCTATATCAAAATCAACCAACCAACACTCAACAAAATTTATTACAAATATAGCAACAACATTTTAAAATCCATATGACAAACATTTAATGACATTTTGCATTTCTACCAGTTCCTAGTTAGCTACCTTATATTCGGATGCTTGTTTTGCAAAAATACCATAGCTACAACGGATAAATTCAAAATTTTTAAATAATAACAGAGTGCTTTCGTGCATGTTTTTAAAAATCACCATTACAACAATGACAGTTACAATAAGTTTGACTTTTCAGTTCACCCCTGAGGATGATTTATGAGGAGATTGAAAGTACATTGGTAGGAAAAAACTATGGCACCTTTCTTGATAAATTTCATCTTATCAAGAAACTGATTAGAGAACTAGAAAGGATTATTATAAAAAATAAATAGACATAATATGCTTATATTTTTCAATGAAACGTTTGAATGAAGATGTTCTGCCTATATATATATATATATATATATATATATATATATATATGGTGCATTTAGGCAGCAAGACTTCATCAAAACAAAGTCATGTTAAATTCAGCAATGTCAAGTTCTTGATAATGACTGAGATAGTCAAAAGCAGTTGAATAAAAAGGGTGGAGAAAAAAAAATGAAACCAGAGACATGAACTGTGAACAATTTATTCAGAATTTCAATCCAGATATGAAATCCCACCATTTAGAAACTGAAAAGATATAATAAAAAAATTAAATAAACATAACTTGTTGATTGAATTTTAGACTTGTTTGGAGATATATATATATTAGATGTAATGGAATAACCTGTCACCCCCATGAGTAACTACACTATAGGTAGTAGCTACCTATAAGTATCTAAGTCAACAGACTGCAGAGCCTAGCTGAAATCTTTTTCGGCTAAACAGTCAAGCTCTCTGCCTCTGAGCATAGAGGAACCCTGACGAGGCTCTGCCGAAGGGCAGAGTCTCGGTCGGGGAGGTAGACTGTCCCTGAACCCGTTTTTACGGGTTCAAATAGAGAATATTTTTGGCTGAGCCTACGGGGTCAGAAAACCCATGTTAAACCCGGCCTTGTGCCATATGCAACCCTCGTGGGTGGGGGAGCTAGATATCCTAGTTGTGATCTTTTGAGTACGACTCAGACTTACGCGAGAACTACCGACCTTCCAATAGTAGCACTCACTACTGGATTGACTTGCGATGACCTTGTACATAACTGTTACCTTTATTCTTATTGTATTGGTTTTTACAATAAACTTTTACTTATTTTATCCACCATGTTTTTCAAGTATATATTCCTATTAGCACGGAATATAACACACACACGTGTGTGTGTGTGTGTGTGTGTGTTTCATGTCAGTACCAAGATAGGTGGACACTTGGGAATACCAGATGATGTAAGTTTAGATGTGCAAGTGGTATAATGAATAATGTTTCAGAATTGTTAATCATAGCGCTGAGTTCCAATTCCAGTTGGGTTCATTATATTTATTTACATGCAAATACACTTAGGAAAGGTATGAATCCACCTGTTCTCCCCACAACTATAGATTATGCAGTAAGACTTGTATAACTAAACCATTATTATCTCCAAAAGAAAAAAGTTTTATGATCTAAAAAACATTTTCTGGCTTTAAATTACCTACAAAGAATTGATAAGCCATAAAAAAACTAATTAATAAAAATGTACAAAGAATAACAACAATAAATTCAAGTGTGAAATGTCTAAATAAGACTGAACAATCTAAACTTGAAAAGCAAATTTTTTTTTTTCTGACTGTTGAAGCTTTGAGTACTAGGTTTGATCTATAGTGATCCTAGAGTCCGTAGCCTGAATAACCAGACAGCACATGTTTAATCGCCAAGAATTGTGGTCTGTTTTTAATTCTATCTTTTATATAAAATGATCATTTGCCATTATTTTATGTTCACCAAAATACTGATAGGATAAAAGTGACAGATTCTCTTTGTAAATAAATATTTAATTTGTAATCTAAGACTAACTCAGGTACAGACTGGACAATTTGCAGTTTTGAAGAATATTGTGATGTTCCAGTTTGTGTGATTTAGATTTGAATAATTTAGGAAGCAAATAATATTCATGTCAAAATATAAAGTTTAATTTTATGTTCCATGTAATGTTTCTTTTCTATAAGCTTAAAGCTTTCTGAAATGGCTCTCCTTTCAACAAAATTTACTGCAGATAATTGTAAAAAAAAACCTGTGATAAATCATTTCAGGATAAAAAGATTTCTTCAAAAATTAAGGAAGATATACTAAATATTTTTTTTGTTGGTTTGAATTGACGAATAAAAATTTACCAAGGTTAGCCAATCAGAAGTCTCCACTTAGCAACAGGGTTTTTTTTTTTTTTTGCCTGAGACAAAAGGAAGGAGAACATAACTGGCCTGAACAGAATTAGCAGTCAACATACAGTGGGGTCATCAGTAGCAGGTTTGTATGTTAACATGTTATGCAGTCTGCCTGATGCCTTATGGCACATAAGACATCTGATGAGGCTTCTGTAATCACATTGTTCCACAGGGTAAGGTGATTGGCCCCAACACCCAACCTCTATATTCTGAGGAAGGTTTTCTGCTGGGGTTTTCCTCTCCTTAGAGAACCATGTGTTCCCATGCTAATTAGTTCAACCCAGGTTCGAGAAATCAGAGTTTTCCTTCTCCTAGACTGATTGACAACAAAGGTTGAAGAACTCAGTCTACCCTACTATTTAACCTATAGCTGGGGGGGAGAAGAAAAGAATTCACACCTTTCACAAGGGTATTTGCATAAAAGTGAATTTAATGAACTTGACAGCAATTTGAAATTGGCATGCTGATTTCTTGTTCCCAGCAGCTAACTGCTACACCATCCAAATATTCTAACATCATTTTAATGAAGGTAGTATATATAAGGGCAACTAGACACCCACCATTATCCTGAAAGTAGTTGTACAATGTTCTGAAATCATTTTATAATGAAGAAACAGATGCCCAATCACTGAACAAGCAAAAAAATAAATAAAAGACCCTAAATACTACATCATATACTTATATGTACATCATATACTTATATAATTTATTGCAAACAGAAAAGTAACTCAGGGTTTTTTGTTTGTTTTTTTTTTTACCATCCATATTTAATGTGGAAAGTGAAGGTTGGTTGGGTATAATGCCCAAGGCACATTACTCAAATATGGCCTGAAGCAAAATGAAAGTCTACAAGTCCAGTGAAGCTATTACTTCTAACGAAATATCAGATTTGCTAATTTTGTCTCATTATGAAAAAAGGCCAAGGTCAAAATTACAGAAAGGAAGTTTAGTTTAATTATTAAACAGTCTCCACTCTTCCCTGCCAAAATAAATTTTTGAAGGATCATTTATTTAGGGGATCTGGGGTGTGGTGGAAGGTAATTGCTCGACACACAGATGACAACCAGATGATAGAAGCTGATGAAGAGAAAGATAGAAGATTAAATATAATCTGGCATATATAAGTTCTCGCATACCAGCAACTGAGGTCACCTGCTAGTTGTTCACTTTCAACTGGTACTGACATACTTTCAGGTTTTTTATGGGTTTTTTTTTTTTTTCAGAATGAGGATACTGGACAATCAGTTCCAACTAGTTTGGGTGACAGACTTAAATTTAGGACCGGACAGAAAGAATATAAGTTAAAAATAGAAAAATGACAAGATAAAACAAAGGGAGAGTTCAAAGTTAAATAACGAATCCATAAGGTTTAGATTTAGGTCTCAAAATTGTAGTTTCAGGATTGTCTTGTAACACAATAGCCAAGAACAGTGATGTCTAACCCACAGACAGCGAGAATTTCTGAGGCCCACTTAATATTTTCGTGCGACCCACTGCACCCTAAAATCTTTACGTATATTTCCATTTACTTTAGTAATGTATGTCCAGAAAATTATGCTCAGATTGTGCTAGTATTGCTCTAAAGGTGGAAGGGGGTAAAGGCCTTTGTCGAGACACCGGATGGTGCATGAGGCAAGAACCAGAGTAAATAAAAATTGTTTAGTTTATCTATAAAACTGTTATGCATGTGGGGTAATACATACTGCTTTGTTATGATGAGCTTTCAGATGGTTTACATAACCTGCCCTTGACAACAGCATGCGCTCACATGCACCACATTTTCAAGACTGCATTTTACTTGGTAAATCATTGAATGATTCGTGTATTCATTTTCATTGGTTTCTCAACCTTTTGCAAGTTATTTAAAGCCAGAAAATATTTTTAGATTGTAATAATTCTTTTTGTAGATAATGATTTAGTGATACAAATCTTACTAATTGACCTATAGCTGAAGGTAGAAGAGGTGGTTTCATACCTTTCCCCAAGGGTATTTGCATGCAAGTGAATATAATGAACCCAACTGAAATTGGAAGTTGACTCTCCAAATAACAATGCCATTATCCATTATTCCACTCACATATCCAAGCTTACAGCTCCTGGTATTCTCAAGTGGTCACCTATCTAAGTACTGACCAAACTCAACATTGCTTAACTTTGATGTTCATATGGGAACGAGTGTTTCAATGTGATGTGGAATTGACAGATCAGAGTGAGAGCCTCTTTGCAGATCATGCTTGATCTGAGCA
Organism: Acanthosepion esculentum; assembly: GCA_964036315.1. Lineage (NCBI taxonomy): Eukaryota > Metazoa > Mollusca > Cephalopoda > Sepiida > Sepiidae > Acanthosepion > Acanthosepion esculentum. The sequence goes on from OZ038488.1 coordinate 79,269,384, forward strand.
TGCCCGAGACATTCATCCTCAAAGGTGTTGCATCCCTCCCTAACAAAGTGCCTCTGCTCTGTATGATTTAAAGTCAGTTCTTCCCAATGCTGCACATTCATGTGCAATGCATTCAGATTATCCAAGAGATTGTCTTTAAACCTCTTCCTAGGCTTGTGTTGTGGATGTTTTCCCGGCTTCAGTTGTTTATAGAAAAGTTGTTTGGGAATCTTGTTATCCCCCATTCTCACATGTCTTGTCCATTGTATTTGGGTGATTATTACTGTTGCATTCAGATCTTTAGAGGACAACAGTGTCTGGAATCAAAGAGTGCCATGTGTCATTACGGATGCATCTCAGGCATTTTTGGTGGAATTGCTAAAGCCATTTTATATGCCTCCAGTATCTTGCCAATGTTTCAGAAGGGTACAGCAGGGATTTTAAGAAACAGACTATATATGCACTTACTTTAGTCTTGATGGTAATGACCCTATCTGACCAAACTACTTTCTAATTTACCAAATACAACACTTGATATAGTACTTCAAAGAAAAGTAGGGGGAAGTGTCAACAATATCCAGCCTGGTATATTTCACAAATATTGTTGGCTCTTTCTAGGGCACACCAGGTGCAGAGGTGAACATCACTTTTCTTCCTCAGGATAACTCTCAATCCAAAAGCATCACTAGTAGCAGAGAAGCAATTCATTATGCATTGCAAATCTCCCTCAGAATGAGCTAAAAGGTCAGCATCACCAGGATAAAGCAAATCTGAGATCAGGCTCCAAAACTTTTTGGGATTTGGTTTTGAAACTTCTGAGACTGAACACTCTTCCCGATATTCTAAATCTCAAGGAAACTCCTGCCTCGAAGTCAGGGCTGGTGCATACTATGTTTAAAACCACCCAACTAGGGAGCAAGCCTGATTAGGGGCCCACATAGTGCTTTGTGATGTTTGCTGTCTTAACATTTACCTTATTTTTTTTTAACTACATTTATATATGCTACAAATTAAACTAAGCACAACTTACTATTAAAGGATGAAATATTTTTACAGATTTTGACATTGGGATCTTTTTTTTTTCCCCAAAAAAAAATACTATATAAAACTCACTATTTTTTATCCAAAATAACAAGAAAAGTCTCAAGTTGATGTTAAAAATTGCCGCAAAATATTGATGATTTATTTAAGGAATTATCTTTTATGACATGTCTCTAATTTGTATTTAGACATATTGTATTTATTTTCAATTTTTCTATTTGAATTGTTCACCTATATTGCATATAATCCATTATTGTACATAATTAGGTTACAATTAAATTGAGATGTAGCAGAGTGGGGGCCCTGTATCATAGATTCTGTGGGTGCAGGGTGTATAAGAGCACAGCAAAGTAGATTGAGAAAAGTGTTGGGGCAGGAATGTCACCTTGTTTTACCTCCACTGTCGACTGCAATCTCATATGTAAGTGCACTGTTGAATGTGAGATGAAACTTCATCTCACAATGCAGCTTTTTCACTAAGTTGACAAAATTAGGAAGGCAACCAATCTTACCAAGAATCCTCAACGAGACATCAGGATATATATATGAGAGATTTTTTTTTTTAGATTATTAAAATTTAAATAAAAATCTGTCTATATTTTTGAGATGAGGTATTGTAACTGTTGTCTTCCTCTTTATTGCCATATTCACAATGTTTCAGCCACTGTATGCGCTGACCTTCTTCAGGTCATATATGTTGGAATTTTGAATTAAACCCTTTATTTAGTCCACTGGGGTAGATTGTTCTAGTTCCACATGCCATGCATTTTCTGAATATCTCGGTTTCAGATATTTACCTTCAGTAACTCAACTCCCCAAGTTTTTGTTCGCCTCTGCTGTGGCCAGGGATTGAACTATTTTAGTGACAATAAAGATGAGGACAACAGCCTGAACAATGTAAATAGTGCAAATAGTTAAATAAAAATGTCTACTTCTTTCAATCCGAAATAGAGGCATCAAAGTTTTCATTCTGAATTTGCTTCATAGGTCATGACAATGAAAGACAATGTGTGTTTCTTTGTCCATTCATCTTTTTAGCTACGCCCTTGCAGTGTGATATACTTGCTAATGTCTGTCAAAATGAAAAATGTTCAACCAGGAACTCACCAACCTTAGAATGCTAATCGTTGTTTCCTTGATTGGTTCAACCAGCAAGACTTAAGTTCAAAACTTATAGTATGAGAAGTGGTATAAAATTACTGGGGATAATCACGAAAGAATTAAAAAACTAAATTCTAAATGCTTGTTTGGTCCAGTTTTATAAATTGTACCAACTCTGCTTGCAAATCTATTTTCCAAATTATACTTTCAAGAAAAAAAAAAAAAAAAAAAAAAAAAAAAAAATAGAAAAATTATGACTAATAACTACATTGTAAATATAAAAAAAAAAATTTAATTTTCTCAAAGACATCAATGTCTGAGTAATCTGATTCAGAGAAAAAAAATTGGAAAGGTTTTTTTTCTCATTCATTTTCAGAGTTGGGATTTGGTTTCTGTCGAACATATATTTTTAGTGTTTAGGAACTTACATCCCTTCTATGATAAAGTAGGTTTACAGTCAGTGTATGACAAAGTAATTGATTAAAATATATATTTACATGAATGAGAATGGACAATATATATATATATATATATATATATATATATATATATACCACTTTTTTTTTTTTTAGACGAATGTTTTGAACTTTTTTTCTAACCAAAATGAGGAAAATACATTAAAATGTTAAAAACTGGCATATATTTTAAAACAGTATATTTTAAAATAGATTGTAGATTTTTTTTAGTGGAACATTTTTGGACACAAATACTTAAATTTTACCTGTTGGATTTGAGAACCTATCTTCTGAGTTGAGAAAAAGGGAGAAGAGAGAAGGGAGCAAAAGAGTGGAGAGAGAGAGAGAGAGAGAAAGTGCAAAAGACTGGAGTGAGAAAGAGCAAAAGAGTGGAGTGAGGAAGAGCAAAAGAGTGGAGTGATAAAGAGCAAAAGAGTGGAGTGATAAAGAGCAAAAGAGAGGAGTGATAAAGAGCAAAAGAGTGGAGTGATAAAGAGCAAAAGAGTGGAGTGATAAAGAGCAAAAGAGAGGAGTGAGGAAGAGCAAAAGAGTGGAGTGAGGAAGAGCAAAAGAGTGGAGTGAGGAAGAGCAAAAGAGTGGAGTGAGGAAGAGCAAAAGAGTGGAGTGAGGAAGAGCAAAAGAGTGGAGTGAGGAAGAGCAAAAGAGTGGAGTGAGAAAGAGCAAAAGAGAGGAGTCAGAAAGAGCAAAAGAGAGGAGTCAGAAAGAGCAAAAGAGAGGAGTCAGAAAGAGCAAAAGAGAGGAGTGTGAAAGAGCAAAAGAGAGGAGTGAGGAAGAGCAAAAGAGTGGAGTGAGGAAGAGCAAAAGAGTGGAGTGAGGAAGAGCAAAAGAGTGGAGTGAGGAAGAGCAAAAGAGTGGAGTGAGAAAGAGCAAAAGAGTGGAGTGAGAAAGAGCAAAAGAGTGGAGTGAGAAAGAGCAAAAGAGTGGAGTGAGGAAGAGCAAAAGAGTGGAGTGAGAAAGAGCAAAGGAGAGGAGAGTCAAAAGTAGTTTTACTGTAATTTTTTTCTGTTACAAAACATTTCATGTTTTGTAAAGTAACTCATATCAGTGTCATGGTATGGGGTGCAGTGGTGTTGGATTTGACAAAACATCAATGAAAAATACTTCTCTCTACAAAAAAAAATTGAAACTTCCTAATTACAAGACACAAATTCATCTGAAGAAAAAAATGAAATGCAATCTTGACATTTACTGTTTTATCAGTAAACATGACAACTATATTAAACTCGTAATTTAAAGAATAGAAAATACACAGTAGCATAATGGTTAAACTAATCTTACAGAATATACACTTGTGTAGGGAGTTTAATGTTTGCTAGGGGCTCTTCTGATAGAGCCTTGTGCCAGATTTAGTTAAGATGAATATACTAAGGAATAAGAGTAATGGTTCTGGAGAAATTACTATAAATAGTAACATTTTTCTTTTTATTAGTGTTCACCCAATACAAAGCCCAAGAGCCACTCAAGATAGAGGGTTATTGTGTGTTGTATTAGTGTAAGAAAGAGCAAGAACTGAAGTTCTTGCGGTGTATGCAGAAAGATAACAGCTAACTCTAGATTTCAAAAGATCAAGATTTAATTAGTGAATAACATTTCAGAGTTCCATCAGAGATGTTGAAAGTATAGTGTGGAATTAGCCATTAGGAGGAACTGGAAACTCAGTGTTAAACAGGAAACGAGGGATAAACCTCTAATTCTGTTAAAGAAAAATGAGGAGTGTGAACCAGATGATAGGCAAACCTATCTACTCCTATTGGCAAAGGAAAAAAATAATTAGTGAATAAAATTTCAGGCAAGGATGTCAGAATTTCAGTTTAATGAATTTGCCCCATCTGTGTTTGCTGTACAAAAACCACCATGAAATTTACCAAAAAAAAAACCATTGTATATACCAAATTAAACACAAATTGCAAAATAAAAAGTTCAATTTTGCAGGAAATAGTAATTAATTGTTTTGTTGGAGTTAAGGCCAGTTGTTAGTGAACTAAATCCAAGACCAAAAACCTGATCTCAAATTCTTTATATAAAACACTGACAACGACATTATCTGTGGCTTATAAGATGTAAGACATCTTTCCTATACATTCTATAGCCCACTTGATGACAGAATGGATACAACTCCACTACTAAGAAACAAAGTGGTGAGCAAAAGAAAGGAATACCCAAAGACCAATTTAATTTGTACAAAGAAGCTACAAGTACTGTACAAGCACTGTACTTTCAGTCTAGTCATTCAAGACTGAAATGCAGGTTGTTGAAATAGCAGTACCAAAAGACACACAGATCTGAACATATGGTGATACTGAAAATAGGTCATGCAAAAGTGATGAGCCACTTTACCACCCTGTGGTGAGCATCTTCAGGGATCACATGTCAGATTTTATTATGATACAGTGCCAGGTAAATTTGCAAATTTTTTCAAGTTAATCAAAATAGATACATTGCAGAAAACAGAAATACATCAACTATCAAAAAACCTTGAACGAGACAAAATGACTACACAAAACATCTGCTATGGAATAACGAAAAGTGAGTAAAACAATATATAGTGACAAAAGCAAAATGAACCAACTAATACAAGAGACTATGTTAAAAAAAACTACATTTCAATAGGAGTAGATAAGTTTGCCTGTCATCCTGTTCATACCCCTTCACAGTTTTTTGAACAGGAGTAGAGGTTAATCACTTGTTTCTTGTTTAGGATTAGGTTTCCAGCTCCTAAAGTCTTCTCATTCTCTTTCACTTCCAGTAACTCCTTGTAGCATTAACTTAGTGGCACTATCACCTTGCTTGGGGTGAACTGATTGGGGGGGGGAAGTACAAATATATAAATAAATGTTTCAAATTTGCTATATTTATGAGAAAAGAGTGCTCAATATCAAGGTGGGTATTTATAGATATACTCAGTGTTGATATTGGAATCAGCACTGGATGGTGATTCGGTCTCATGCACAAATGTGATTTTCAGATCGAGTCCCCCTATTACCAGATGTAGCAGAAGGTGAAATGTTCTAATATAACAAAAACATCTTGCCATACATCATGTGCAATGAACAAAAGCCATAATCATGACATAATTGAACAAATCAATGCTTAACAGAAAGCCAAAGAACATACAGAATCTTTGGATGTAATGTCAAAAAGAATGGCAGGACATTCCTGATAGAACAATTCTGAATTTATATCCCCCATTCCATGCTGACTTGGGACTGTAGTTCATGCCAAAGTGAGAGATATCAAGTACTGACAATGATATGAATTTTAGGCTATTTTTCCACTTGTGGGTTATAAATTTGTGTACCCTGTTTTAAGTGTTATAGTATATCCAGTCCTGTTTCTCCTTTCCAATGTGAATGCAACTATTTACACTGAAGCCTTAGATGATCACAGATTCTACTTCCGAAAATACAATATCAAATCTTTTTTTTTTTGCTAGTTAACCAATTTCTTTTGCTCAGAATTGTGTTTTTATTTATAATGTTTATGAAGAAAAACTTTAACAATCTATATAGATTAAGATGTGGCAAAATGAACAAATCAGAAGTCAAACTGTAGCAGACATATAAGAACATATTCTATTAATTTATCAGTTTCAGACAAAACAAAAACTTCTATATGGAAAATTAATGATATTCCTAATGAGTAGATATAAATTTAAAATAACATTTAATTAACATATACTTTATGGAGAAAGATAAAAATTACACAGCATTTAAAACATCTGAAAATTTTAAGATTTTAAACATCTGTAGTTAGTAAGTTATTGGAAATTTTATACTCTTCACATAACATATTCAAATAAAGCTAAGCCTTTTTCTGTTAAATATTTGCAAACATTCTTGTTTAACAATGTTGGTGCCTCAGCTATAAGCAAAAGGTAATGTATAAGTAGCTTGTCTGAGTAAAAGTCCGAGTTAATGTAGTTTTTTTTTTTTTTAATTAATTCATCCCAAGCAAGGCAATAATGCTACTAAGATGCAAGGGTTTACTGGGTTTGGTTTGGTTTGTTTTACAGCATATCAACCTCAATGGGTTATTTAATGCTGACAAGATTTTTATTGCTGGTAATATGTTTTCTTCAAAAATCTATTTCTGGGAATATTTTTCCTTGAAGAAATCTATAGCTGGTCATATTTAAAAAAAAAAAAATGTATAACTGTATTGCTGTCATTTTTTTAAAAAGTATTGCTGATAATAATTTTTCCTTCTAAAATTATTGCTGGTAATAATTTTTTTTATTACAAAGTATATCTGGTATTAAAACCTATTTTTGCACAAGTTTGGGTGTTAGCTATTTGCCCATAGCTGGGAACCTAACAGGTGCTACCACTCCGGGTCAGGGTGGACCTGGGAACACCAGCAATTAACAGGTGGTTCCATTCTCTGCAAAACCTCCTGACCAGAGGCCTTGCTGTTGGATGTAGTTTATCATCTTACCCAGGATGTGGACACAGTTTACTGTCATACCCAGGACGACAATGGGCTACTGGGAGTGAAAGAGAATGAAAAGACTTTAGGAGGAACCAGATATCCAATCCTAAACAGGAAATAAGAGATAAAAGACTGGAGAGGATATGAACAGGGCAACAGGTGAAATTATCTACTACAAACTAAAATCTTGTTTTTTTGGGGGGGGGGTTCTTGTATAGGCATTTGATTCATTTTGGTTTTGTCACTAAAAAGACAAGGAGGTGTGTGAACCGGACGATAGGTGAACCCATCAACTCCTACTGGTGATTAAGAAATTTTCCTCTGTCTATTTCCTGTTTTACAACAACTATCTTCATAAAAACAAACTGGGTTACAAAGAGAAAAAAAAAATTGAAAACCGTCTCAACAATTTCTGGATTATAAAAATTGTGTTTGCACTTTATCTGCTTTCTACTTTACCCTTCTCCCCACTCTTTTGTGAATGAGTTGAATATTCTTCACAAGGCCAAATTTTCACCCACTCAACCTTTCCACAAATTAAGCCAACTGTAAGAATTAAATTAATTAAATAAAAACATTTCAGTAGTCAATGAATTAACTTTTCTTTTTTCTTAAAATTAATTTGAGCTTTTTCACTCAGAATCTGATGACTCAGAAAAAATTCAAGCACAGGAATTGCCTGATATCATAGGATGTCTTGCTACATTAAGTTGGCTGCCATTATATATATATATATATATACACACACACACACACAGGATGAGCAGATAGTGTAATGGTTAGCAAGTTGGAAAGAGACGCCAGCAACTAGAGTTTGAATTCCAAGTTTATTATGTTCACACAAATACTCTTGGAAAAGGTATGAATCCATATCTCCCCACCCCAATTCCCAACTATAGGTTAAATAGCAGTACTGACTAGACTTTTCTTGATGTGGCAACAAGTCTAGGAGAAGAAAAACTGAATTCAAAAACAGCCTGAATATTGGGCTCCAATCAGCCTAGATATACTACTACAGCTATGACTGCAATATAAGTGGGTGCTACTACAACCCTAATTGGTTTTGGGACTTGTATCACGGCATTTCTTTTATTTTTTTTATTATTATTCCCCCTATAACAGAGCCCAAGAGCCACTCAAGGTAGGTTACTGAATGAGGTTGTAGGAAGTTAAGAAGGCAGATAATGAAGATATATAGGAAAGTTAACGACAAACCCCAAACTTGAAAATGTTAAGATTGTAGTAATCAGGGAAACATCCTCTGAGGAGTCTGTCCCAAGAAGGAGCATTTCTTGGGAATTAGTTGTCTGAATGGATCTTCCTTCTCAACAATGGAATATGGATGGAATGGAATGATTTGTCCTAGTGAGTTTTAGCTGTGAAAGTTGGCACTGGTGAAACTAAAATCTGTACTTTGTAGAAAGTTCAAAATTATCTAACGCTATTTAAATGAATTTATAAAGACAAGTTTTATTTTTTCATTTTCTTTTACTTTAAATGTTATCTTTGAAAGTTGTTGCAATGAACAGTACCCAAGCTAAACAGAAGGCTAGTTACTTTGTTAAATGTGACAATTTCCTAAGTGTAAACTGCTTGACAAGCAAAAAGTTGACATTATTTGCTGAGGGTGGAGTAACAAGGACAAAGGCAAAACCTGAACATAAAGAAGCTGAGAAAACAAATAAATACTTTACGATTTGTCTTAAACTTTGATGACAATTACAAGACAGATGCAAGTCATTGAAACTTTTTAACATATGGTATCGTATAAACAAACATGAAATATCTTCCACCCAACATGAGAAAAATGTCTACACACTTAGTTCGTAGCAGTTCCGATTGTTGTTGGAAAGTTAATTTAATATAGGAAATCTTTTTATAAAACAATAAGTGTATCGTTTTTGGTCATGGCATAATTTTTTTTTTTTACTAAAGTAAGGCAATAAAACCACTAAGATACAAGGGTTTTTTTGGTTCTTGAGCATTAAAGAATATGAGAAAAAAAACATGATTAAAGAGAGAGAACATTAAAAGAATTAAGACAGTAGATAAAAATTGAGATGAAATTTAATTATTTGAGGATCAAAGTTGCCTGGAAAGCAAGAAGCCAGACGAGTGTTCCACGAGTGAGAAGTGTGATAAAAGAAACTCTTAGCATTGAACTTAGTTACATCTAGCAGCCATTTCAACTATAAAATGATGAAACCTTGCTGCCAATCTAGTACTGTGATTAAATTCATAAAATCTAGGTACAATCGATGAAAGTTCATCAGAAGAATTACCAGGAAAGTATTTATAGAAAAGGCACAAGGAAGCTACATTACAGCAGTTGGAATGTGCCTGAAAGCAAGATGCCATGTCAGGACCAATAAAATTGCAGATTCTTTAGATTTCATCTCTAAATATATAGCGGGAACACCAGTCCAGATGTGGCAGCAATATTCAAAGCAAGGACAAATGGTAGACTTACATATTTGTAAGATAGATTCTATTAAGAAAAATTGTCTAGCATGACACTGTCAAATTTTTTGATTGAAGAAAAAAAAAAAGAAGAGAAAGTAAAGCATATAATAGGAGTAGATATGTTCGTTAATTTTTCTGGTTCAATCTCCTTCCCAGAAGTAGTGGTTCATCTCTTAGGATTGGATTTCTTGTTCCTTCTAAAGTTTTCTCATTCTTTTTTAATTCCAATAGCCTCTTGAATCTTAGTGGCATTATTGCCTTGCTTGGAGTGAAATGATTAAAAAAAAAAAAATTTTTATATTATTAATTTTCTTTTTGAATACTAGTGGCCACAATCTTAATATAAAATATGCATATAACACAGCATTGATAGCAAACAGAGAAAGGAAACAAGAACTGCAGAAGGTAGTGAAGAAAAGTGAAAAGAAAGGCCTAAACATAAACTGCAAGAAGATAGAATGCATGATTGTCAGCAAAAGGAACAGTCCAACATGCAAATTACAAATTCAAGATACCAAAATCAAGCAAGTACAAAAATCTAAATATTTGGGAAGAGTTTTAACAGAGGATGGAAAGTGTAATACTGAAATCCGAAGGCACATTGTGATAATGAAAGTTCCCTTCTAAAAGCTAAGCAAAATATCAAGAAACAGGATAATTTTGTTAGAAATGAAGAAAAGAGTACTGAATTGCTACCGCCTCCTATATGACAGTGAATACTGGATAATTTCTTAACAGAAGAAGAGAGTTAAGGCAAAAGAAATTTGGTTCTTCAAAAGGATGTTGAGAATACTATGGACTGAGCAATGAAAAAGTTTTAGGAAAAAAAAAAAAGAAAAAAGACATACTTATCAAAAAAGTGATGTTTGAAATTGCTAGAGTACATGATGTGGAAAGAGGGCTTTGAAAATTTGACACTCACAGGACATATTGAAAGCAAGAGGGTCAGAGGAAAACAGCACTTAACCTACCTAATGAGCTTGTGTAAATGGATGGCAGAACAGGACTTAGGAGAGATAGCAAAAAGACAAAATTTACTAAGAACTACAAAGGACAGGAAATTGTGGAGAGCCATGATCATCAATACCCTGAAGTGGCATGACACATAGGAAGAACAACATTACTATTACTGTATTCGGATTTTTCCCTTTTTTAAAATGTCATTAAAAGATGTCCCTTCAAGATGTAGATGATCATGGCTCTCCACAGATTGCTTTACATTATCATTGAATTACCAGAACTTCTTGAGAAAGATTGGTCAAAGTTGGGATTGGCTTTCTATTGCCTCCTCCATGCTTTTGATTACACAGTCATGCTTCTTCTAGATTTGCTGCCACCCAAAACTAGAGAACCTACTTTACCCTATTATGTATCCCTTAGCTGGTTTGAGAAACAGGTGGATCCAAACCTTGCTCAAGAGCACTAGTGCAAAAGTGAATGCAACAGGCAACTAATTACATATTCACTATACTGAGTTATTCAGATTAAACATTCCTCATCTAAATAAAAATTTTAAAAAGTAAGAAAGAACCTTTACTTTTAGTAATCAGCATGTTTATTCAGCACCTCAGAGTAACAGTAATGGTTAACAAGCTAGTTTGGTTGACCATTACAACTGAGCAACAAGTTCAATCCTCTTTGGGTGCCCCATACATATGGTCTTATGTCAAACTATGCCAAGATTAGTAAATTTCTACTATTAAAGTTTTTACGCATTTTGGGATACCCTGTAAATGTATATGTATCATGTGTTTAGAGAACAAATTTTGACCAAAGCTTTTCATTGTGTAATGCTTGATCAAATCTTGTTATTTAAGTAAATAGTACTTAAATAACAAAGGTTTTTCACAATAAATTGCTATTAGCCATTCAATATTGGTTAAATTTTCAGAAGAAAATTGATGTAATGGAATAACCTGTCACCCCGATGAGTGACTACACTATAGGTAATAACTACCTATAAGTATCTGTAAGTCAACAGACTAGCTGCAATCGCTTCCAGCTAGACAGTCGAACTCTCTGCCTTCAGAGTCTCATTCAGGGAGTTAGACTGACCCTGAACCTGTTTATACGCATTCGAATAGGGAATATTTTTGGCCAAGCCTACAGGCTCGGAGATCCCACGTTAAACCCGGCCTTCTGCCACATGTAACCCACGTGGGATGGTAGCTAAATATACTAGCTGGGATCTGTTGAGTATGACTCGGACTTACGCGAGAACTACCGACCTTCCAATAGTAACACTCACTACTGGATTGAGTTGCGACAACCTGTTACCTTTATTCTTATTGTACTGGTTGTTTACAATAACCCTTATTTTATCCACCTTATTTTTTCAAGTATATATTCCTATTAGCATGGAATATAACAAAAATATATAAATGAAATGACAACGAATCATTTATAAATTCAAATGTTCACAACATTAATTTAAAATAGGGCTCAATACAATAGTAGAGCAGTATTCTTTATTATAGGATATTACATTCAAATATATGTAAAACCTCTACATAAATGCATTCATGTTTCGATGCATATCATCTCATCAGGTGGTGGTAAATGAGAGTTATTACAACTTTTTATATTTACTTACAATCTCTTTTCCTGTGAAAAAGAAAAAAGAAAATAAGAAAAACAAGAAAGAAATATACAAGATATATTCTCAGTTAAAAATCTAAAAAATCTCATCTAAAAATCTAAAAAAATCTAATTTTTAAAATGAGAATATATTTTGTATCTACTTGCTTGTTTTTCTTATTTTCCTTTTTTTGTGGGAAAAGAGATTATAAGTAAATATTAAAAATTGTAATAACCCTCATTTACCACCACCTGATGACATGCAATTATATCCACTGAAACATGAATGCATTTATGTAGCAGTTTTTACATATGTTCGCATGTAATATCCTATAATAGAGTATGTGTGTGTTTGTGTCTATTTGTAAGATGTAACAAAAATACTTTCTGGTTGTCTGATAAGATAAGGTAATTTAATTTATTGCCCCTCTTATTGTCAAAAATCACAATGCATTTTTCTTACATGCAGTTTTGTTTCATTTTGACTCGAAGAAGAAGAAAAACAATAAGTGTCATTTATATACTTTTCAACTTTGTTTCATCATATATATATATATATATATATATATATATATATATATATATATATCTCCATTTCTGTAGTTTACTGCTACCAGAAAGCAGAAACATTTTTTTTTCCCGATGATGGCCATGTTGACCGAAACTAGTCGAGGAATCTAAATTAAATAATAATAATAAAAAAATAAGAATATTAATCTACAACCCAGTATGTCTGAAGATTTTAATTAATTTTTTTAATAATTTTTATCGTTCAAAATATATATATATATATATATATATATATATATATATATATATATATATATACACACACACTGTGAATTTATCACATTTGATTTTATTAGAAATATTCACAATAAGTTACTTTGTGGTAGAAAGTTCTATTATGTACCTGGAAGGTTTTCATCATAATGTAAATATATTTTTTCTTATATACATTATGTTTAGTGGTTACATGTGTTTGAGTAGAAATCTGTTTCTTTTTTAACAGCATAATTGTTGTCTACTGGGTTGGATTTTTGAGAGTCTTTAATAAAGAAATTATGCTTATGAAAATATGTTTGAACCGGTATTCCCGATGTAGATGAAACACTGTATAGTCTGATGTACTTTTTTAAAACACTCAGCTACAAAGGATTTTCACAGCAAAACAAGGTTCAGTTACCCTTATGAAGGCTAGCACATTTATCATTAAGACCTATTGAAGCCCATTTCTGCTAAATTATTTCCAAATCCAAAAATGTAAACTAAAGTAATTTCTAAGAGATTAATGTTTTTTTATGTTTTAAATTTATAACTCAGCATTATTTCTTATTACTATACACTGTATATTTCATGGATAGGTATGTTTTTTTTTTGTTTTTTTTAAGCTTATCACCCCAAGCAAGGCTAGAAGCCACTAGCACACAAGGGGTTACAGAAGGTTTGGAGGAAGAGCAGATAGGAGTGGTAAAGGAGAGGATGTGGAGAAAGATAGTGGATTGATCAAGGCAAGGGGGTTACAGAAGATTTGGGGCGAGAGCAGATAGGAATGAAAGGTGAAAGGATGTGGAGAAGGGAAGTGGATAGATCAAGGCAACTGGAGATGTCAATTGACGTTAGACTTAAATAGTTGGAGATTGTATTTATCAGAGAAACAGGAATAAGGAAGGGAGTTCCACAGGTGAGATGTGCGAGACATGAAGCTATTGGAGTAGAAGAGATGTCTACATCTAACAGTTTCAACGGTGAAGGGGTGGGAATGGGATGCCAGCCTCGTAAGACATTTAAATTCGTTTGAGTAGACATCTGTTTTTTTTAAATTGTACAAAAACAGTATTCAAACATTGTTTTCAAAAACAGATGTGTAGGAAAATGGAATGAAATCAATAAATGAAATAATACTAATAATGAATAAAAAAAAAAAACAAAGAAAAAAGAAATACATTTTCCTATGAGGCTATTAATAAAAGAACCAAAAATGTTATTCCCCCACTTGGTTTTACCAAATGCTCGTTAGGTGGCGCTGTTTAAATTCTATAAAAAGACAAACATTTCTTTCCTCTTTTCCTCTCCCTTGCTCCAAGATGTAGATTAAGAGATCCCAGCTTGTGAATGTCTCTTTTCCCCAGTTGCCTGACAACTGAACTCTTTTCACTTTCCAACACATAGGGTTCGAACATGGTTTTGCAGTTCCACCTATAAAGTAATTAGATTCATGTTGGTCATTCCAACTCAGTGCAAGGCTGACTTAAGTTTGATCATTAGAATCATTTTTATCCTTACTTACCCTGACTTCTGAACCAGAAAAAAAAACTGAACATAACCAAGAGACATTGAGAAATTTATTGCCTTACAGTTACTATAAAAAAAAAATAGTCCATAGTAGAAACCTAAGTATCTGTTTCTACATTAATTGTTTTTATGCAAACATGCACCCATTTATAATACACCAACACACACAACCTTAAATTCCATAGACGTCTACTCAAACATGTGTGCCAACTAAATATAAGGTATATATTAATAATAATAATAATATTGGATAATAAATAAAAACATCCATAAATTTAGGTGCCATCACAGAAAACATGATACCTAAAGTTTAAAAAGAATTTCTTAAAATGAAAAATCTTCTTTGAAGCCTGTATTTTACCTTTAATTTCAAGCTAATAGATTAAATTTAATATTTCCAATAAGAAAAATACTTTGCTGTATTTAAAAATTTAAATTGACTGGAAGGTATTTTATTTTTATAATTTTTTTTTAAGTAACAGATTAGTGCCCTTTTTAGTTTTCTTTTATTGCAGTATAATTCTCTTTATTAAAAAAATATACTTTTCGAAAACTTCATTTGAGGGTTATTAGCTGATTTAAAGTATAATTAATCTGATTTGAAACAAATATTTACTTTAAGTTTAAATATTGCAGAAATGCATACTTTTAACCTAACAGTAGCTGTTTATTTAAGGTGTTGTCATGCTGACAGTGTGATAATTGAGCCCATGAGCACCTTTTTCATATAATTTTTAAGTAGTCTGTAATCTCAAAAATTTAAGAAAATATTCTTTGTAATCTCATGTTTTATTGAATTTTATAAATTTTGGCTTTAAATTTACTATGGTTATTGCTCTTATTTTCTGATAATGTCATATACAGGCCACTGTTTGATCAAATTTGGGGCATTTTTCATTATGGTATGTCCTTTTGTGTAGAAGATTTTTGGAAATTAATACCTATATATATATATATATATAGCCTGAAGATTGCATTTAAAAAATTAAACAGATTTTTAGTGCTGGGTATTGATCTCAATGTCCACATATTTACATATGCTCTATCCCTGATAATAGCACTTTAACCCATAAATAAACCATCTCTGAAAACATTATATATATATATATATATATATATATATATGTATGTATGTATATGTATGTATATATATATATATATATGTATATGTATGTATATATATATATGAGAGAGAGGGGGTTTTTCACACTCTTAGATCCCATAAAAAAATAACACTAAAAAAATTGAAAAAAAAAAACTTACAAAATATTTTTTGTCCAAGATATTCAACAAAACATGTATAAAAGAAGAATTCTCATCATTATATATATATATATATATATTAGTTTGTATACATCTATGCAAGTGTAGCAAAGAGAGAGAAATTAATTATTTGAATGCCCTAATTTCCTACCTTTCCCCACCAACATGTGGGAAATTTAACCCTAACCTTCCAAATATATTTTTAACCTGCCTGGCCCACTATACAGTCAACACAGACAGACATGCACACTCATCTTTGCAGCTGTCAAGCGGGTGAAATGCTGAGATAAGCATTAAACAAATGGAGGAGGTGTGGAAACTGGTTCACAATTAAAAGTGCACAAAACAACAGCACAATTCTAAATAGACAATCTCCCTGAATAATCAGAGAGGAAAGCAGTGGATCAAAGAACAGACAGAGGAAAAGATCAGTGCCGAGTAATCAATAAACATTAAATTCCAACTATCACTTCTTTTTTTATGCCCATGGGAAGAGCATGAATTCATTTCTTTACCTCATCCCTCAAATATGGGAAAAAAAAAGGCCCAGATTTCAGTTAAGACACACCATGCTACATCCACCGAGTCTAATCACCCTCATTTCCCCCATATTCCAAATGGGAGAAGAAAGTTCAACTTGGACTTGCTAGCTTTGAGTGGCAACTCATTTATGTGCTATGCGTGATACACACTTAGGCGATCATGTGTCTTTTGATACATGACTGACAAGGCAAATTTTTTTCTCCATAGTAGGTTGCCATTTCTTTCTACAGTAGATCAGTTGTCATACAAGGCTATAGAACCTGGTCTGTTCTGCTACTTAACCATAACTGGGGGGAGAAGAAAAGGATTCATACCTTTTCCAAGGGTATTAGCACGCAAGTAAATGTAATGGATTCAACTGGATTTTGAACTTGGCTTTCCGATTCCTCAATCCAAGCCACTATCCATTACTTTACTGTGCCTCCTGAGTGGCAACTAGTAAGTATGTTATTTTTTTTCACTAAATGCTCATACAATCCAAGGTTCAAGAATCACTCAAGCTAGAGTGTTGCTAAATGATCGGTTGATCATTGAAGAGGGGCATATCAACCTCTGTGGGTCATTTAATGTTGAAATCTATATATTTTATATGAAATTTTGTTTTGTTGTGGGAGATAGTAATGGTTTTAGTGATACAAGTTTTACTAATTAACCCATAGCTGGGGAGAGAAGATGGGGATTCATACCTTTTCCCAAGGGTATTTGTGCATAAATGAATATCATGAACCCAACTGCAATTCGAACTTGGCTCTCCGATTAACAATTCCAAGCCATTAACTATCACACCACCCACACATCCAAGCATACAGCACCTGGTATCTCCAAGCATTGAACCATCTAGGTAGTGACCAGGCTTGATTGTTTCTAAATGAAGTTGTTTATGAACATGGAAAGGGAAAGTAAGTACATATTAAGAGTATATTTACTATAGGTAACAGTTAACCCTAGACTTGAAGGGGGATACAATTGTAGTGTTCAAGGAGCATGCCTTTGGGAATCTGTCCTATAATGTATTAGCTCTTGAGAAGCAGCAGTTGGAATCAAACTTCCTTTTTATTAATGGAATATGAAGGGAATGAGTGCGATTCACCCCTGTGTATATGGCATACTAGGTTAGGAAAAGGACAACTCTGAATTCAGAATCAAAGAGAGAGCAATAGGAAATCGGTCAACTCGATTTCCAGAGAAACCATAGCCATTCACAGATAATAAAGGAAAAGAATCTATGTAATTACCGACATCCTGAGAGACATGGCATTTCAAAAAAACTTGCCAAAGGAAAGATGAGCAGAATTTGTTTTGAAAAGTTGTTAAACAAAAGTGAAACGTTAATAAACGTTCTATATATTGTAAGGCAGGAAAGTGGCTAAAGTAGATAAGTAAATAAATAAGAAGTAAATAAAATGAAAATGACAGTTTCAGCTCTCAACTTGGTATCAATGTTAATGACAACTATTTACCCCTGCCTTAATATTATATTGCTTCAATAAGATCAAATTGACAGCTGATTTTTAAAGTGACCTAAAATCTGCTGCTAACAGAAGCGAATAATAGTTTGTTAATTTTAATGCCTCCAAAAAAAAAAAAAGAAAAAAAAAAAAAAAACTGCTTTCTATTAATCATCTGAGAGACCTTTCTGCCTTCAGTCAGCATGGCTGATGGTAACCACCAGGAGAATGACTCGTTGGACCTTCTCAGGCTAACATTCTCTGCTGACATGAAGTAGAAAGATTATGTTGAATCAATTGCTAGGTCTGTCACTAGGAAAATTGGTTCACTGTGTTGTGCTAGACAATTCTTCTTGCTTGTATATATCTTAGATATTTATAAGTCTGTCCTTCATTCAGGCTTTGAATATTGCCGGCACATATGCTCGTGCTCGAGATTCTTGATAATATATAAAGAAGATTCTGCAATGTTACTGGTCCTGACCTGGCATCTCAGTGGCAGTCACTTTCCTGTCACAGAAACGTAACTTCCCTATGCCTTTTCTACAAATACTTTCATCGTAATTTTTCTGATGAACTTTGCTCTATGGTACCTAGATTTTGTGAATTTAACTTTAGTACTCAATTGGCAACAAGGACTCATCATTTTAAAGTGGAATTGGTGAGATGTAACCATACGTTCTTTTCACAAGCTTTTTGCCTGTGGGACTCTACTTCAGTCTGCTTGTTTTCCAGCCAACTTTGATCTTTAAAAATTTAAATGCAATGTCAGTCATTATCTACTAGCTTCCTGATTCCTCTTTTATTGTTCTCCTTAATGTTTTCTTTTTCTCGTTCTTTCACACTCAGTAACCCCTTGTGTCTTAGTGGCTTTATTCCCTTGCTTGGGCAAAATGACTTAAAGAGAAAAATGAACTTTCTGCAAAGAAACTACCAATAACAGTTATAACAATCAGAGATTTTTGGAACATATGATTATGAAGAAGGCTTGGAGAATTTAACATTCACAGTACACATCAAATACAAAAGAAGCAGATGAAAGCAAATAACTTATTTACACTGTTTACCTGTGGACTATTGCCTTCATCATTGTTATTGTTGTTATCATGAAGTTTCAGCCATTATGTTCTCTTGCCTTCATCAGATTTATATCGATCCGGGTAGCCTATAGGGAATTCTGAAGTTTACTTTTTATTTAATCTATGAGGGTAGACTGCTATCATTCCACTGCTCAGGTCTAGGGATATCTCATATAGTTCTTATTTTTAGTACTGCTCGGTTATTGCTTGCCTTGTATCCACCAAGTGTACACTGCCTGGATTGAACTAACAATTACTATAACCAATGTTTTAATCCGCTAGTGTAAATAATGATGACTCCTTAGCCCAGGAATTCAGATATAATGATTCGCATAACTAAGAAGAAGAGAATGAATGTTGTGGAGAACAATGCGTGTCTACATTGTGAAAGGATGTAGCACATAAAGTAGTCATGGGCAAACTGCAACCTACAGGTCACATGCAGCTTATTTAGTCTTTCTGAAAGGCTTTTTTAATATCAAAAGGAAAATAGCATTTCTTAAAATTTTGTTTTATTTTGTTAACAATTGTTCACTCACATTTTCTCATACATAACCATATAAATTCTACTTAATCATTGTTTATGTTTCTTGAAGTTTGTTAACTTTCTGGAAAACTAAAGTTGTCAGCATTTTAAGCGATTGGCAATTTTCACTAAGGAAGGTCATATATGTAAAAATCTTTTGCTTTTGAAACAGGAAACATAAGAATTTTTTCTCTAAATAAGAAATACATGTTTTTATTTTGAAATAAATCACACACAGTGATGTGTTAATCACACTGTCAACAGTGATAATATTATACCAACTCTTTAATTTTTTAATTATAAAAAATCTTTTCTAAAAAATAAAATTTTCCTATTATTTGTAAGGTATAACCTTAAGCACATGATCTTCTGTAGTGGAAGTAGCTGAGGTATCTTCTAGGAAAAATTACCTTGAATCATTTTAGTAATGCTGGCCTGCTTTGTGATGAGCCATAGATCATGTAGGGTTGGTGGGGGAACAGCTTGCAAAAGGTTGTCCATGCCTGACAGAGATGAGTCAAACTATGATAATTTTGTGGAACAGTTAAAAAGATTAACGGTAGGGGTCAAGGCTCATTCAATAATGCTGACTGCTTCAAATACCTTTTTAACTATTTTCTCAAGTACAATCTGTCACTTGAGGATGGGAGGTAATATCAAAAAGCTTAAGTGTTGATAAATTGGCCTCAGGAGTGAGAGACTCCTATTTCTTTCATCCCACAGCTTCTTCCCAAAGAAGACCCAATTTTGGAGGTGAAGACCCTAAACAGGCAGGCTTACCCAGAAAACTGTGATATGAAACATAAGGGCTGATTACTGAGAGGGAAATAGCAAGAATAAGGGTACAGATAGGAAAGAATAAAGGAGAGAGAGAGGTGGGGAACTGGCATGGAGAGCAGTAATGGAGAGTGAGTTATCTTGCCTCCCCCTAAGTGGTGTTGGGGGCAAGACAAATTAATAAGGAAGAGAAGAGAAGAAAGAAAAGGGACTTTTATTTTGCCTCAAGGTGGAAACTGTCAAAATGTGAAGCAATAAAAGCTCTTTTGTGACTTAGTTCAGAGGATTTCTTCATGATTGGGTGTTGTCTTTGATTGGCATCCAAGCATGGATGTCTGACAGTATCAGATCAGAGACTTGTGCCGAGGCAGAAAGGAAGGAATTCCACAGGAGAGGATGGGCAGTCAAAGTGAGAAAAGCACATGCTTGAAGGGGGTAGGATGAGAGAGGATAAAGATAGGCTCCTTGCTCTTCAACAACAGACTCTCTACAGACATAGAAATCACAAGCAAAAAAAAAAAAAAAAATAATTGCAGAGGTTTCTTAAGCTCTCTCTTAAATCTAGGAATTTATTTTAATTTAGAGGGGCAGGCAAAGAGATAAAATAACCTGAATACTCCAGACTAACTTTGATAGGTTTTCAGCACTTTTCTTGCTAAATTTTCTAGCTAACAATGCATCATTTTTTGTTTAAATAACACTTTGCCTGCAACCATATTGTAGGTAATAATAATGGCTTTCGATTGGATCATAGACTACATATATTTTCTATTACCAAAATTACCCAATTTTTGTGATGTCAATGAACACTCACTGTCACTTTCGTAATGCTCATTGTAGTAGAGACTTTGTAATTGCAGATACAACTATAGTAATGTCATTGAACAATACTTGTGTCAGACACCTTCGAATAGCATTCGCACTAATAGTACTTGCTCGATAATACTCGCTTGGAAAATAGTGATCAGTATAGAGATATAGTATAAGGGATACAGTAGAGAACAGCGATCTGTATAGTAATAGAGGATAGAGTAGAAACAGTGATCAAATAGACGCCACGCTAATTCCCATATATACATTTCCTTTATTTTATGGTCATGTGATCTACTTAATTCCAAATGTGATCACCTGTGTTTGCTCATCTGGTGATCTCGACAGCGACACTTTCATTCCTATATAACACCAATATTACGGATATTTTTGATAAAATTGGTTTAAATATAAATCCAATGTGTCAAGTTTCTTATGGCTAACTTGATAACATTCTAACATGTCCTGATCACATTGATGCCATCTTGTTTGAATGGGACAGACACGTTTTTTTCAAATGCACAAGTGAATAAATTTTTTTGAAAAAACCCATCATATTTCCATTTGTTGTTACTTCCAAGATTTTGATTTAAAAGAAAAAAAAATGTTTTTTTTTGTTTGCTCTCTTGATATGCAGTCAGAATGCATTTAATGGTATACATTAAAGAGTAGGCATCCCTGCTTAATTTAAATGGAATATTAATGTCTCCAAGACTAGAGATTGAAATTTGAGAGGCACAGTTTCTTTAGTAGAACTTTTAATTTAGACAATGATTTCACTTTTACAAAAAAAAACAAAAAAAAAAAAAAAAAAAAAAAAAAACAACTAAGTACATTTACATTATTCAAACTATTGTCCTCATCTTTGCCACCATATTTATTACAATGTTTTGGTCGTTGTACGCTCCGGCCTTCTTCAGGTGGTTGGAATGTCGAACTGAACCCTTTATTTTGCTCACTGGGGTAGACTGTTCTAGTTCCACGTGCCAGGTTTAATGGATGTCAGTTATCAGATATCTCCTGTTAATTCCCCACTCCAAGTTCTCCACTGCTGTAACCTGTTAGATCCAATGACAGGATACAAAGAGGGTGAGTTCAATACCCAGTTAAGGCAGTGGAGAACTTGGAGAGGAGAATTAACAGGAGATATCTGATAACTGACATCCATTTAGACATGGCATATGGAACTAGAACAGTCTACCCCAGTGAGCGAAATAAAGGGTTCAGTTCAACATTCCAACCACCTGAAGAAGGCTGGAGCGTACAACAGCCAAAATATTGTAATAAATATGGCAACAAAGATGAGGACAATAGTCGAAATAATGTAAATAGTGTACATAATACCTCATCTCAGAAATATAGACAGATATTGAACAACTAAGTGTGAGTGAGAAAATAAGATCTGGTTAAAATATTTCAAAACTTTTACTTGGACTGAAGCTCTAACTATAAGCGAAAAATTTACAGCTACTACAGTCAGCAAGCTTATTTCCACTAAAATAATGTTAGAGTGGATAAAGGAGAAAAAAAAGAAAAGAAAAAATGCCACTAGGATGCAAGGGGTTATGATCAAGGAGTAAAAGAGAAAAGGACAATAGAAGAACAGGTTTCCAGAAGACAGGAAATGGTGATTGGCAATGCATTTAAATCTTTGAAGATTTTAAGTGGCAGGGAAGCAAGAAATTGGAAGGGAGTCCCCCAGGTGAAAAGTGCAAAAGAAGAAACTATCAGAATAGAGCATATGTTTGCATCTAGCTAGTTCAACAGTAAAATTTAGACCTAGTTGCCAATCTAGGAGCATGCTTAAATTCTTGCAGCTAGGACACCAAAGAGGAAAGCTTAACAGGAACAATTGAAAATATTTGTAGGAAAGACACAAAGAGAAGTCACATCACATCAGTGAGAAAGTAACTGAAGTTGTGATGCAAGGTCAGGATTGATTATTTTACAGACGCTTCCTTGAACTTTGTCAAAAAAATCTTGAGATATATAGTAGGAGAACCAAAACAAATATGGCAGTAGTATGTGTGTGTGAAATTTCAGATATAACCAAAAATATATCTGAAAAAGGACAATTTGAATGAAGACAAAAGAAAGACTTATCTTACTGATATTTGGGTAAGATAAGTTTACCTTTTGTCTTACAAGAAAAACATTCTGAATAAGAGATCAGAAATAATGACACAATTCTTACACAAAAAAATTCCTTTTGAGTCATTTGAACCAGGATGAAAACATGTACATTTCACAGAAACCTTCTCTGATACAATTTGAATACACTTGCCTTTCTTCTCCCCTTCTATTATGGTTCACATTATGCATTTATTTATTTTTAAATAATAAAGCATTAGGAAATTATTTTGTCCAGATCACATGAGGATACTGAAAGGTTGAAACCAAGGTAACGTGATTGTCTGATCTACTATTTTTTTCAAATATATATATATATATATATATATATATATATATATATATATATATAATTTTACAGTGCTTTTTGATAAATCATTAATTTCTGTCAAGTCTTCAGTTAGGATTGTTGCACTATATTTGTTGACACATTCTGATTTGCATTTTTCCTCTTAAAGCTGTGTCTGCCACTATAAACCTGCTCCTGGGAGGGTGATTTTCTTTTTATTTCTTTCCCCTCATGCATGTGAGTTTTGCTTGTTTCTCCTGTAGACAGCACCTCAAATTCAAAAGTACTCTTCTGAGTGCTTCTTTTATTTTTTTTTCTCCCCCATTCTTTATAAGCTAAAAATAACCTGCAATCAGTGCATAAAAAAAAGAAATTTTTTAGTGTACTGACTCAGTGTTAAGTTTCAGTGCTAGCTGCGAAAAGCTTATTCAAATGTGGAAACAGGAACTGACATTCAAGATACAAAATGGCAGCCCCAAGGCAAAATAAAATGGAAGATGCCGTCAGATTATGAAGACAAGAGACTCTTGATATTCTTGAGAGAATAATGAAAGTGGTACGTCATCAAATACAGAAATTGTTAATCAAATATCCCAGTAAAGTTAAGTTTCAATTTTTATTTTGTATCTAGCTGAAGACTTAAACATACTGCGTAGTACTTGGTAGTAAGGTATGAAGAATTTTAAAAAAAAAAATCACTGCACTCTTCATCTGGCATTTTATTTCAGATATAAACATTTTGTTTTCTTTTTTAAATTGGTATCATACTATGCAGCAGTAAAGCAACTAAGACACAAGGGGGTTACAGGGTGTGGAAGAATTAGGAATAAAAGCATTAATAATGAATGGGAACAGGAAAGAGTAATCAGGAGGACAGTAGATAGTTGTTAACATTGCATTTAAATTTTTGCAGATTAAGTTGGCTGGAAAGCATGGAACCAGAAGCGAGTTCCATAAGTGAGAAAAGAAACTGTTAGAATTTACAGTTACATGTAACCAGATCAACTGTAAATTGATGAGATCTCGACACCAGTCTAGTATTGTACTTAAATTCAAAAAGTCTAAGAATCATAGTGAAGAGTTCATCTTAACAATTACCATGAAAAGTATTTATAGAAAAGAAAAAGAGGCAACCTTACAGTGATGGCAAAGTGACTCAAGCCAAGCCACCAGATCAGGACCAATGATATTGCTGATTCTTCTTTGGATTTCATCAAGGAGCTCAAGGTAAATAGCAGAGGCATTAGACCATATGTAACAGCAATATTCTAAGCATGGGCAAATGTTAGATTTACAGATATATAAAAATGAAATATTTTGTTTAAGGTATGTTTTTATTGAAATTCATATATCGTGTTATTGTGAAGTAGCTAAGTAGCTAACTGTGAGGGATGATTTAAGATCTGTAGTTCAACCCACTTCACCAAAATTATCCAAATGGTAATCATCTCAGTGTTAAGCAGTGAGTCTAGTTGAACATTACTACTGAGTAGTGAGTGTCTTTCTCAATAGGTGTGAAATCCTCACAGTATTTAGTATTGTTGAATTTATCGCTAACGTTTTTTTGTCAAGATTTACAAACTCTACGTTTTGTTTAATTTGCAAACCAATTGATGAAATTTAAATAAGCTGATTTGTTTGAAAAAATACTGAGAAAAACCCTATTTCGTGGTTTAATAATTTCCTTAATTTAATTTTATAGGACTTCATGGTAAACCATATTTTTTAAGAATTTGTTTTTTTCCTTTTTAACAGCAAAAAATAAATTCTTAGGATTTCTTACTCTTGAGCATGCAACATACAACTGGCCATGTGTAAATATGTCTTTCTGGAGCCAAATTCCAAGTTTTTGAAGTGTTTGGTCTTGTGTTTTGTGTATAGTTCTCACAAATGCAGGGCAAACTGGAAACTAGATTCTTATATATAAAAACTTAAAAGATATTTAATAAAAATGAAATAGTTTTCTGCAAAAGTATTTGTTATTTTAATCATTAAATTGTTACTAAAATAGTGGGAGTATTTTTGTATGTTAAGTAATAAAATTTTAATTTTTCAAAAAATTAATGAAAATTTATTGTACTAAGCTGTGTACCCTAGTAAAACTAACTGTACTTTGTACCCATTTACCTTTTTGCACATCTCCCCAAAATTTGGTTTCAATCAGTCAATATATGACTATTTTAGAGGGTGTGATGGATGGACAGACTAATGGAAGTCACAAAATTTTATATATAGACCGATAATAAATCTGATCAAATGAGTAGGCATGAGATTCTTTTTTTAAGGTTTCTTAGTTGGACTTAGAACTTTTCAATGCCTGTTGATATGACTATTCTTACTGGTTAAATCTTTGAAGATCATTAGGAGAACGTGTCAATCACTAACCTACAAAGACATATGAAAAAGTTGCTTGAATAACTTGTCAACAATGAATCAGGGCAAAAAAGCACTTGATGTAGATAATTAAAAATTGACAGGCTTACAGGTTTGTGTGACATGTCTTAATGTTTTTGTAGGCATCAAGGTTTTATTCATTTTGAAGCAAAGATGTGTCCAGGTAAATAGGAGCTTGGTTACCTTGTTGCGAAGGAAGGTCATTGTGAGTACTCCTTACCTATGCCAAGTTTAGAAAATATGAGCTTAAAGCAACAGGGATTTGATTCTACAGAAAGATACTGGAACTACAATGTAGAGAATATGGGAGAAACATGAAATTTCCAAGAAAAATGGGAATGAAAAGAAAACTTGTATTCAAATAAGAGACGTGTGTAATGTTTGGGACAACAAGGAAAGAGGGATTGAAAAATTTGACACTCAAAGGACATATTGAAGGCAAGAGAGATAGAAGTAAAAGAGTAATCTTCCTAATGAACTTATGTAAATAGATGGCAGAACAGAGATTGGAATGGATAGTCAGGGAACTATGCAAGATGAGAAACTGAAGAACCATGATCACCCACAGCTTGAAGGGACTTGGTATATAAAAGTAGTAGTCATATGAAATATGTAGTGATTATCTACAAGACATGAATGCTTCTTTAGTAACTCAAAGAGAGGCAGTTGATATTGAGAAACTGGGTGGAGCTCTTGTGCATGAAGTTATAATGGCATACCTTATTCCACGCCCCCTCTTTCTCTCTGTACATATAAACTTACCCCAGGACCCAAGAATTCTTCACTTTGTTTCTGGGAAAAGATTGAAAGAATAAGATACCTCTGATTATGTCGACACGCATTCTAGTGTAATGGCTATTAATAGATAAGGCCAAAAGAATGAGTGAGAGAGGAAAGAGAAATAGTTTCTGGTGAGCTTCATGACACTCAACTCTAATTACAAAACAAATATTACATCACAGAAATACAGACACATGTAAGCAGCTCTTAATAGAAAAAAAATTTCGGATTTTTATAAGTAAACACAGTAAAAAAAAAAAAAATAATTAAAAAAAAAAACTTTAAAAAAGTATCTACAAAGATTAAAAAATTAAAAAGGAAGGGTCTCCAAATCCTTTGCTGGAGAAGAATTAATTTCTACCCTCCAACCTCTCACTCACAGGTGCGATGTGGCGACTCTCACTGCTCTATCACTACTTCCATGGAAACTGCTCAAATGAACTACATTCCTTGGTTCTACCAGGTCTAATCTTCACAGCTAGGACCTGCCATGTCACTTACATTCGAGAAAACCATCCACATTCCCTCTGTATTCCATCGGCGAGAAGTAAGTTCTACTCGAACAGCTTCTTCCCATGAACCACTGCTCTGTCGAACCGAGTCCAAAGAGGATATTTCCCTGATCACTACAATCTTAACCTGTTTAACCATTACCTTCCCCTCCTATCCATATAAACTACCCCTTAATGTAACCCTCTACCTTGAGTGGCCTTATACAGAGTAGACGCTACTTAAAAAAAAAAATAGTTGTACTCTTAAGGAATTGTAAAAAAATTTTTAAAAAAAAAGTAGTTGTAGGAAAATGAAAATTCTTTCAAACAGATCCTATCACTGTCACATAATCAAGGATGGAACTAACCCGAAATGCAGGATCTACGGGAAACATGATGAAACTGTTGACCATATTATCTCAGGATGTCCGGAGCTAGCAAAAAATGAATATACCTACAGACATAAGAAGGTAGTGACATATGTGCACTGGAAGATATGCAAGAAGCACAAAATCAAAACCAATGAGAGATGGTATGAGCACCAACCAAAGACAGTTACCCAATATGTTGATGTAACTATCTTCTGGGACATGTCAATTCAAACTGACAGGGAAATAACAGCCAACAGTACTTATATTATCATAAAAGATGAGAAATTCAGGAAATGCATTCTTATTGACATTTCAGTACCAGCTGAGAGAAACAGCTCCATGAAAATTATCGAAAAATTGTCCAAATCCAGATTAACAGGATGTAGGGAATGAAGTCTGAGACTGTACCAATAGTAATATGAGGTCTGAGAAAAGGAAGGGACAATTTTACTAAGAGTGTCCCAAACATAAAAGTTGCCCAGAAGATCATCCTACTAGGAACATCTCATATACTAAGAAAAGTGCTATGAGTTAAATGACAATTTTCCTATAGGGCCAAAGGGCCATAGTTTGGAACCGGCTCTACAGGATACAAAGCAGGAAACATAACATAGACAAATAATAAATTATTTCATTTTTAAATAAAAGAAAATATTTTCTTTATGACCTTTCAACTTATCTAGAATCCAACGTTATGACCTTTCCACAGCCCCAATGAAATGTGGCTTATGACGTTATTTCTTTCCTTGTATTTCAGGTCATTAGTTGAATATACTAAAAATAAACCAACATTCTTCCATAGAATTTCCACAAAACGACCCACTAGGAAGTGAACTTACCAAAAGCTTTTGAGATCAACATATGTTTAGTTTTTCAGTTTAGTCTAAGTTATTTCTTGAACATTTTAAAGCTTTAAATAAATCTCCATTCAAATGCCTGTGTTTTGAATAGGAGTAGAAGTTTATCCATTGTATCCTATTCAGAAGTCGGTTTCCGGTACCTTCTAAATTCTACTTCATCTCTATACTTCTAACGCCTCTGCCTAAATTCTGAAATTTATACTTTTATTGGGTTTCCGGTTCCATCTAAAGCCTCTTCCTTCTCTTCCACTTCCAGTATTTCCTTGTGTCTTAGTGGCATTATCGCTTTGTTTGGAGTGAATTGATGAAAAAAAAAAATACATTGAATGATTATCTTCCTAAACTTCAGTCTAACATATTTATACCTGCTATAATGTCACATTTTTAAACCAACCTGTATATAGTTTAATGCCAATGCTGGATTTTCTACAGAAACATATTTCTTCAAGAAATAATAATTTTTCAATTATTTGTTTAAACAGGGTGCGATGGATAAATTGCCATCTAATTTACGCAAAAAAGAAAATAACAGACATCTTATTTTAACAGATATATTTACCAAAATTACACAATTATCTTGAAATACTAAGAGTAAATTTATTCAATAAAATCGCCATTGGATTCAACTATGGCCTCCAGATGAATTCGGAATCTCCTGCATCTCTTCTGAACAGTCTCCTTAAGTTGTTGAATGCTGGCATAATCCTTGCCTTCAGTTCATCTTTGATGTTACAAGGAGTTTTGTTGGCCTCTCGCTCAACAGCACCCCACACAAAATAAGCAAGGGGTGCAGTCTGGGTAGTTAGGTGAACAGATGTAAGGGGTGATGTGGTCACATAAATTGTCTGGCGTCCATGACTGGATTCTATCTGTGTGGCATGGTGCAGAGTCCTGTTCCCAGATATAGGGTCTTCCAGCAGCCGCTATCTTGACCCAGGGCAGCACTACCTCCTGAAAGCACTTGATGTCGGTCTCCATGTTGGGTCTGAGGCCCTGTGGGAAAATGAATAGGAAGCATAACGTCGTCATCACTCCAAACACCGTAATGCCCATTAGAATCAACCAACTCTTTCCGAATCCTGTGTACTGTCTTCAGATTTACACCCAAACACTCTGAAATCTTCGTATTGGAACTTCCGGCGCGAATGCCAAGCAGTACAGCATACCGTTTCCAAATTTCGCGTGGAGTGAATTGCTTCATGGTGCTTTTTTCACACAGATAGTGCCCAACTGATCCTACTATACTGTGCAGTCGACAAAACCAAAAACAAACAACGATCATGCGCGAAATTAATAAAATGGCGACAATTTACCCGTCGCATCTTTTATTATTAGCAATTAAAATCTCAAGATCACGAATATAAGAAACAAATGTAAATTTTAAGACATTTTGGTGTTCAGTTGTCTGTGTAAATTCGTTGCAAAGTAATTCCCTTACACAAGTATTTAAAAAATTCAGAGAAATAATTTATATAATAAATACGAATCACTTTTTTTTTAACTTTACTCCTCGAAGCCGTAGTCCAACATATACCATTTTGGAATCATGCCGAGTCCGTGAGCAAATTAAAAACATTCGGGGGCAGATCCAAACCCGCAATTATGAAATTTTGAATTCACAAACTTTCATTATTACGATTGTTTTCGGCGATTTTTTTTTTAACGATGAATTTTTTTGTACCATAACAATTTTTATAATTTGGAAATAATCGAAATTAGTTGCTAAATCCAGCGAAAGTCACCCATGAAATAGAAATAATTGTTTGTATAGAAAGTAAGGACCTACGTACATCAAACTGTCTTTAAATTAAGTGGGGGCGAAAGAATTATCGTTGAACTGTTAAAAGTTAAGCTTAAATATTAATACAATACTTAAATCCAACGATCAGTTTTGAGTTCTTTTGTAGTTTATTGTTGCCAATCACATTTACTCCTCCCTATTGTGATGAAAGCCCAATCAAGAGCCCTCTGCGGGAGCTAGCTTAACTGCTGTCTGATAGGGCAGCTTTTAAGCTAGTGTGTATATATATATATATATATATATATATATATATATATATAAATTAATACATAATAGTAATGATGATATTAGTTATTTCCTTTTAAGTAAACATTTGGTATTCATTGACCAAGTAGTCGATGTTGCTTTTGGGTGAAATTTGTTAAATATTTTTCTTAAAACATTTGGGAATAATCAAAATCATTTGTGAAATCCAGTGAAAGTCACCCATGAAATAGAAATAATTGTTTGTATAGAAAGTAAGGAAACTGTCTTTAAATTAAGTGGGGGCAAAAGAATTATCGCTGAACTGTTAAAAGTTAAGCTTAAATATTAATACAATACTTAAATGCAACGATCAATTTTAAGTTCTTCTGTAGTTTATTATTTCCTATCGCATCCACTCCTCCCTACGTATTGTAAAGAACGCCCAATCAAGAGCCTTCCGCGGGAGCTAGCTTAAATGCCGCCCTATAGGGCGGTGTTTAAGATAATCAGTAATAAAACTAAAAGGATAATGTAAATAATATGCTTTCAATTCATAATTCGCAGATTCGAAATTATTTGAAATTTTGTAAGAAAGCATTAACACAACACAGAAAAAGGTAGGTAAGCATATGGCTTAAATAATATTCACATTTTAATTTTAACTTGAAAATGTTTGGAATCGATTTACAATAAAGTTATATAGTAACCTGACCCGCTATTAAAATTTAGAAAATTACAAAAAATTGGTTGTGGGATGTTTATGATTTATATTGGATAGTAATGTAAAGAGGAGAAAAAAATTATTTTTTTTGAGTAAGTACAAAAGTCCAACGCTAAACTTAAATGCACAAATTTAATTTTTACAATGATTGTATTTTTAAACACCCGGTAGAAAGTTGAATCATCTCAAAATCCACAACCATACGAACCACCAGCCGAAACCCCAGTTTCTATGAGGCATACATCTTGAGAACAACATAATTAAATCGTCAACAAACCAATTAAAATGCCTAAATTTAATTAAAGCGTAAGGATTTAAAGTCCCCGGAAATTACAAAACAAGGTATTTAAAGATATCAACCGTTTTCTTGCCATGTAATTGTCACAATATTTGGGGTTTTGGTTGGGAGAAAGAAAGAAAGAATAGTCAACGGATATAAAATACGAAGTAGGCGCTGAACATGTCTACTTAAATTACGCTTAATGCAAGTTAATTTCGTGCGTTTTGTTTAAACACTACCTAAAAAAGAAAAATGTGATTAATTTATTAATCATTAAGCTTTAAAGATAAAGCAAAAAAAAGTCCTTTAGATGTATGTGGAATTTTTTATTTAAATAAAATCTCTCCCAACCATCTCCATTTTAAAAATGTTATTTACCTTGAAGACATAAATGATTATGATTCTCTTTGACATCTGTAAATTACCAGGACATCTTGGACAGTATAGCGGAGTAGTTTCCCATTGCTTTCTCACGGCTTTGAATTCAGAATTGTTCTTCTCAGAGACAGGCTTCTACCCAAGGCTAGACGGTTCAAGCTACTTTGCTGTTTAGCCTGTATTTGAGGTGGGGAAAATAAGAAATAGATCCGTGTCTTTCCTCAAAGATATTTATGCAAAGTGAATGCAACGGACAAGGCTGGGATTTGAACACGGCTCACCAATTCCACTTTTTGCACCGACAACCGTTACGCTCCCCGGGGATTAACTGTAATGTTAAAAATCCACATGTGTGCAATCACTTTATTCAAACTCTTTCCTTTTTGATAGCTTTTGTATTAGGTAAGTAAAAAGTGTAATTTTTTGTCTTCGTTTTACGCAGAATTCATCGGAGACCTATTTCATTAATTTGTATATTTTTCTGATGTTGAGCCATTGTAGATATAGTTTTTTTCGATGTTATTGCGCCTTAATGAAAGCATCTGATAGATTTAAAATCAGATTAATTTTTTTAAATATTTTTGTCATTGTTTCCTTACTGGTCATTCTTTACAGGGTGTGTTTCCGAGCAACTTTTTATCCCACTGAAAATCTGAATTCTCTTTAAATACTTCAGCCACTAACTACACTTCTCTTATTCTTAGAGCTGATTCAGTAGCATGTGTTGTTTCGTACAGCAAGCAAACTCTCCCAATCAAATTTTGAGCCATCATACTGACTTATTACTGTAGATAAACGTTTTCTTAAGTTATCTAGTAATAAATCGTTGGTTTCGTATTGCTAAAAATCCTGAAGAATTCTTGATTGTCAAAGGGTTTATCTTTTTAAAATCTATAAAAGGAGAACCAGGAAAATGAAATCAAAATTGTTTTAGTCATCCAAGATTAGAGGATAAATACAACGTTTCTGCAATCACTTTACATCTTCTTACATATGCTAAATATTAACTTAATCAAAAATTAATATTTTTATCATGAAATTTAATATCAGAAAAAAGATTTTCCACCATTATAAATACATTTGAATGCTGCCTTTTTAATACAATCGAATATTTCGCAGTGCCACTGTCCTAATAATACTCACCGTAAAAATCTGACGTCGGTTATCAAAATCGGGTCAAGCCTAGTGGCGATTATCAAAATCGGGTCAAATCTGACATTAATTATGAAAAGCTGGTAAAATCCAGTATTAATAATAAAAAATAAAAACTTAGTATTAATTATAGATTAAAAACAAACAAACAAAGAAAATAAGATAAGATAAACTTATTATCTGATTCTACCGCTATAACCCATTAATATACACCATCAAAAAATGGTACGGTGTGTATGAATAAATAGTGTACCTAATTATACATGTAAATTCCCAAAATTGTTTTCTGAAAAGTACATATTTCATTGATTTCTTAGATTTCTTTTCGTCCGCTTTTGAGAGAGAATGAAAAGAAAGATTAATTACAAACGAATTCTGCCTGTCAAATTAATTTTCTCCCCCCCCCGCAACAAACCTCCGTTTCTTCTTCAATAAAAAACGCCAGTGACTCACCGACACAAATGAAACGATTAACAAAAAGTGCAAGAGAGAAAGTATTAAACTTAATACCAAAAACTACATTGAAAAAGTCTTTGGAATTTGGGGGATTGGGTAAGTGAGGGGGCAGTTTCTCTTCTCAACTTTACCTGCAGGTGTTTTGAACATAAGAGAAAGGTCAAACTGACATGTCAGGCAAATGAAACAAAAAAAAAAGTCTACAGTGTTGCCATGAGAAAATTGGTTCCCTTTAACCTCCCTTCTCTTTAATGGAAAGGTATTTAATCACCAACACTAAAGGATAAAACCATTACTGACAACACGCTCCAAGTCGCCATTCTTTCTCTTGTGTATGACATGCTGCCAGGCATTTGCTTGTTACAAAAACTGCCTTTTAAGTTTTAAAATCTCAAGTTTTGTGTGACAAACTGAATTGGACCCTGATGCGAAGAGCGTCTCGATGGGTATGCTTGAAAACCAAGATAGTAATAATACATTTAAAAAAAAATGCATATTCATATAAGTAAACAATGTTTCCTTTAACCGTTAATAAAACAAAGTAAGGAGGCACGGTGGAGTATTGGATAGCGGCTCGGATTGAGGAATCGGAGAGCCGAGTTCGAATTCCACTCGAATCCATTACATTCACTTACGTGGAAAGGTATGAATCCTCCTCCTTCTCTTATGGATAAAATAGCAGGACAGACCTTGGATGACAACTGGTCTACCAAAATCTGCCTCGTCAGATACATGATCGCCTAAGCGTGTATCACGCATGGCACATAAATGGCTGACCCCCTCACCAGAGTGCATTAGAGAAGAAGGGTGTTTAATTGCCAAAAATTGAGGTGTAGAGTAGGCCAAAAAACTGCATATTTCATTTATGCTTGCATACATATTGGCACATATCTGTATGAAATGGAAAATCTGTGAAAACGATGTTAGAATTTTTACAAGATGCTTGACAATTTCAGGGAAAAGAAAAATCTGTGCTGTTGACATTTCCTAAGTAAGGATAACCGATTTTAAAAAAATTATGTTGGAGTCTATATAAATTTTCACACAATAATATCTTTGGGCACTCCGTTAAACAGGATTTTTTTTATCAATTGCATGTGAGACGAACGTTGATATTGAGGGTCATTGTCACAGCGTTAGTACCATGAGGACTTCAAAGTCCCCATTTAAAACATTATAGAATTCTTAATTGCTTTGTTATGTATATTGTCTTGCGTGTTCTTTCTACAAGAAAGAAAGAAAAACTGACGCAAATCACGGCCAAGTCATCTTACCAAGTAAGACGTTAATTCATTTCTGTTTTTTCCCATATCTGATCATGTAAATCATATTTCATGGCACGTATAAACTATTCTCGCATTCATATTCTGCAAATCGGCAGATAAAATGTTTTCTCTCAAACACCTAGCTCCTGTTTTCACCCATGAACAAAATGTTATCATATCGTACGTTTAGTAATATTTATAGTTGAATGGTTAGATAAAGTTATCTTCAGCAGCCATTGCAATAGTACAGTGTAACCCGGATATAAGAGAGATTTTATCTGGTCCCAAATTAGAGCATGTGTTAATGTATATATAATAAGAGAAACCCGAATATAAGATACTTCTTCTCCGGTCCAGACAACTCTTATATCCGGGTTACACTGTATACATCGATGAGTATGTGCAACATTTGATTCTTTTTCACGGAAAATTTTCTCAAATATTTCCTGAACGGAGAATATGGCTTTCAAGATCAGTACGAGATTTTGTAGGTTAATTTTATTATTTATATTTCTTTGCATGGTTGATAGAAGTAGAGAACTAAAGGAGGAGATCAATTTATTATATTTTCACACAGACAAAAATCTTAGAGACTATTCTCTGAAGATCGCGTTGGAATGAGAAAATGTTTCTCCTTTTTTGCAAGTCTTAGTACATCAATAAAAAAATAGTCCATTTTTCTATTAAATATACAAACATTTCATTAAAAAAAATTAGTCAATGGCAATAGAGTTCAACTAAAAAAAT
Organism: Acanthosepion esculentum; assembly: GCA_964036315.1. Classification (NCBI taxonomy): domain Eukaryota; kingdom Metazoa; phylum Mollusca; class Cephalopoda; order Sepiida; family Sepiidae; genus Acanthosepion; species Acanthosepion esculentum. Next base: position 79,304,491 of record OZ038488.1, read on the forward strand.
GTCTCATCTCACCACCAAAAATTGACTGATAAACAAAAACATTCTTTCTTTGAATGTTTTCAAATCTGAGAATTGATACTTTTCTTTGATGTGATTTAAAACATTTCATTTTAACAGTCCTACGAATGAAATTGTGCAAATTAATACCGAGGAGAAAAATCGGTTTCTTTATTTCAGTAAGGAAAATTTCGGAAATAATGGACATCTATGATAGTAGCCTCTAAATACAGCCACTTTTCACTTAACGTCTTTCCTGTTTAACGAAATCCGGACTTACGACTAACTATAAAATCTTATAAACAGCCGGGATTGTATGAACATTAACCGTGATTGTTTTCTCTTTCTTCAAAATGAATGAAAATAAATAAAAAGGTAAATAAAGTGAAAAATAACTCAAATTTTACTTGTATTCGCATTTTGTAAACGGAAGTGATGTCCAGAATATTTTTTATTATTACGTTAACTAATCAGTACACGACTGTGCTGTTTTTTTAAAATCAGTGGTTCTCAACTTGGGTCCATGGTAATATTTTAGTGGTCGATAGAGCAATTTCACATCGGAAAAGTTGTTACAACCGAGAATTGGAGTTTCTACAGTAATCTACGCCATATTAAAATACTAAAAACAGAAAAACAACCCTAAAACTAGCAGAAAACGAGATCAAGCGATGTAAGTTAGCATTCCTTTTACTCTGTTTTTGAATGAAAACCGAGAAGTATATATAAAGGAAAATAATATGAAGATCATAATTTATTATATAAATTGAATATATTAATAACAATTATATACTTTAATATTAACAAAATAAAATATAAATTAATTAAAAGAGTAAGTTATTTACATTATTCGGACTATTGTCCTCATCTTTGTCGCCATATTTATTACAACGTTTCGGCCGTTGTACGCTCCGGCCTTCTTCAGGTGGTTGGAATGTCGAACTGAACCCTTTATTTCGCTCACTGGGGTAGACTGTTCTAGTTCTACGTGCCATGTTTAATAGATGTCAGTTATCAGTTATCTCTTGTTAATTTTCCCTCTGAAAGTTCTCCACTGCCTTAACCGGGTATTGAACTCACACTCTTTGGGTCCTGTCACTGGATCTTACCAACGCCTTTATCCACTGTGCCATGTGTCCTTGGGGACATCTGTATATGAATTTCTAATTTTCCTAATGTCTTCAGTAACCATTTTTACCAGTGCTCATATTGCAATTTTTGCTGTTATCATTTTATGTTTTTACCATTGCTCATATTGAAACTTTGTTATTATCGCTTTTCTCTGGCACTCCTATTACTGGTTAGTCCGAGTAATGTAAATAATACCTCACCTCAGAAATATAGACATATTAAAAGAGTAAGATTCGACATTGTGAAAAGAGGTCATCTTCGACTATCATTGACACCAATAGAGCCGAAAATAAGCTCGCAGAGCAGCATCAACTACAGGGATCTCATTAAATAAATCTGAACTTTTAATTTATTATTTACTCATATTCTAAAATCGTTTATTATGAGTTACTTTATTGGTGCACATAAATATTCCATAAAATTTAGTTGCAAGTTTATTTTCATTAGTTTTTCTTCAAAATAAAGCATATACATTTATTATTTCTATAATACAATTCCTACATTTATTACTAGAATATAAAATAGCTTTTTTTTTCATCGAATGCTTAAGGAAGTCCAGCAAAAAAATAAAAATAAAAAAATAAAATAAAATAAAAAAAGAGTAAAAGTTGTCCATGGGTAAGAAAGGGTTGAGAACAACGGATTTAAATATTATTTTTGTGCATACACATGTTTAATTAAACACCACTATTTTTTTTAATGTTAAACAGTGTGAATTACATCTATTGGCAGGCGCATTCGACAGGCTTAAGAAAATATGCTCCCCAGCGGGTGGGGGACATGGGTTTGAACCCTGTTGGAGATTACATTTTCTTTAAGTCACTCGAACGCTTAGACGCGATACAAACTGTTACGTCTCTCGAACGCGTAGACGCGATACAAACTGTTACGGCTCTCGAACGCGTAGACGCGATACAAACTGTTACGTCTCTCGAACGCGTAGACGCGATACAAACTGTTTAACATAAACAGGGCGTCTACTCGAACACGTATCCACAAAAATAACGTTTAGAGTAATAAAAATTAATATCAGATTAAGAAAATCCATTAATTCCTTAGCAATCACTATTGCGTAAACATTTAAGAATTAAATTAGAAATTTGACGAAATGGTGCAAAAGTGACATTTAAAGCTCTATGGATCTGGTTGCCTCAAACCCATTACGTGTGTAATATGCCTGAAATAGCGGTCAGGTGCAGCTTCTTATTTATCGATCATGTCGCCGGAACGGAATCCAGTCGTTAAGTGAAAAGCGGCTGTATTAGCTTTAAGTATTATCTTTATTCATAGTGTATTTTAAAACTTTTTTTACAGTTTTTTTTCAATGTCGTCATAAACGATAAATAAATAAGAAAGTAGAAATCATGAAAGATACATTCAAGTTTCAAGTTTTTCAGTCCCACTTGAAAGAAAGGCTGCGCGCGTGCGCGCGCGCACACACACACACACACACACAAACAAGACGTACGTTGTCGCTTATTTATTCAAGATATTTTCAAGATTAATTGCCTTTGATGGTATTTATTAAAAGCAAGTAGTCAACTCCACCCATGACACAATTATTTCTGCGAGAGGTTATTTTCATCTTGGAAGGAAAACGTGTTATTTAAAGGAGGGGCAACACATGACCAACAATAAGAGTAATGCCTTCCTGAGAAAATACAAGAAAGAAGAAGTCTGGATCTCACACAGTTTCCCAAGCCATCCCGATCAATTGACATCTGACTTGTCTATCAGCAACAAGAATTTCACTGTTTAATTGAGTTCGGCACGAAAGTCTGTCTTTGTTTAACTGCATATTGATTTACTAGCTAAAGTACTCGTCTACGTTGGGTGAGACACAAAAAACATGGATTGCAGTTGGACAGTGAAATGTTTCCTTCGACCTGAAAAGTAATCTACGGTTGACAAAACGTAATATGGAACCAGGAAATATCTATCTTACCATCTTTATAGCGACTTAAATAGTTATTATTCAAGGTTCTTTTTTAGATCATGGATAGAGACGGACAATTACATTAGTAACATGAACATTCAAAATGAGAAACAAAATAGGCTGTATTTATTCTTGATAATTTTCTAATGTTAAAAAGAAAAATTATTTTATGAAAATTAGAAAATATATTTGATGAGAAGAGGTACTCAGCAACATTGCCTTTTCAAAGCAAAAGTTTTTTTTCTTGTCCAAACAAACATTTAATAGGAGTAGATAAGTTCGCCTATCGTCCAGCTCAAACTTCTCCTCGGTCTTTTGAACAGGTGTACAGGTTTATTCCTTGTTTACTATTTAAAATTGGGTTTCCGGTTCCTTCTAAAGTCTACTTCAACCCCATACTCCTGACGTCTCAGCCTGAACTCTGAAATTTTATTCACTACTTATTTTTTCTATCTTTCAATGGAAATAGATATGTTCAGCTATCGCCCGGTTCATACTCCTCCCCGGTCTTTTGAAGACGAACAGAGGTTTGTCCCTTGTTCCCTGTTTCTTTCTAAAATCTGTTTATACTCTTGTTTTCCCCGATCAAAACAATCTTAACCTCTTTAAGTTTAGAGTTAACCATTATCTTTCTTGATAGCACCAAGAACATCACTTCTTGCCCTTTCTTATACTCATACGACACAAAACAGTAACCTCTAGCTCGAGTTTCTCTTGAGCCTTGTATAGGGTGAACATTAGGAAAAAAATCCAAAACAATACAGTCATTCACCATAATGAGTCCGACCATAATTTCGATTTAGGGATGCCACTTAAAAAAAAAAAAAAAAAAATGTAATGTACGAAGGCGAATATGTCTAGAAAGTGCATTGATTGCTAAATCATTCACAATAAATTTGCGTCCAGATTCTTACATTTCACCTATCTTAGCAGGTCTTCTGTTGTCACAATATAGGATATTTAAAACGACAACGATAAAAACAAAAATAAAAGTGTAGGGAAAATGAACGCGATCGGCTAAGCTGTGTGTCTAGACACGTTTGACGAAAAAAAAAATTAAATTAAAAAAAATTTAAATTTAGCACTTCTTCATCTTCAGCGCTTCTCCTTGGTACTTATAAAGGCGGATTTTTTTTTTAAATTTATGAAAAAAAATCTTATTTAAATATAACTAATGGTGGATTTTTATTTATTATTCAAACAGATTTTATTGTTTCAACGTTATTTTTAGTGGATATCTGTATTTGAGGAAAAGCTCCGTTTATTTTTTAAACAGTATATTTATTTCTTTTCGTCTATCGGCCTGGATATTCGAGAAATATTATCAAAGAAAAATATGCTCTCTCCGGAAGTATTCAAATTTAAGTCCAGCTTGGCAGGAGAAACCGTCGTTAGATCAGACATACTTTCGACAGCTCGGCCATCTTTAAGATTCATCGCATATTCAGACCGGTGGACGAAAATAAATATACTGTTTAATAAATAAACAGAGCGTCTACTCAAATATGGGTATCCACTACAAATAACGTGTAAGGAACAATCTCCTTTTAATACATATTTTGTTAAACAAGGCTAAGAATGTATTTTTGTTTGCATGCGAACAAAAGTCCGCTTTTCTGGACTTAATGAGTGTAGAAATTATCCAAATGTTTGTTGATGCCAATCTCCAATTTTATTTACACAGCGATGATAAATGGTGTAGAAGTGCTATTGTATTGTTAAAATCCTCGAATACGGTTCAGAGTTTAGCCGAAAACGTTGGGAATCAAACATTTGGGTAATTTCTATATTTATTAAGTACAGAAAGAAAGCACTAGATCAAAACCAGTTAAAGCCCTAGTAAAATAATTACTTCATATTTAGTATAGATAAAAATTAAAATGGACAATTTTAACCGGACATTATGTTTTATTGCTATTAATATTACTCTTTTGTTAGGTACACGTGTTTCAGGTGACATCCCTTTTTTCCCCCGTTTTCACCAGTGAAATTAATAACAATCAGCCAAGATCGTGGAGCCCTTATATAACTTTCGACAGGAATCGAATCTGTCCCCTTTTTCCATCGGAGAAACCAGCGAGAGATATGCATTCCTTAAATAGCTAACCGAGATTTGCTTTATGGTTTCCCATGATCAAATTGGTAAGTTTCGGCTATAGGATTGCAATCTTTGATGGAAAAAGTCGATAAAGTTTCGATGCATGTCGTGAGAAACGTTTTTCTTCATGACTTCTCGATCTAGGCTGGATGATATTAATTTCACTGTTTAAACAATTAAAAAAAAAAAAAAAAAAAAAAAGATATCAACTTAAACACGTATACTTACTAAAAATAACGTTTAGTTCTCATGTGAAATTATTAATAGATAAAGTTAGTCTGAATATTGTCTCATCCTTGCAAAGTGCTTAAAGCGTGTATATTAATGCTGTATGCAGAAAACTTTGTCCCAGAAAGAGAACCTTTATTGAGATTAAACAATTTTATCAAGAACAAGACGTTTCAAACAACTGGCCATTTAGAAGAAGATCTATCATCTTTTTTTTAAAACCTGGTGCTACAGAATCACAAAGAATCTTAAATAACAAATCACATTACTTGAGAACTTTCAATACCAGCAACAACTAAAAAATGGATATAAATATCAATAACATAAGCAAGATGTTGACATTCCACACTAGTTCGAATAAAAAGTTAGGTGGGGAAACTCCATCAATGAAAGCGCGATAACATTGAACTTGAGAAAGTTATTTTCCTGAAAAACTGTTTTAAAAGAAAGACGTAATAAATTTCAACCGACAGTCGCAGTGGCTGTTTGGTCAATGAATGTCCAATATTTACGCATAAGGAAGTGGTTAATGTTACTATACCATAAAAATATACAGATATTCCCGAACCCCCGACACTTCAAGCCTGTGACCCTAGCTAACTTATCAGCATTTGCTTCTTTTTTTTTACCTACATTTATATACGTTACATATTAAACTAAGCACAACTGACAAATAAAGGATGAAAAATGTTCGCTGATTTTGACGTAATTCTGGTGGGGGGGGTGTCCAAATCTGAACTTCTTTTGCTCTTGCCATATTTCAAAAAACACTATATAAAATTCACTATTTTTTTTAATCCTTAATGTTGAATGTGTTGAAATTATTCAACTTTTTAACAAGAAAAATCTCAAGTTGATGTTAAAATTTGCCGCAAAACAGTGTTATTTATTTAAGATGGAATAATGACAGGTTCAATGACTTTATGACTTTAAGCGTGGAACTAGGCTGGCATCTCGATCCCACCCCTTTCACTGTCGAAACTATTACATGTAGCCGTTTCTTCTACTCCAACAGCTTCATGTCTCGCGCTTCCCGTCTGTGGAATTCCCTCCCCATTACTTGTTTCCCTTTATAGCAATAATCTTCAACTATTCAAATGTAATGTCAATCGACATCTCCAGATGCCTTGATCTATTCCCTATCCTTATCTTCATATTTTCCCTATCACGCCTCTTTTTTCTCGGTCTCACTCTCTAACTCCTTGCGTGATAGTGGCTTCCCGCCTTGCTTGGGGTGAAATACTTATAAAAAAATTAAAAAAAAGAAAGAAAAAGGCTACTAATTTGTATTTAGATCCACTTTATTTATTTTCAATTTTTCTAGTTGAATTATTCAACTATATGCAATATAGGTGAATAATTCAACTAGAAAATATATCCATTATTGTACATAATTAGATTACAATACAATTTGTATTTTATATGAATACTACCTTATGAAAATCAAGATGTAGCAGAGTTGGGGGCGTGCCATAGATTCGCTGGATGCGCTCGAGACGCTTGCACCGGATCTGCAGATATTACCATACTAAATTACCATTTTGTCAAAAGAGGATAACTATAAAAAGACATTTGAAAACAGAATGTTATTAAAACCGGTAATTATTAGAAAAAATTTACAAATTACTGACTATTTGTAGAAACATTTGTTGAGACCCGTGGAACTCAGATTTTTTTCTTTTATGGTTCGGGCTGTGGCATTTACCGTTATATATTCATCTTGATTTAATAGGAAAAAAATTGCACTTATGTACAAAACGTTTGTTCATAGCAGACAGCGAAATTCTCAATGTCTTAATATCCTTATATCAAGAAACCAAATAAAAAGTTACCTCTCACCGAACACGAACACGAACACACACACACACGTTAAAAAAGGAGAAAAAAAAACACACACCACACCGGAGGAAAAAAAATGGAAAGATGAGAAGCTGCTAATCAGGGTGTGGTTCCATCAAGATAACAAAAAACGCAAGCAGCAGGAGCAGATGAAACTTTTGTTTCAAGCTAGGCAGAGGTGAACTGCTCCCCTTCTCATAGAAGGTCCTGAGTGACCAGCATTCCAGCTGTCAGCGCCACCACACTCCACTCTAACCAGATTATTAGAATTAAAAGTCAACATATCCCTTTAGCGCCCCTGTACCAAAAAGTTTAGACTCATCTCTACGAACTTCTGGCTTAGATTGTCCATAGATATGGAAGTTTGAGGGAAGAGTCTCGATAGAGATTTTGTTGTTTAGCCCGGATGCATAGGAAAACTAAATATAGCAGCCGTGAGGTGCCATGCAGAGTCGAGTAATTCAGCTGTTGTACCCAGGCATTTAGAGGATCCCCAAGGATGTTGGGTGCCCATTCCAGACCCTTACATTTCACCTTGAATGCCTCACATGCTGTCTTGAACACACACAGATTACTGTAACATTCTTTTCTACTAAAGTAGTCTTTTAAAAACAGGGGCTCTCGACCAGGGGAGAGGCCCCCCCCCTCCAGATAGCGGTTCAGAGTTTCATTTGTGTATGCGTGGGGGGTACTTTTTCTTGAGTAAAACAACAAAACAATCACAAATTTGTCATTGACTGTAGTCTTCTTCAGAATAAAATCTATTTAAATACCCAGACCTTTTATTTTTTTAAAAACTTTTATTGAATTACAAGAGACTGGAATTTTATTGAACTTTGTGTTTATTTAAATATGCTACAGTTTATTTATTTATTTAATAATTAATTATGAATTAAAACAAATTACTATACATGTATTCAAGTTTTAAAATCCATCAACATTTTCTATTGCTGCTAAATTCGTCAAACTCTGTAAAAAATAAACCATGTAAATGTATATGTACTAATATGGAAAATAATGAATATTTTCAATAATATATGCATATTATTTGGAATGCACCTTTTGAGTTGGACAATCTTGGGAAGGAGGGGGATGACATTCTGGCGAAACGGGTGCATTGGGCGAAAAAGGTTGAGAACCACCGTTTTAAAGTCATACCCTCCATAAAGAGGTTTAATGGAAGCAGCGTTTAATTGTAAACTGGCGTCTTTTAAAAGAAAATTAGGCAAGACAGAATTAATTTGTTCATTCAGATGAATGTATTAATTTTTGCTTCATTGTCAAAATTAAAGGTATTCTTCATTTATATAAACAGGTTTGATCCTAAAATCCTGACATGATAGACAAAAACTTATGCCATTTCATTAATCAACAAGCCCCAAATTAGCTAAAAACAATTAGTCTCCAAGTATTGTTTTGGCCAGTGTTATCATTCTATGGTAGGAAGTACTATCTTCATAGTTATTGTATTCAGGTACTATGCACTGATAGTTCTAAAAGGCATGAATCCACCTCTTTCCCCCCAGATATGGGTTAATTAGTAGAACTTGTATCACTAAATTATTATCTCTAAAAATATTTAAAAAGTCTAGAATTATCTTATAGCTTTAAATAACCTGCAAAAAATTGATAAGCCGTAAAAAAAAACAAAAACAAAAACAACAAAAAAATCAATCAATACTCCTTATAAAGCAAGAAAATAGTTGAGGATTGTTGATATTTTGAACTGGTTTGCTTCGTTCGGCTGGCTCTGTTTAAGTATTTACTTTGGGGGAGTTATCATGACCTTGAAGAAAAGAGTAAATTGAAGGAATGGCAAGTTTTAACCGCAATACAAACATTTCTGGAATGTTTACGAAGAACACCTAAAATAGCAGCACCCAAGCTTCTTTGGCTCTGCTGTACTGCCCGGCACACACGCAAACGCGCACACACAGGCGCGCATCTTCAGGCTACTAGAAAGAGTAGATTTTTTCTTTAAATCTACAACAAACACTGACTTCCGTAAGTTCTTATTTTAACGTTAGTTACGAACAAAAATGCAGGTAATCGAGAACCATGGATTACGTCAGACACAAATGCAGCTGACAACAACGTTAATGTCTTACGACTGTAACATTGTCAGACTTCAACAACAGTAATTGAACTTGTTACATTCCAGCTGCCTGCAAAATGAATAATTATTTTGAAGAAGATGCTAGCCTTTAATGAAATCCAAGATTTCTCTTTGAGAATATTCTGTATTTATATTGTATATCGTAGACAAGAGTTTCATAGCTACCTCCTGACATTTTGGTGAAAGTTCTATGTACCGTGTTCCTTCAGGACTTAGAAAGTTGTGGAGAGCCTTGATCGCTTATCTTGTATAGCTCTTAGCAGTTTTCTCCCTTTGCTAATCCCCCCCGTTCCACCATCCATTCCAACAAACTCGTCAGATATGTGGTTTGCTGCCTTCCCTTATCTCCATTGCCCTCAATATACCCCGTGAGGGTTAAGTTTTCCAAGCCCTCCTATGTGTCCAAGGAAATTCAGCTGTCTTTTCCTGATTTTCTTTAAACTTCCTTGTTACTTACTCGTTCCGTCCATGGAATTTTCAGCATCCTTCTGTAGAACCACGTTTCCGCTGCTTCCAGATTTGTTCATCATCCCTAAGGAAATGACATTTCAAATTTAAATATAAATGTATCCTGTAAGTGGCATCATGTTTAGAATGGTTCCTACACACATCAAGGCTTACGGCCACATCACGTTGAAATAGATTCCCGTACGATCACCGAAGTTAAGCAACGTTGAGCCTGGTCAGCATCAAGATAGGTGACTGCTTTGAAATATAAGGTGCTGTAAGGTTGGAGGTGCGGGTTGTGTAATAGATAATGGCTCAGAATTGTTAATTGGAGAGCCGAGTTCCAATTCCCGTTGGGTTAGTTATATTCATTTACCATTGGGAAAAGTATGAATAAACCTCTTCTCATCCCAGCTATGGGTTAATTAAGTAAGACTTATCACTGAACCATTATCATCTAAAAAAAATTCTTACAATCGAAAAATATTTTTTGAAATAACCTCTAAATCAATCACGTCACAAACAATCAATACAAATATTAGTAGATGATACAAAAAAATACTATGCAGCATTCACTGCAAGGAAAGACTGAAAAATACACGAACCTGTTGTTATTCAACAGAAACAACCCCCATTGAATAAAATACATATACAGTAATGATATATATAAACTATTTAATGTACTCATTTTTTCGAAAAAACGGAGTGTCAAACGGAACAACCTTTACTCCTCGGCAATAAACATATAAAAATAAATTTATACATTTTCTTCATTCTTGAAGAACTGATAAAAATTTTATATTTGCAACATTCTAAAAACTAAATGCAATTGTATTGAATCTTATGCAACGCAATATTTATCATTTACCAATTTATAAATAAATAAATAAGCATGAAGGTAATTTCTTATTCATAAATAACCCTGGTTCAATGGAAGAAAAGGACAAGCGACACAAATGGTGAATAATGAAAGAGTATTTACTGATCTGAAATATCCCTAAACAGGTTGGTAGGACTTGAAACAATCAACCCCCATCGACTGGGTACGGTTCTAGATTTCGAGGTTACCGAGTACGGCGACGAGCACCTGAGGAAGGCCAGAGAGTCCAATGAGTAAAACATTGTAACTCTTGTTTTATTATTGTTCTCTCTGCTTAATAAAGTTTTCCTTTTGTCATATTCTCTAACACAATAACCTCATCCGTCTTAGGGGATTCATCGCTTTGCTTGGGATGGAATGATAAAAAGTATAAACATTTATTAAATTATTAAAATATGTGAACAAACTATAATGAAATCCTTATTTACCATTTTATAAAGTTCGAATCGATTGGCAACCATTTGAAAAAAAAAAATAGTATTTAATATTTTTGCTATGAATTCTCACCAATTCCAACGCTCTTTACAGTGCTAGGTTAGAGACAACAATATCTTGTCCGCAACACTTACAATGCCCAATACTTGATAATGACTGCAAATGCGCAGGCCGGTTGTAGAAATAAACACTGTCTAAAAAACAAAAAAAAAAAGCAACAAAAAACTCAAATACGGGTTTCTAATGAAAATAACGTTTGAAATAATAAAAATACATTGAATTAAAAAAAAAAATCCATTAATTATTTAGAAATTGCTTTGTGTTTCGAATACGAAACTAAACAGGTATGGCTTTCAAAAAAAAAAAAAAAAACCTGAACCAGTGAATATGCTTTAAATCAAATAGACCCTTGCTTGATTGTGGAAGTGCTTAGCCGAGCGGTTAAAGCATGCCGGATAAGACGGTGGTTTATCTAAAGGATAAGGAGTACAAGTTCGAATCTTGTCGGAGCGTACATTATCAAGTTTTCTTGAGTGCGCAGACCAGTAGACGAAATAAATACTGTTAAAAAAAAACCCAAAAAACCCACAAAGGTTCTATGCAAAGAATTGAAAAATATCTTTAAAGTTCTAAAGAAAGAAAAATGTAAGCCTTACTTTATTGTTACTAAAAACACAAAAAAAAATAGATTAAAATTGCATTTCCAATCCAAGCAGCCAATTTTTTAGATTTGACAATAGCGTGAACTGATACACTCAGATGAGGATGCTAGTTTCAAGGGATAACTTTTTTTTTTATATACCAATTTTCACCCTAGAGCCACTAAAGCTAGGGTTATTAAATGAGTTGTGTGATATGAATGCAAATGTCAATTATGTAGATATGGAGGAGAGGTAAAGCTTGACCCTTGACTTGAAGAGGTTAAGATTGCAGCGTCCTGAGAAGCATCCGGGCAGGGGGCTATGTTCCATAAAGCAGCAATTGGAAGGTAAAGCTGGGTGAGTAGAACTTCTTTTACAATTAGAACACAGAGAGAGTGGGGGTGGTTCGATTTCGTGTGCACATCATGGTGGTTCTTAGTTTTAAAGGTTGGATTTGGTGGAAATAAAGAATGGAGCTCGTCCAGACACATGCCTTAGAAATAACGTAGAGACACGCTTGCACCCTTGCTTCTGTAGGAATTAAACTCCAGGATGGTAAATACGCCATCCCCTACTAGGCTGTGTAAACCACTTTGGACTATCAAAACTGGAAAGTGAGGATTCTAAGAATTTTAGATGAATTAATTTGGGTTGGAAATTCCAAGAAACAGAAGAAACAATGAGCATAAAATTAAAATAGATATATGGACGTATAAGGATAAAGCCAGAGTGAACGAGACTGAGAAAAAAAAACACCGAAAAGGGGGCTATAAAGATTTAAACGGTGGGCATAATCAATTGAGGTTCAAATAGAGATCGGGGGATATCATCAATTGTTTATATGAACTTTATCTTATCTACGATACAAGTGTCAATCATTCGTGATTCGAGTTTAAATGTGTAATTGACGACTCAAGAATTTACGAGAACGTCATTCTATGGAGTATTTGGCTGGCTGATTTTGTTTAGCGACATATCAACTTCTATGGGTTATTTAATTCTGAAATCTAAATATGTTAATGAATCCATAAAATTGCGTACAAAATTACGCAATTTTATGGATTCACTAACATTGTAGCGGACCGTGCGGGTGAAGATGTGAAGAGATATCAGAAGGTTAAAATTTCCAGCTACATGGGAATGTTGGACCAATATATATGGTAAACAAATATATATTAATAACAAGTTACACAAAGACATGAACAGTTACATAGTGTTTGTATGGAGAAATTATGTGTGTGTGTTGTGAGTGTTCGTACGTACATGTATTGTTCTTAGCGCGTTTCTCAGAATTTGGGAAACGCTGTATCTGTGAGAGGTCACATATTGGAGTTGGTTGAAAAAGAGAGATTTTACAACACTTCCGCGTGAGGTGGCGGCCCAAGGCCTAAGTCGGAGAGAGAAAGAGAGAAGGGTCAGCCAGTATTTATAACCGAGAGAGAGAGAGAGAGAGAGAGAGAGAGAGAGAGAGAGAGAGAGAGAGAGAGAGAGAGAGAGAGAGAGAGAGAGACCCCTGTTGAAAGATTAAAGAACTGAGGAGAAAGCTAACTCCGACAACATATTTTGTAAATAATTACATACTTTCTGAGTAAACGTATATAGTTTATAGATGGTCTATTGTAGCTGTTATATCAGTTATGTGCCATGCGTGATACACGCTTAGGCAATCATGTATTTTTCGATACATGACTGGCGAGGCCATTTTTTCCCCGCAGTAGGTTGCCATTTCTTTCTGCGGTAAACCAGTTGTCATCCAAGCCTATAGAACCAGATCTATCCTGCTATTTACCCATAGCTGGAGGGAGAAGAAAACGATTCATACCTTTCCCAAGGGTATTAGCACGTAATGGATTCGACTGGAATTCGAACTCTCCGATTCCTCAATCAATTTCTTTAAGGTGTGTCATTATGTCAATGGTTTGTTTTGAAATAATTTTTTCATGTTTCTTTATAGTATTTATGTCTTAAAGAGGTTAAGTGAGTACATTCAGTTAAAATGTGTTTCTACCGTGAGTGCAGCTTAGCGTGTGGGTTGATCTTTATTCCTCGAGATTCACTTGACCTCCCACAGGGTCAGGTTGTGACACAAGGTCGGAGTTTAACGTGGGAAGGGAGGGGGAATGGACACGAGTTTTCACCCGGGTCGCAGTGCTTTGGCTTTAGCTAGTCATAGCTGGTCTTGGCTGGTCTTAGCTGGTCATAGCTAGTCAGACGTAGCCACGATACTACCAGCGCAGGGACGAATCCCTGCCGCCGGCCTGTATCGGAGAAGGAATCCCGGCCCCATAGGCGATCAGTGAGTAATCTGCGAACAGATACTACACGGGATTTACTTGACCTCCCACACGGTCAGGTTGTGACACAAGGTCGAGTTTAACGTGGGAAGGGAGGGGGAATGGACCCGAGTTTTCACCCGGGTCGCAGTGCTTTGGCTTTAGCTAGTCATAGCTGGTCTTAGCTGGTCATAGCTTGTCCAAGCTGGTCAGAGCTGGTCAGAGCTGGTCATAGCCACGATACTACCAGCGCAGGGACGAATCCCTGCCGCCGGCCTGTATCGGAGAAGGAATCCCGGCCCCATAGGCGATCATTCAGCGAGCAATCTGCGAACAGATACTACACTTTGATCTTAGCCTTGGGATTTACTTGACCTCCCACATGGCCAGGTTGTGACACAAGGTCGGAGTTTAACGTGGGAAGGGAGGGGGAATGGACCCGAGTTTTCACCCGGGTCGCAGTGCTTTGGCTTTAGCTAGTCATAGCTGGTCTTGGCTGGTCTTAGCTGGTCATAGCTTGTCCAAGCTGGTCAGAGCTGGTCATAGCCACGATACTACCAGCGCAGGGACGAATCCCTGCCGCCGGCCTGTATCGGAGAAGGAATCCCGGCCCCATAGGCGATCATTCAGCGAGTAATCCGCGAACAGATACTACACTTTGATCTTAGCCTTGGGGCCGCGGAGAGACCGAGATCTCGTGATTCCTCCCTATTTTCCAAGCGTAGCTTAGATGTGGCACAAGGCCGAAAGTATGGGGCACCCAGTGAGGATCGAACTCACTTTTCAGTAGTAACTGATCTAGCAAGACACGCTTGCTAACCATTACACCACGCCGAGGCGCCTTATTCCTCAGTAAATATTAATGCGTGAGGTATGTCTATCCTAAATTATATTTTTAATCTTTCTAAGAAACTTTAAGGTTTAGGTTAGAAATGTTTTAGTATGGGATATTTTAGCGTCTTTTTTCGGTGAAAAAAGAACACACACACACACACACACACACACACACACACACACACACAAAAAAAACATTGATTTGGAAATTCTTGCAAAAATCAGATAATTATCGGATTTTAATGAAACTTTCAGGACTTATTCACAAATGAATGAAAATATTAATTTTTTTTAAAAAAAAAATCTTTCTTTTTTTTTTAACATGTTACCCCCCACCCACTTATAATTTTATGAAATTCATTTTTATAGCGTTTTTATGTTTATATTAGTTCTTTAAAAAGGGAGGCGAATTTTCTCATTCTTTTTCCTTTGTTTTTGTGCACATTCATGCAACATGTTTTAGTCGTTTAAGAAGACTTAAAGTGAATCTTTTCAAATGCTTCACTGAATATTTTACCCCTCCGCCTAAATTCCCGAAACCCCAAACCACTTTGCCAAATGTTAATATGATTTCATTTACTTATTTTAAATTTATTCTGCTCAAAAGAGAAAGAGCACACACACACATACAATAGTAGTAGTAGTGGAAAGGGCGGCAGTCATGGACTTCCTGTTGCGAGGATGAAGTGGTCTGATGTGTAAAAGTTTCAGCTGACAAGTGGACGATGTGAAGTCTTTCTCCTCAGCCACTTGGCCAGTCACATCAACCAGTCAAGCTAGGAAAGTGGAGAGAGGTCAATGGCGCAAATATCCTGACCTGGCAACTGAGAAACTATGAGGTCCACCCATTCTTCAAAGTAGATTGTGGGAACTTGATGTTAAAAATAACCAACCGGCCAACTGACAACAGCAGCAGCAATCGCCACCAAAATGGAAGCGTTTTCGTTTACAGTAAAAAAAAAAAATCCAACGAAGTATTTTCAGTTCAAATTAATAATAAAAAAATGCTGGGCTGTGGGGTGTAGTTAAGGGTTATCTTAATCTTTCTGGGCGTGGGTGAGGCATGTAAAATATCTACTTGTGGGAGTCTAAATCCAGGCTAAGCATTCAAAAGAAATTTAGCAGAAAATATGAACTAGAACGACAAGTGAAAATTTCAGTTTTCCTACTTAAATTTTTCGATGAATTTTAATTTCTTCAGTAAATGGTTGAATAAGCTCATGGCTAGTTCAATGACAATAGAAATTCCCGTGTCACATCGTTAATTATTTGAGCTTAAACCAAGTAGCGTATGACTGTTTTTCTACGCAATCAAAACGGAATAGTCTATTACTTATGAGGTATTGACAGATATTAAGTTAAACCAACCTAACGTTCCACTTTCTTTAGTTACGTTTTATAGCAATTTTTACTTGAACCAAGCAATAAAAAACAAACAAAAAACTTCACCAGTATATATACATCATTCTGTAGTCCATTAGATCATTTGGGAAGAGTCATTCCAATGTAACCTAGCCGTTATTTCGGAAGTTGTCAAGTGTTTTTCCTGCCTTGGACTTATCCAAAATTTCACTCGCAAAAGCAGGAAATATGAAAAAAATCTATCTATCTATATTTCTGAGATGAGGTATTATGTACACTATTTACATTATTCGGACTATTGTCCTCATTTTGGCCGTTGTACGCACCGGCCTTCTTCAGGTGGTTGGAATGTCCAACTGAACCCTTTATTTCGCTCACTGGAGTAGACTGTTCTAGTTCCACGTGCCATGTCTAATGGATATCAGTTATATCCTGTTAATTCCCCTCTCCAAGTTCTCCACTGCCGTAACCGGGTATTGAACTCACACTCTTTGGGTCCTGTCACTGGATCTAACTAACGCCTTTATCTATGATATGTCCTAGATCATTAAAAATGAATTAGATTTATTTCAATGAATAAATTATAAAACGGGTGAATATATTTTGTTGTATCTTACTGAAGATATTCAGGTAAGAAAATGAATTGTTTTACAATGTTTCTTCAAGGTTAATTAGCAGTTTACCAACTCTTTTGTCCCCTCTCCTCAACGGGTCCTTAACGTTATAAAATACGTTGCCTTGTAACGTTACATTAACATAAAATGGATAATAAATCCGATAAAGATATTAGAATCTGCATTCATCACTCTCAATTAAAAAAATCAAAAATGTTATATTTTTATACATATTGCTAAGTGAAGGGCACCTCGATGTGTTGTAATGGTTGTCTTGCGAGATCAATTACAACTGAGTAGTGAGTTCGATCCTCAATGAGTGCCACATTCATTCAGGCTTGTGCCACATCTAATCATTATGTTCTTAAATGAAGAAAAATTATTCTGATTCCATCTGACCAATGCGGAATTTTGGAGCTACAGCACGTCATAACGTTATAGATGAGCAGTCAATGTTGGGTCAGAAAAATAGTCGATTGCAGCGTTACGGTAATGTCACATGTCCCCGCAACCAAAATCTAATGAATCTGCAACTTTGCAAGAATGTTCCATGTTAATAGGATAGTGAAAATAGAAACATATCTGAAGTTATTGTATAAGTCTGCAGTTAGAGATACGTCTCCAGCTGTGCTGGTCAAACTTTCTACCTACGAGGCTATGTCGTAGGGCAGAGTCTCGTCTCGGGGAAACAGCTACCCGACTCCGTTTTATACGGGGTCTTCGAGGCGGTTGGTAGATATCCTGCAGTTGGAGATTCGTCTCCAGCTGTGCTGGTCAAACTCTCTGCCTCCTGGCAGCGAGGATCCCCGGATAAGGCTATGTCGAAGGGCAGAGTCTCGTCTCGGGAAACAGCTACCCGACGCCGTTTTATACGGGGTCTTCGAGGCGGTTGGTAGATATCCTGCAGTTGGAGATTCGTCTCCAGCTGTGCTGGTCAAACTCTCTGCCTCCTGGCAGCGAGGATCCCCTGATAAGGCTATGTCGTAGGGCAGAGTCTCGTCTCGGGGAAACAGCTACCCGACTCCGTTTTATACGGGGTCTTCGAGGCGGTTGGTAGATATCCTGCAGTTGGAGATTCGTCTCCAGCTGTGCTGGTCAAACTCTCTGCCTCCTGGCAGCGAGGATCCCCGGATAAGGCTATGTCGAAGGGCAGAGTCTCGTCTCGGGGAAACAGCTACCCGACGCCGTTTTATACGGGGTCTTCGAGGCGGTTGGTAGATATCCTGCAGTTGGAGATTCGTCTCCAGCTGTGCTGGTCAAACTCTCTGCCTCCTGGCAGCGAGGATCCCCGGATAAGGCTATGTCGAAGGGCAGAGTCTCGTCTCGGGGAAACAGCTACCCGACTCCGTTTTATACGGGGTCTTCGAGGCGGTTGGTAGATATCCTGCAGTTGGAGATTCGTCTCCAGCTGTGCTGGTCAAACTCTCTGCCTCCTGGCAGCGAGGATCCCCTGATAAGGCTATGTCGAAGGGCAGAGTCTCGTCTCGGGGAAACAGCTACCCGACTCCGTTTTATACGGGGTCTTCGAGGCGGTTGGTAGATATCCTGCAGTTGGAGATTCGTCTCCAGCTGTGCTGGTCAAACTCTCTGCCTCCTGGCAGCGAGGATCCCCTGATAAGGCTATGTCGAAGGGCAGAGTCTCGTCTCGGGAAACAGCTACCCGACGCCGTTTTATATGGGGTCTACGGGGAAATTTTGACCGACCCTAGGGGCTCGGATACCCCACATTAAATTCGGCCTTGTGCCACATCTGACCGTGTGCGATGGTTGGTAGATATCCTGAAGTTATTGTATAAAGCCAGGGTCAAACGTGATTACACTTGCCTCAAGAATAAACGGAGCCTGGGTATGCTTCTTCGTCGTTACCCGTCCCATGACCCAGTGTGGTCGTTGGATCGCTGTGCAACTGGACACCTGACCAGTTTCTTTGAAAGCTGGAGAGAGATTCATTCATGCATAGCAGGTCGAACAGAGCCCATTATTCTCCGGGTCAAACTACAGCTAATATCCTCCGACATGTAGGTTCACCTATCAGTGGAAACCTTTGCCCTGGACGTTGACTTCAGTCTAGGAAGCCTATCACTCAGTTATGCAGTGTCATAAGCACACTGGCTGCATGCATATCTGTGGAGGCCCAGTCTATCCCATTGTGCTAGATGGGCGTTGACCCTACAAGAAAGTTCATGTGCACCTTTTACAGGTCTTGTTTTTAAGATTTCTGGGTGTTTACCTACCCTCCGCATTAGAAAAGATTGGTCGCGAAGTCAGTTTAGTCACCGATGTCCAGATCGTGCAGCAGGTAATAGTTGTTAAATGGTACCAGTAGCATTCGTAGAGTGACCTGACATAAAATCTTGTAAATTATGAGACCTCCTCGCAGTTTATTTGACGCCACCCCCCCCCCCACTTCATTTATCAAAATGACATGATTGCAAACAATCGTGAGGGCATAATAAAGTTTTACTCCTGTGGCAGTGCAGACTTCGTTCGATGGTGTTCCTTCGGAGGATTGGCGCGATTGCGTCTCGATTAAGGAACGAGCCTCACGAAACGGAGTGGCTCTTGCAGCGTGTCTCACTGGTGACGGTTCGAGGTAATGCTTTCTCCATCATAGCGGCTGACAGAGGATAGAAAAAAAAATGTTTATAGTTACGTTGTTCTGGAATTGTCATCACTGGCCGACTGAACTTGCTTTGTTTCAATTATTGTTTCCCTTAGATTGAACTTACCATTTCTTTTTATACTATAATGTATTTCAGTGTTATCTAATAAATCGTAAACCCAGAAAAAAATTTTTTTACATATTCCTCACCATAAAGTGTAACTAAGTGGAAAAATTGGAAAAAGCAGAAAATGTCTACAAATTTACGGCCTTATTACGTTGATACACCGGTTCCCGTAGGATCACCGAAGTTAAGTAACGTCGAACCTGTTCAGTAACTAGATGGGTGACCGCTTGGAAATACAAGGTATAGTAAGCTTGGATGTTGCGGGTGGTGTAATAGATAATGGCTCTAAATTGTTAATTGGAGAGCCGAGTTCCAATTCTAGTTGGATTCGTTATATTCATTTACGCGCAAATACTCTTGAGAAAGCTATATATCCACCTCTTGTTCCCCCATCTATGGGTTAATTAGTAAGACGCAAAAAATCTTACAATCTAAAAATATTTCCTAGCTTTAAATAACCTGCAAACTTTTGATAAGCTGTAGAAAACGAATCAATCAACCAACTACTGATTAGCTACACAGCCATGTCTTTTAGATTTTTTTAATATTCTCTGGAATATAAATGTATCGTGGCCACAAAGAGTTGGATCAGTTTATATATTAATTGTAACATAGAATTGATCCCCCACTTATCCACATTACAATTTCATGTTTGTTTATCAACTTCTAATTAGATATAAATCTAACTCATCTCTCCCTAGCTATGGGTTATTTAGCAAAACTAGTATCACTAAACCATTATTAGCTTAAAATTCTAACCCTAGTCCTACCGAAGTTAAGTAACGTTGAACCTTTTCAGTAATTAGATGGGTGACCGCTTGGAAATACTAGGTATAGTAAGCTTGGATGTTGCGGGTGGTGTAATAAATAATGGCTCTGAATTGTTAATTGGAGAGCCGAGTTCCAATTCTAGTCGGGTTCGTAATATTCACTTACGCGCAAATACTCTTGGGAAACGTATGAATCTACCTCTTCTCCCCCCACCACAACAATAGATTAATCAAGATCACTAAAACTATTATCTAAAATAAGTAAAAATAAAATAAAATTGCGTACAAAATATTTAGATTTCGGCATTAAATAACCCATAGAGGTGTTGATATGCTGCTAAACAAAAACAACTAACCAACAGAAGCTTATATCCTTGTTACGAGCACTGTGCTATTGAATTTAAAGAGGGAAGCATAATTTTGTTAAGATGATGCAATCCATGTTGGTATTTTGTCGTCATTATTACGCCTATACACCCATTTTTTTAAAAATTATTTTTCTATTGATAAAAAAAAAGAAATAATACCCCACCTTTATTTGAACCCATCCATCCATTTAATAAATTTAAAAAAATTGAAAGACTTCTCATTTATTTCACATCCCCCTCACCCGTTTATTTAAAAGGAAATAGTGTCACTTCACAATGTGATGACAATGAGTAATGATATTTATTCGACATTAATATTTCGCTGCTTACAAGACGCTCCAATGCATTAGACGATCCCTCGAAATTCTAAAGGAAGAAATCGGTAAAACATTTTCCTTGTACTACATAGCCCTCCCCAATATCTCCAATTTTACTCACTGAATAGTATATTTCAGCATGAAAACCTGACTAATCATACCAAATTTATCACAGACCGAAAAGTAGTACCAAATTTATGGTAACTATTTAGAATACATACTCCTGTAGAACCATATTTTTGTTGCTTCAAAAATCTTCATCTTTGAGGAGACTGTCCAGCACTCACATGATGATATGACGTAACAGTTTAGCACTCTTTTCCTTGTTTTTAGCGAAGTTTTCTTACCATGGTCCAAACACGACGAAGTTATAGAAAAAAAATGAGAACAAACAAGAAACTTATACTTATCAGGAAGAGACAGTTGAGGTTTCTAGGCCACATAAGGAAAGAGGGCGTGGAAAATGTAATACCCACAGGACAAACTGAAGGCAAGAGAGACAGAGGAAAACAACACATAACATACTTAGTGAGCTTGAGTAAATGAATGGAGATTACAGGGTTTAGGATAAATAATAGAAAGACAAAATTAAGAGCTACAAGGGACAGGAAGTTGTGGAGAGCCATGATCGCCTACGTCTTGAGGGGACACGGAACATTAAGAAGTCCTCACTAATAACTCATTCCACATACCAAACTTATAACTCCCGTCACCGACCTTCGATTTATAGGACTCAATGTGGATTTTGTATATATTTTATAGGAACAAAAATCCGTCTTGTAAGCAGCAAAATATGGTATATCCAGGCAATATATGAGATGTTGAAACGTTCTGGGAACTAAGAAGCCTTAAGTAAATAAATAATATTAACTTCTTTCCAAATTTTTAGGATGAAGCATTATTTACATGTTTGCAATTATTATCATATATAACAGTGTTTCGACTATTATTCTCTCTGGCTTTATTCACGTGTCTTTCAATCCAAGTAACCAGAGAATTTCGAACTGAACCTTTTAATCAACAAGAATAGATTATAATAACTAATCTAATTCTAGGGATATCTCTTTTTGTTATTTAGTACTGCTCAGTTATTGCTAGTTTTGTTTCCACCCTACTATTACTACGGGTTACAGGGATTGAATTCACAATTACGATACCATGAAATTCAAAAATCAGCACATTAATTCTACAGGCTATTATACCTTGATGTTTGATTCAGGTTTCTTTTTTCCCCTTTAAAATTTGGTAAGTGGATTGAGCTGAGAAGTTTTCAGTTCATTCTTATATAAAGCGTAAATCAGACACAAAAATAGAAATGTATACTAAAAGTTTGAACGCCAATCAAATTTCAAAGATATAAGAAAGCAAAAAAAAATGACCTGTAAGCGCGCAGTCAATGTATCCACAGAATAAAGCCTGAAAGGAGACATTTTCTGCATGAACAATGCAAGGTCGTATTGCAATCAAAATGCTGAGAAGTTTGAAATTCAGTCATTGCACACCCTCCATACAGCCTCGATGTGGAACAAACAAAATTCTGGTTGTCCCCAATACTAAAAGAGACATTGAAAGGTCAACAGTTTTCATCAGATGCTAACGCTGAAGTTACTGCGTGCAATTAGAGTTAAACCAGAAACTTTCTTCATTATCAAAATGAAAAAGTGGATAGAATATTTGGAAAACTGTGAAGAACAAAAATGGCGATTATGGAAGGATATATATTTACTTCATTTTGATATCAGTTTCATTATTCTATCTGATGTAAAACTAGTGACTGCAAGAACTGATGCTTTATTTAGTCATGAAACCTTGTAAAAAGATGGCAACAGAGAATCACAGACAGAATTTAATTCCTACTTCACCTTTTGACCGAGCATTAGGTCAGATGTTGATACTCATCCATCTGACACTGGAAGCTTCAAGCCCCACCCAATATTTATTCAACAAAGAAGTGGGCCAAGGGTAAAAGTGAGGACAACCAAATTTGGAAACAAAGACGGGGTTTAAAAGAAAGATAAAACAAATCTCTTGATTTATATATTTTATTACTTCAAACATTAGTAGATACTAGTGTTCGAGTTGATGTCTTTTTTTTTTAATTGGGTATTATGTCTACGGGCCTTCGGCCTCTGCACTCAAGAAATCTCCGGCAGGGTTTGAACTTGCGTCTCCCTTTGTAGAAAAAGAAAACATCTGATACAGTGTGATTTAGAGACTACTCAGATATAAAGATCTGAGGAGGATGGACGTTTTTTTTTTTTAGTTTTCTCGAGTCCGCAGATTGATAAATATAAATACTGTTTAAAAAACTGGGTGTCTACTCAAACACGGGTAACGACTAAAAATAACGTTTTAAGTAATAATATATCAGGGATTTGTTTTTAATCAGATATTTCTTATTGTAAACGCTATATATATATATATATATATATATATGTGTGTGCAGTTTAGTTAATATTGTAAAGAAGTATCCATACAAAGAATAAATCAGTAAAGTTAATTGTAATTAACTACGAAATCACTTCGCTAACAAATTAAATAAGGCATTATCTCACTAACCACTTGCTGAACGACGCGATCCTCGTTTTAAAAACTGTAAAAATTGATTAGATGTTCAGCCCATATTGTAGTACTTTTGATAGCACTTGTATCATCTTCAGGCATGGATGTTATTTTTTCAATTTAAATTTTTTTTTAAAAACAAGGATCGCGTCATTCAACAAGTGATTAGAAAGTTAAGGCCTTATTTAATCTGTTAGCGAATTGATTTCGCTATTAATTACATTAGCTTTATTGATTTATTCTTTGTATGACTACAATGTTATATATATATATATATATATATATATATATATATATATATATATATATATATATACACACACTTTACAATAGCATGAATTAAAAAAGGAATCATATTTATAAAGAAAATATGCTTTCTTTAGTTTAAGCCTCTCGAATGCATGAACATATTAGGAAACTTAATTCACTTTTTGAAATTAATACAAACAGTTTGTCTTTTCAAACACGCATTCATAAAAATAACATTTAGTGTAATACACAGACATATCACTTTAAACGTTATTTTTAATGGATACTCATATTTGAGTAGACGCTCCGTTTATTTATTAAACAGTATATATATTTATTTTCGTCTACCGGCCGGAGCTAGCATATTTTTCTTTAATAAGAGTTCTCGAATATTCAGGCCGGTAAAAGAAAAATAAATGAATATGCTGTTTATTGGTTCCACATCGAGGCTGTGTGGAGGGTGTGCGAACACAATTTCAAACTTTTTGATTGCAATATGACTTTGCATTGTTCATGCAGAAAATGTCTCCATTCAGGACTTATTCTTTAGTTGCATTGACTGCCCGCTTACAGGTCATTTTTTGCGTTCTTATATCTTTGAAATTTGATTGGCGTTCAAACGTCTAGTATAAATTTCTATTTCTATGTCTGATTTTACGCTTTACGGAGCGTCTACTCAAATATGAGTATCGGCTAAAAATAACGTTTAAAAGTGACAAAAATATGTCGGATTAATCTATAAAAATCCATTACTTATTATATATGATAAAAATGTAGTTTTTCGGTATGCTGTATTCATAGGAAAAGTGATCAATATCAGGAATAGATGATTGTAAATATATAAGTAGAGTCTAAGGTCGTGGCAACAATCACTTTCATGCTTGAACGCAGGCCATGTTTGTTATGTGGTAGCTCGACTATTTATATATACTGGTCTGTAGGGCATTATGGTTAGCAAGGTCAGATACTTCCGGTTTGTTGTATTACCCTAACGGATACTGGGTAGGTGGCACTGATTATATTTCAAATCATTCTAAAGGCTATTGAGTTATAAATAATTATAGGTTAAAATGCGGTTATTTGTATAGTGGTAAGTTCACTCGTTATTATAAAATACTTAAGGTATTTTTGTATTTATTCATTGTTTGTTGTTGATGATGATTAATATTTAGTTTATTTAATTGTGGTTATGGGTGCATTTATAGTTTGTTACTTTGTTTATTATATTTTTCTTTTACTTGATTGGTTATCTTATTTGTTTAGTTTAAAGTACAGGGCGCTTCAAAAGTCTATGCCACATTCTAAGAACTCTTATATCATGAACTACAAATGGCAGCATCATTGAGCTGGTTCCATTTAAAAAGCTAAAAATATCAAGTTTTCTTCTGTTAAATTTAATTAAATTAAAATCAAATTAAGTTAATATCTGAACACCACTCTGCCTGTCAGATAAGTGGGACGTTCCGGATAGAGTGATCGCGTGTTTCTGCGATGACCACCTAGGTCACCACACCTCACGCTATGTGACTTCTTCCTCTGTGGGTATGTGAAACGCCTCGTGTACGTACCTCCCCTTCCCAGAGACGTAGAAGATCTGAAGAAGCGAATAACTGAAGCCTTGGCAACCATCGACAACACTATACTATACTGCGTTTGGCAAGGATTGGATTATCGTTTGAATGTGTGCTGTGTAACCTGCGGTGCTCACATTGAACACCTGTAAAAAAAAAATCTGTATAGAAACGTGGAAGTATTAGATTTCAGTAAATAGGAATTGTGTTTTGATATCCTCAGTATTAAGATATAGTGTCGTAATGTGAACACAGAATTTTGAAAAAAAACCGTATTGTTTTTGGAGTATGTTACATTATCTGCATTGTATATAGTGCATATATTTGTATTTAAATGTTTCACAAATTATTCCTTTTTAGTTTTTGATTTTTAACTAAGTGGTGTAATAAAAATTGTTTTCGTGTCTGGATTTTGAAATAAGTTTTGATCATTTAAAGGAGTACTTAATTGTTTGTAATTATTGAAAATGGAACTTTTTCGTTTTTCTACATTTTAAGAAATCGTGTTATATATGCATATTGTGTTCCGATTTTCATAGAGGAATCAATGTACAATGAGTTTAAATTGCAAACTAAACCTTATTAACTTTTATAAAATTTTATATATATATATAATATATATATATATATATATATATATATATATATATATATGGTGGACTCTCCCGTCGTATTCAATGTATGAGGGTCAAGCAGCTCAGTTCCTAGAATTCACAGTTGTCCTTCTTAGACCAGTTGCCATCTTAGAACCCAGTCTGTCCTGCTATTCACCCATAGCTGGAGGGAGAAGAAGAGGATTAATACCTTTCCCAAGAGTATTAGCACGTAAGTGAATGTAAGAGATTCGACTGAAATTTGAACTCAGCTCTCCGATTCCTATGTCGAAGCTGCTATCATGTATATATATATATATATATATATATATATATATATATATATATATAAAGAGAGAGAGAGCTCGATTGATGTGAGTTTGTGATCCTGGGTTTCACGCTCTCTGCGATCGTCAGGTCAGACAAGAGTTTGTCTGACGGTCGCAGAGAGCGTGAAACCCAAGGTCACAAACTCACATCAATCCACCTAAATATGTTAGCTCTATAACTTATATTGAGCGCTTTCCAATAAGTACCGCGCATATATAATATATAAAAATTGCACATACACACATTTTACATATACATTATATATTTATTCGTGATCTGGAGTCTTTAATTTTTTTGCCTTCTATTCCTTATACTCCAAGCAAGGCGATAATGCCACTAGAACGCACAGGTTAGTGAGAGAGAAAGTGAAAGAGACTAAGAAGGGGGAAATTGAGGAAAGACAAAAAAGTAACGGGGTTTCAAGAAGACAGAAGTTGGCGATTGACGTTGCATTTAATTTTAAGTTTGTAGTTATCAGAGAAGCAAGTAATCGGAAGGGAGTTCCATGGGTGGGAAGTGCGAGAAAAGAAACCGTTAGAGTAGAAGCCGCGGTTGCATTTAGGTAGTTCAATAGTAAAAGGGGTGAGACCTAGTTGCTAATTTAGTAGTACGCTTAAATTCATGCAGTCGGGCACCAGAGGAAAAAAAGCTCATTAGAGCAATTTGTGAAAAAGAAATTTGAAGAAAAAACAAAAAAACAAACAAATGATTTCTAGTCACAGTATCTATTTCACGCCGAAAAAAAAGAAAAAAAAAGAAAAAGAAAAAAAGTGGCCCATGAATCGCAAATGAATAAAATATAAAGAAAACCTGAAGGTGACAACAATGAAGAATCAATTTAAAAATAAAAATAAAAATCTGATGTCAACCGACTGAAAAAGATGACAAACTTTGACACTGAGATTATCTTTGTAAGTAAATAACAAAGAATAAAGCGGACAAGAAGAAACAACATACGCGGATATCATAACTTTTAAAAACTCTACCAACACCTCATCAATGCTGAACTCGTTTCCACTGTTAATATGAATAACTTCCTTGTAAACTGTCACTGAGCTGTGAATATCCAATTGCCTTTCAGTAAATAAAATGACAGCAACGACAACTCATGAAAAGCCTTTGCTAATTGAGGATCAAGTGCCGTTTGCTATATCTTTATTTCTTTCAAGTGAGTTAGAGTACTTTTTCGTTTTAGACTTTGATATTTATCCACGTTTCGGGTATATAGACTCGTGTAGAAGTTGGATCTGAGTGTGAAAGGTTAACATTAAACAACTCCCACTCATTTCTATCTCTCATAATAGCTCGTTGCTTGTTGTTTTTTTTTTTAAGAATATCCATATGTTTAATCCCTGTTGCAGAATCCTGCTCTGGTATATTTTGCTTCTTCAAGACCCATAGAGCCAACATTTGGATTACACTGCAGGAATGTTGAGTAGACCGTAGGAACAGTTTCTGAGATAGAGCATATAATATTGTGCGATCAGTGATTGAAAAAGGCCAGAACATTAAAACACTTGGTCGCGATGACTTGGTACTTCAAGCTGGCACAACCATTGAGAGCTTCCAAATAGTTTATCTATTCGATTTTACTTAAGAGTGCAAGAGAGAATGAAATATTCATATATATGAGATAGAGACATGGGAAAAAAGAAATACGTATATATAAAAGAAAGAGAGAGAGAGGGAGGAAGAGAAAGAGAGAGATAGGGAGAGAGAGATAGGGAGAGAGAGATAGGGAGAGAGAGGGAGGGAGAGAGAGGGAGGGAGAGATAGGGAGGAAGAGAAAGAAAGAGAGATAGGGAGGAAGAGAAAGAAAGAGAGAGAGGGAGGAAGAGAAAGAAAGAGAGAGAGGGAGGAAGAGAAAGAGAGAGGGAGGAAGAGAGAGGGAGGAAGAGAGAGGGAGGAAGAGAAAGAGAGAGGGAGGAAGAGAAAGAGAGAAAGAGAGAGGGAGGAAGAGAAAGAGAGAAAGAGAGAGGGAGGAAGAGAAAGAGAGGAAGAGAGAAAGAGAGAGAGAGGGGAAGAGAGAGAGAGGAGAACATCTAAGAAATAGTTGTATCAGAAGTCATTTTACTACCAATAGGAATTTATAGTGCTTTCCTTTTGGGGAAGGATGCCTATAAATAAATAGATAAATGAACTTGCATACTGAATCTCAAGATCAGGTTACTGCTTATAAACTTAACTCGGAAGCAGAAAAAATTCAAAACAGAAAAATAATTGCTAAGCAATTATTTTTCTCAATGAAGGCAAAAACTCAAATTTTGTTTTTAAAAAAAAAAAAAAAGAAAAAAAAAGAAAGAGTTCCGGCGTATTTGTAATAAAATTACTTTTGCAGAATTTTGACTGAATTTCTGCAGTGCATGAGAAACTCTGAAGTGGGATGAGAATATCTGGAAGAAAATCATTAATTATATCCACACATTGTTGACAGCAGGATTTCGGATTTGAAACAGAAGGCATGGTTGTCAGCAAAAGGAACAGCCCAATATGCAAATTACGCATAAGAGATTCCAAAATCCAACAATTTAAATATCTGGGAAGTGTTTTAGCAGAGCGTGGAAGGCGTGCTACTAAAATCCGATGGCACATTGGGATAGTGAAAATATTCCACCCAAAATCTAAGCAAAGTTTTAAGAAACAAGAAGATTTTGTTCGAAACAAAGAAAAGAGTACTGAACTGTTGAGTAATATCAGTCCTCCTCTTGTGGCAGTAAATGCTGAAGAATCTCTTCACAGATGAGAATTGAAGCAACAGAAATGTGATTCTACAGAAGGATGCTGAGGATACTATGGATACTGCATTTAAGCATTGGTGAAGTTTTAGAGAAAATGGAAACAGAAAGGACACTTATACTTAACATCAGAAAGAGATATATGAAATTATTAGGGAACTTAATGAAGAAAGAGGGTTTGGAAAATTTGATACTTACAGGACATATTGAAGGCAAGAGGGAGAGAGGAAAACAATGCATAACCTACCTAGCAAGCTTGTGTAAACGGATGGCGGAACAGGGTTTAGGAGATAACAAAATGACAGAATTTATGAATAAAGTTACAAAGGACAGGAAATTGTAGAAAGTCGAGATTGCCAATGTCCTGAAGGGACACGGAATAGAGAAGAACTTCCAATTAATAGACCATTAGATCTTCTATGTCAACTATTTAGCTAGTCTGCTACCAACAATCTTATACTAAGCAGTTTATAGGTTACACAAAGCTAAACGAACATCATATGAGAGAATATAGTAAAATGTTGCTGCTAGGTTAGAGTTCATGCCTTTTCTGAGAGTATTAAATTATCCTATGGTCAAACCAGACAGAAAACACAGGTTCACGTTCGATCACCGAAGTTAAGACGGCCAATACTTAGATGGGAGCCGCTTGCGAACATCAGGTACTATAACAACCACCTACAATTAAAAATATGTTTTGGCTTCAAATAACCCACAAAGGGTTGATAAATCATATAAAAAAAACATGAATCAGTCAAGTTGTATGAGATGGTGCAGACAGCACCAGGAACTATCAAGCACTTCATTTTCAAGAATCCTAACCACTTGGCGATTTTGCAGCCTCAGTATCTTATGTATTGATTCATGTTAGAGGTAGCCTGTAAAAGAATTCACAGGCGAATGACAAGGGAGCCTTGTTTTTTTTTTTTAACATTTTAAAGAATTTGAAAAATTTCATCCCCACTTCTAACCCAAACTTTTAAGCCAATATCTGAAAATTCCTCCCCAGAATTCTGAATATATAATTTTAACTTGGCATATGTGTCCTAGTTTTGAAATTTTGTTCTAACATGGAACAGATTTTTATCACAACCCACACAAGTTCCTTTACGCCCTGGAGAAAAGATAAGGGATAAACTTTAAAGTCACCAAAAGAGAAAAAAAGAACAAAGATTAAAAATTTAGTAACAGTCATTCATTTGATTTGCTGGACTTGGATTCTTTTCAGTTCTGTAAACGCAGACAAAAGGTTCAGATTAGACACACAAGAGCCGGATTAAATATACCGTTGCTCAAAGTTTTAGCCACTTCCAATATCAGAAATTCATTATATATATATATATATATATATATATATGCATGCAGGTATGCAGAAAAATAGGAAAGAACACGTTAGGTAAATAATCCGGAGTTCCTTAGTATTTTTGCTTTTATTTTTAAAAAGACAGTGCTCCATACAGAAATAGAGCTTATATTATAATATTTAAAAGAAAAATATGATTCCTTCGCTACATAAGAGTTATGTTTCAAAAGCGAGAGCCGAGACCCTCAATATAATTTTTGAAATTAAGTTGAATTAAGGTGTCTGGTCTCGCTTCCTCGTCAAGCGAAAGAGATTAATAGACAGATAATAATGAAACAGAATCCTCTCGACACTTAACGACCTGCCGCAATGCCTTTTTAGATCAACTAAACGGCGACCGCTACTATCAGACTTGAAATAGGGACCCCAACATAACCTGACGTAAACTTTCCGAAGGGGACTGGTCTGTAGATAAAAATTAATTCTTAACTCTTCGACCACCTAACCAATATGGCTGACCCTAGCCGTTTCCATAGGAACTAATCTTGCAAGAGACCATACTTATAAACACGCGCAAACCACAAGATAGCTTATTCCCAAATTCTCGCTTGACGAGGAAGCGAGACCAGACACCTTAATTCAACTTAATTTCAAAAATTATATTGAGGGTCTCGGCTCTCGCTTTTGAAACTTAAGAACTCTTATGTAGCGAAGGAATCATATTTTTTTTTTTTTAAATATTATATATATTATATAAACAAGTTTTATTTGATGGAATAGTAATTGCGAGTTCAATACTTGGGCTGGCTAGTACAGATCTAGAATCAGTGGAAACGGGGCGAATAACTGAGCAGTACTAAATAAGAATTAGACGAGATGTCCCTAGATAGCGTCAGCGGAACGAGATCAATCGACGCCCTTAGATTATATAAAGGTCACTCGGATCGACGGCTGAAACGTTGATATGAGACTCGGTTGAAATGGGGGCGAACAATAACTGAGCCGTACTAAATAAGGACTAGACAAGGTATCTCTAAACATGAACAGCAGATTACACTGATAGATTAAAATAAAAAGGTTCAGTTCAAAATTTCTACCCTCCTGACGATAAACTACATCCGCGCCCTGGGTAAGATGATAAACTACATCCGACAGCAAGGCCTTTGATCAGGAGGTTTTGAGGAGCATGGAACCTCTTGATTGCAGGTGTTCCCAGGTCCACCCTGACGCGGGGTGGTAGCACCTGTCAGGGTCCCAGCCATAGACAAATAGTTAGCCCCCCCCCCAAAAAAAAAGGCGGTCAAAACTCTATGAAAATATAAAAATAGGTTTTAATACCACGCAATACTTTTTTTGCAAAAATTATTAACAGTACATTTTTTTTTAAATATTACCAGCAATAAAAATCTTGTCGGCATTAAATAAAAACCCATTGCGGCTGATATGCCGTAAAACAAAACAATCAAAATTTCCAGGTCACCAAAATTGACAAGCACTCGATTTAGCTTTAATCACTAGATCATCCACAGTAAATTTAAAATACATCCTGGTTCAGACAACATTCCCCTATTCTTCTTATTCTTATTCTACCACCACCACGTCCTCCTCCTTCTTCTCAACATGTGAAAGCCTTTTTGTTCGACGTAGGCCTTTTTCAAATACATCCTGGTTCCGACAACATTCCCCTATTCTTCTTATTCTTATTCTACCACCACCACGTCCTCCTCCTTCTTCTCAACATGTGAAAGCCTTTTTGTTCGACGTAGGCCTTTTTCAAATACATCCTGGTTCCGACAACATTCCCCTATTCTTCTTATTCTTATTCTACCACCACCACGTCCTCCTCCTTCTTCTCAACATGTGAAAGCCTTTTTGTTCGACGTAGGCCTTTTTCAAATACATCCTGGTTCCGACAACATTCCCCTATTCTTCTTATTCTTATTCTACCACCACCACGTCCTCCTCCTTCTTCTCAACATGTGAAAGCCTTTTTGTCCGACGTAGGCCTTTTTCAAATACATCCTGGTTCCGACAACATTCCCCTATTCTTCTTATTCTTATTCTACCACCACCATGTCCTCCTCCTTCTTCTCAACATGTGAAAGCCTTTTTGTTCGACGTAGGCCTTTTTCAAATACATCCTGGTTCCGACAACATTCCCCTATTCTTGACAGAGTTTCTATTATCAAAATTTGGGATACTTAAAACGTGGTAAAAAAAAAAAACTAAATTAAATCGGTTAGACTATATAGCTAAACACATATTTAAAAATAATTAAATTTAAAAGTTTAACATTTCAGCATGCCTTCCAATTCATGAGCATGTGTAGTCACGTCAACGTAAACATTACTTTAAGTCTGAATCTAAAAGGCCAAAACATGTCACACAAAATATCTTTCCCATTTTATCATTAGATTTTCTTAAAATTGTTCCGAGATATAAAAATTTTGTCTTTTTTGGCATAGTTTTTATTCATATCTACCAAATCCACCATCTCTCTCTATTTCATCATCATCATCGTCGTCTGACTTCTTATTTTGATTTGAATATAAAAAATTTATTTAGGAACTTGAAAATACAAACAGCAGTCTATACACGCTTTTACATTGTTCGGACTATTTCCTCATCTTTTTCATATTCACGACGTTTTGGCCGTTGTACGCTCCGACCTTCTTCAGGTGATATATGTCGGAATTTCCCCAAGGGCACATGGCCTAGTGGATAAAAGCGCTTGTTGAAGTAATCAAGTGACTTGACCCAAAGAGTTCTGAATTCAATACCTTGCCATAGCAGAGGTGAACAAAAACAAAGAGAGTTGAGTTACTAAAGGGAGATAACTGAAACTGAGATATCCAGAAATGGCATGTCACGTGGAACAAGAAAAAGCTACCCCGGTGGACTAAAATAAATAATGTCCGAACAATAATAGTTACAATACCTCATCTCAGAAATATAGACAGAAAATGGTAGTCTCCAGTGACAAAGTACCCAATTCTACTTGCTCTCAAAAAAAAAAAAAAATAAAAAAATAAAATAAGTAAATAAATAAAGTGGTGGGAGGTATATTCTTCAAAAATTCTTTAACTAGCCCCAGTCGGAAAATAGAGAGAAGCAATAATTTTGATATGAAAATCATATTCGTATCTGTAATCGTGAACAGTTAAAATTTCCTGTAAAGAGATTAAATGTCTGTATAAGAATTGAAAAAAAAAAAAAAAAAAATGCTGACCACAGCACTGTCAAAGCTTATTATATCGAAAGAGCAAAAGCAGCTACAATCGTTGTCTACAACAACAATAGTCACTTGATATTTCAGGTGTGAAAATACCTCTAAGTCTAAATAACGACAGTTGTAGTTCTTTCTTTATATATGCATAATTAACCAAGTGACATTCATTTCGTAAAGAGTTTTCTCTGCCTTCTCTTAAGAACTCTACAAATCTTCCGCCGTCAAAGATAATAGTCGCCGATACTCTCTTTATAAAGATAATAGAAAAAGTTGAATAAAAATTGCTTGGCCTGCTGATTTTTTTATTTTATTTATTTTTAGGATGAAGCAGGAAATGATGTCACTTGTTAAAAATAAAAGAAACAAAAACGAAAAGAAAGAAGTGTTTGAGAGTCCCTCCCCCCCAAAAAATGTAATGAATGATGTTAAAAAATAGAACAGTTCAATTTTAAGTGAAAGCGTTTTTTAATCTCCATCGTCAGCAACAGTCAACCAGAAAGAGAAAAAAAAAAATCAAGACTATAGTACATCAGGGAGCTCTCCTCCCCTTGTAAAATTACTTATATATAAATATGCAAAACTACTGGATATTCTAGGTACTACCAAAATGGGCGATTTTTTTCCCCAAAAAAATGAAGGAAAAAAAAAATTCAATACACCTTGTTTTAAAAAAATGCCAAAAATTTAATTCAAACGAAATTTTCAGTACTTATCATTAATGAGAAAGTTGTACGCTGAATAGGTCATTTTATTACAAAATTTTGAAAAAAATAAAGAACTTTTTGTGGGGTCTATTTCGCTCTCGTATTTCCGATATCATGGGTGTACTTTTTAATTTCGGGATTGTTCGTAAATTTCTTTCGGGATTGTTCGTAAATTTCTTTTACAATTATATAAAGAAAATCCCTGAAGATGTTATTTCAATAAAATATTTATACAATAGGTATGACAAATATGGAAAATTCGTCCTGAACCTTAATAAAAATAATTCAAATTTTTTTCGAGGAGTTTGTCTTTGCATAATTTAATAAAACATTATTTTCTTTCAGATTGGACAGAAAAAAATCTACACATTTGATTTTTAAAAAAATACTTTACGATTTTGAATTTAATTCCGTTGCTCTTTATAACAAGAGTTTCCTTTATTAAATGTTTGAGGAATCAAAAAATGTAAAGTTTAATGCCATTTTGGAGTGTGAATCATTTTTAAAAGAATCCTTTTTCATGTTATCAAATGTTAGGTTATTTATTTGGATGTTCAGAAAAAATAATTCGGAATTAGCGCCTTTGATTGAATACTAAGGATATGATAATTCAATAACTTTTAAATTCAAGATAAAAGAAAAAAGACACAAATTGGGTATATTTATATATTTTATGACATCAGACAGGTATGAAAATAATAAAAAGAAATAAAACAATGTAATTAAACTAAAAAAAATAATTCGGAATAGTATAAAAAATAAAACTATTCAAATAAGTTTCATAAAAGTGTATAGAATAATAAAAAATATATTCGGTAACTGTTGGTTATATAAGGATTAAAGAATTTATTTTTAAACATAAATACTAATTTCTTGATTATTGCAATGTTGTTACCTATTTATTTTACTTTTTATCTTTCGCGCGTTTTTTAAAAAAGGGATTACATTAAAAAAATTAGCGTGTGACCTATGACATTACAGGTTAGACGGTGTAAATAATTATTTTCATAATGTTTTTATTTTTTATTTTTAATAAGCATTTCTTTTACAAAATCCATTTAATTAATCGTTACTACATTTATTGACTTCGAAAGATCTCCAGGAATAATGTATGCTTACAAAGATACCTTTTAAATTTGTTGTTTACATTTTTCGTCTAGAATGGCGGTTCTGTAAGTGATGAGTGAATGTGCCACTGCTTTGAAATGTCTAAAAGTTTTGTGTGCCGTGTCCATTCAGAACGTGGGCGATCATGGCTCTCCGCAGCTTCCTCTATTACTCTAAGAATCTTTTGTCCCCTCGTCAGCTCATGTTCTACCATCCATTTACACAAGCTCGTTAGGCATGTTACTCGATGCATTCCCCTCTCAATCTTGCGTCAGTATGTCCTGTGAGTATCAAATTCTCTAAGCCCTCTTTCCTCATTATGTGTCCCAGAAGTTTAAGACTTTCTGATTCTAAGTACAAGTGTCCGTTTTGTTTCTATTTGAAGAACTAGAGTGGGGAAGGAAACGGAAAAAAAAAGAAAGAAAGAAAGAAAAATTATAAAGAAATAAAGTGGGGGAGACGTAAGGAGAGAAGAGATTACTCTTCTTTTTTTTTTCGTAGTTTGTAATTTAAGATTAAGTGAATCAGTCAACCATCCAGTGAGAATTTCCCAATGAACGAGGCTCATCTCAAAGCTAATGTGGGCAGACTCAAGTCATCGTTTGACTCGGATTTCATAGTTTTACTTTCCTTCTTGCCCAGCATGGTGTTGCCACCGACTGAACGTGTGGGATCCAGCAAGCAAAAAAAAAAAGTACTCAGTGCTGCGAGACAGACGTGCATCAAAGGAGAGAGAGAGAGAAACAACCTTTTGTCAGGTCAGGTGTAGGGTGCTTTCTGTGAGATATTTTTTTGATACAATTCCAAACTTTAAAGTAAACTAATTCCACTGTGAGACACGTTTTACAAGAAATTGGTAAATCTCTGAGGATAGAAAAAAATATATATCTGCCTCTTTTACATCAAACTTGTCTATATCAAGCAAAATGTCATTTTGTTTTTACTAGTCTAAGTTTGACTCAAAGTCATAGGCGTAGAGCACCTATTAATGATTGCATTTAAGACTTTACACTTTACAGTCGTAATAGTGCACAACCAGCGAAATTATTTGCTAGTACCAATGGTTACCAAAACGCGGCTCGTGAGTTTCACACATCTCTTACGTGTGGCTAGTGTAAATATGTCGCCTTAGATGATTTTCTTATCACAATTGATATAAAAAGGTAATTAAAAAATAATCAAGTTGTATCCTCATTTACGGAGTATGAAATGCAACCCCTAATGGATTAAAACCTAAGTTTAACGTACCCGGTTTGTTTAGTATAAAATATACAAGAATTTAAATCCTAGTTTTAATGTACTTAATTTGAATGCGATACTGCCTTTTCTTGCGGTCACTACTTCTAGATAAGGCGAAGAAAACAGTAGCAACCTAAATTTTCGCATGTAAATGAGGGTTGTCATCATTTGTCGAGTTGATGGATTGATTTGTTTAACGGCATACCGACTCCTTATGGGTCATTTAATGGCGACCATTTGTAGAGAAAAAAAAAGGAGAAAGAGAATACTTTTCAACACAGATATTTTCATGCATTTTTATATAACTAATGAATGATTAACGAAAGAAAATATGTTAGTGTGTACACGTACAATAGAAAAGATCGAGAAAAAGCCAGAGTTAGCTTCTGTGTGGTGTATGCGGGAAACAGATCACATGCCCGGATGACAAAGAACCCCTAGAAGAGAAAACTGGACAAGCTTTCTACCTACCGCGTTCTAGAATGAAAAGAGGATGAGGAAGATTATGTCCGTGCTTTTATAGTCTTGTAACAGTTCCACCAGGCGGGCGTCTAGGCAGACCATGTAGGAGTAAATCCCACATTCTTCAATCTTCAGTATAGAGGGCAGGAACGATGGATGATTAAGGAATTTTCAGATCAGCAACGTTTACAGAATAGTTTTTTTTTAACATCGGAATTTTATCCATTTTATTTTGTATAATATATCACTGTCATCGTTATTTTTAGTGGATACTCGTATTTGAGTAAACGCTTCGTTTATTTATTAAACAGCATATTTATTTTCGTCCACCGACTCAAATGATCGAGAAATCTTATTAAAGAAAAATTTACGCTGTCCGACATACACCACACAGAAGCTAACTCTGGCTTTTTCTCGATTTTTCTATTGTACGTGTACACACTAGCATATTTTATTTCGTTAATCATTCATTAGTTATATAAAAATACATGAAAATATCTGTGTTGAAATGTATTCTTTTTCTCCTCTCAAAGCAGAGGTAGCTACCGATTAACCAGACACGCCTTAACTAACTTGACGACGAAGAGCAATCGGTGAGATGAGGTCAAATGTTATGCCTTTAAGCGAAATTTCTCTCATAGATCTCTCGAAGTTTTTCTATTCTACAGTTTTGTATACAAAACAACGAAGAGACTTTTAGAATTTGTTTTTTTATTGATCCGACAAATTTTTATCACTTTAAACGTCATTTTTAGTGGATATCCTTATTTGAGATAGGCGATCTGTTTATTTAGTAAGCATTACATTTATTCATTTTCGTCTACCGGCCTGAATGTTCGAGAAATCTTATTGAAAAAAAACTTGCGCTCTCCGGCAGGAAATTATATATATATATATATATATATATATATATATATATATATATATATAATGTATGTATGTAGAGGAAAAACTATACCCAAAAGGTCATAATGTTTTTGCTAGAGTAGTTCTAACAGATGTACCAGTAGCGTAACGGATATCGACACGGGCAGAGTTCAAAATACGACCTAACCACATAAGCTCATTTTTGCATAAATACCCTTGAGAAAGTCAGGAATCAATCTCCTCTCTCCAGCCAAGCTATGGGTCAAATAACAGGGTAGAGTAGGCTCTTTAGCTCTGGGTGGCAATCAGTTAAAAAAGAAAAAGTAAATTACAAACCGTGAAAAAGGCAACAACAAACCACTCCCAAAATTCCAAAGAATGCATGCATAACATTTCACAGATAAAGTAAAGGAAACACTGAAGTGTCATGACCGTCTACGTTCTGAAGAGAAAAGACATTAAAAAAAAATGGAAATAAAAAAAACACTTGACTCTTATTAAGAAATTCCTTATTTTTAAGTGTTATATAATCCTAATGTAAAAATAATATTGTTTATTCATTTCCATGTCTCCAACATCAATAAATAAATAGATAGATAGATATTCGTAAATTAATTACACTATAGACTAATCTACTACTTATCAAAACTTAGTGCTATTATACTTCCTCTATCCAGCTGTATCTATTTCCATCCATAATCACCCTGAGAAAATGGGTGGGCCTGGATGCATAGTGGAAATCGTCGAATCTTTGCACAGTGAAAAAACTAAGATATAATGGAGGATTATTTTGTAGAATTTGTGTAATCAAAGATTCAAAGACCAAAAATTTTATCATCATCTTTGGCATCAGATCGCTACGTATTTATAACAGATTTAATATTAGTATTTATTGAATTTGTATTAAATTAAAAACGTTTTTATTTAGGTTGATTTTTCTTGATTGAAAACATAATTTTCCAGATGTTCAACTGTCATGACAAAAAGAATTTATGTACGGGAAGTAAATATATAGCGTTTTGAGTAGGGGTGTAAAAAGAATAATGGCACAAATTTTGTAACCTCTGGCATATTTTTTTTTTAAATGTAAAATCTGTCTCTTACGTATAATTACAGTTTTACGCCTGACCCCATTTATATCCTATATACGCATATTTAAATTGGAAAGGGTACCGTCCCTAAAAGGGTCAGTTTGAAGCTAATGAA
Source organism: Acanthosepion esculentum (assembly GCA_964036315.1). NCBI lineage: Eukaryota > Metazoa > Mollusca > Cephalopoda > Sepiida > Sepiidae > Acanthosepion > Acanthosepion esculentum. The sequence continues at coordinate 79,343,663 of OZ038488.1, forward strand.
ACTCCTATAGCACCAATAATGTTAACATTCATGATAAGGACTAAATGTTCCCGAAAGTATGCGAACAAAAACATGAATTTTGAATGGAATCACCAACGTTTTGATCTGGATGCGTAACAAATTATATGCAAACTGGAAAAATGTAATCGAAAAATTAAAGGGAAACCTTGACAGCCGATTTTTAATAAAACTTGTTTAACTGAATTCTTAGGCATAATTTACGTATAATGTAACAAACTAGTTTGGTAAGTTTATGAGATTTTACTATGTAACAATTTTTTTCATGTTTCATTTGACAATGTATTCCTAAAGATTAATCTGCAAGCCTTGGTGAGGGTTGTTCTTCGCCCAATATCCATTTAATGACAGTAAAAATAAATAGATAAATAAAATATAAAAGAGGGAGTTTTTAATCCCTTGGTTTGACCAAAGAAAAAGTGTAAATTTATTCAAATTTAATCGGAACAGGCTTTAATCGATAATCCTTCATTTTAGCGGCATAAAATAATCTGTCAAAATTCTGCTTCGTTTAAACAACGTAAACCATCATCTATAAAGGTTTTGATATTATAGCTGTTCTTTACTTAATTTTTTGTTTTATTTGCTGATTTTTGGTACAAGAACAGTCACGTTGTGTCAGCATTTATTTGCTGCATAATACGCCGTTACCCGTTTTAATAATGTTTAATTGTAATAAACATATATACTTTGGTTTTATTGATTTTACGCCGTTCAGAGAATAGCACTTTATTTTACGCCGCTTAAGTGAAGGATTATCCTTTAATCTTCAAATTTTCTTGCTAAGAAAAAAAAAGGTACAATTTTTATACTGTTAATTCACCAAATACAAGGCTCAAGTGCCACTCGAAGTAGAGGGTTATTAAACGAGATTGTTGTAAGGAACAAGAAAGGCAGTAAATGTATACACATGATGAGGTCACGTAGGATAGATATCGGTTGACCCTTGACTTGAAGAGACCAAGATTGTAGTTGGTAGGAAAACATCATCTCGAGAGTTTGTTTCCCCAAAATAACAATTCTGCGAAAGAAACTGTCCGAAAGGAACACGAAGTGAATGGGTGTGGTTTGCCATCGTGAACATATCATGTTGGGTACTTTCTGTGGGGGTCTGAACTGGTGGCACTAAGGAATGTAATTTATCTGAAGATCGGTCAGAGTAATAGCGATAAAGTTGTGAGGTACCGGCAACGTTTTATCGGTAGGATAAATAAGGACTGTAGGATAGAGATTAATTCATCATCCATAAGGCCGGGTAATCACTTCTGAACTCTGTGGAGGTCGGGCAGTGAGGACTGAGCAGCATCAGCCCGGATATGACAGCAATACTCCATTCTTTGTCCAATCTGACTTTTGTAAATGGCAGCAGGAGTCTGGTATTTTCTCGGGCGATACAAGGAACCAACCCTTCGTCCATCATCTTTAGTGATGCAATGGATATATGCATTCCATTTGAGGTCGGGAGTGAACTTTAGAGCCAGTAGGCATTCAAGGCAAAGGAGCCTCTTTGAGGGTATGACCATTCGTCAGGATTGGTGCAAGTTTAGGGTTTTTGTTCTGGGGCTATTGAATGTGACCAGTCAGCCATTGAGCTGTGAGACTTACGTCAGAGGAGAGATCAACTGTCAGGTACAGGTCATCCAGATATTTAAAGGCGCATCCATACACTGTAGTATCATCTGCATATATATTTATAGAGAGTGTTCTTCGGTAAATCGTTAGTATAAAGCGGAAAGAGGGTAGGGTGTGCCTTCGGGGACGTCATGATCTCATATGCCTCAGTGTACTGACCATTAACGACGACCTTCAAAGACCTGCCGGAAAAGAAGGACTTGATAACCAAGAGAAATCTCCCACTGTGCTCCTCTGTCAAAGGCTCTCAAGATTTCTAGGACGATCAATCTAGAGTTGTTTTGTAAAAATGCTGTTTGGGTTTTTTTTTTTGGTTTTTTTTTTTTAAAAAAAAGTGAAAGGTATAAAGTTTTTAAATTCGATTAATTTTTTTTTTCCATACATGACATTATCAGTAAGTTTTTGTAAATTTTCTAAGATTTCCTGAATAAGCGTCTTCGTGAGAAAGATTAAAAATTACCTAAAGTTCAAATCTTTAAAATTGCATTATTTGTACAGTCCCGTCTGAATAAAACATTTGCTTTGCCTTAAACAAGACGATAATCCGTTTAAAATTTCATTTTCTGCGTTTTTTTTTAGCGACTGCAGTCAACCGTCTGTTTTCTTTCAAGTTAACGTTTGCAATTATTGAATTGACTTCATAGTAAGATTTCCAGTCTTTCAACGAGAAAACAGAATTGTAAGGATGGCGACGCAGACGGTTGAGGGAGGCGAAGAATAAGCGCCAGGAAGCTAGGAGCTCCCGACATTTTTTTTTTTTTTTTTAGTGGGCGGTAGAGAGGCGCAAATATGAAAAAGAATCAAAGTTTGTGGCCGAGAGCAGAAGAAATTGATACCCACAAGAAAATAAAATAAAATGTTGAATGGGAAAACCGTTCGTAGTTAGAGTAACTTAGAATGAAAGAAAACGTAGTAAACACTTATGGCTACTTCAGCAACAACATCTTAACGTTTTACCATTGATAAAGTTTAGTCTGACACAAGGCTCAAGGAGCTATTATATTCTTTGCCCGCTCCCCTAGTTGCGTACTTGCATACTCACTGCGCAACTAGGTGAACCTGGATGGGAGAAAACATAATATACGATACATCTGCAGCGTTTATGTGGAATCAAAGACTCAAAATTTTATCATTTTTGGCATGAAATCGCCACGTATTGTCCTTTAATTTCCACTAAGGTATCTTTATTTAGGTACCTTCAAAAATTGGCGAAAAAAGTGGATACCCGATGAAAAAAAAATGCCCAAATAAAAACAGAAAATACCATTATCAATATCTGTTATTATTAAGAGGGAATATAAAAGGATTTTTTATGTAGATTTTTTTTATTTAATACTTTTTAGAATCTTCATAATTTTAGTTAAAAATGTTGTTTTCTGGCGTCAACGCGGGATCTTAAATTTGTACACGGAATTTGAGCATCTTCTTGCGCTGAAGAAGAAAAAAAAAAAAAAAAACACCGATTTGGAAATTCTAATCAGATAATTGCCGCATTTTAAGGAAACTTTCAGGACTTATTCAGAAACATTTTTAAGAATGTGTTACCCACTATCATTTAATTTCGAGAAATTCTTTTTGTATCGCTTAAATGTTTGTACTTGTCCTCGGAGAATTTAAATCAAGTTTTTTTTTTTTTTTTTGGTCAAACAGATCCAGTTACAGAAATTCTCTCCATTGTAAAATAAAAAAAATACCTTAAAAACTAAGACATTATTTAATTAGAAAGGTTGGAATTGCTTTTATGAATAAAATATATGACTACTTTTGTCTTAAAAGACATTTTTTCGATGAATAATGAATTTTACAAGAATTCTTTCGTTTTTAAAAAAATAATTAGAATAATTCACAAACTTTTAAATCTTTTTAAATTCTGTATTTGTAGCAATCCAGTAATAAATTAATACTATTTACTAATAAATGGAAAAGCCCACAATTCAGTATTTAAAAAAAACGAATTTTTTGTGTCGATTTTTTTGTAAATACAGACGTCCATACATGACATTATCAGAAGATTTTGTAAATTTTCTAAGATTTCCTGAATAAGCGTCTTCGTGAGAAAGATTAAAAATTACCTAAAGTTCAATAAAATTTTAGAATGCTTTTAATTTTTTTCAGAGTAATTAAAAATTATGAAAAAACGCAGCCACGTTGCATTCATGTATTTTTCAATTATGTCCGCCATATTTAAATTTCGCAAATATCAGGCTATCAATGAATAACTTAAAACGAAAAAAAAAACGATATATTTTAACTAAAATAATATTTATTTCAATTCAAATAAATTAAACTTTAAATCAGCTAATTTTTTTTCAAATAACTTTTCAGAAAGGTATATTTCATGTTATGTAGGGTTGACAGATCTATCAATATGGTCGGATTTATAGAGTATATAAATAAGGAGAAAAATATTCCAATCAATTTAAATTCGGTTCGAAATACACCAAATCATTTTACTTACTGGGAATATTAAATTTAATCTATTGGTTTGGAATTAAAACTAAATTAGAGATTCAAAAACTTCTTTTTCTAAATGCATTAGTTATAACTTTCTTATTAGTTATAACTTTACCTTGGATATTAATTTTCATGATTGAATGAAAACATAAGTTTGCAGACGTTCACTATAAACGTTATAGTTCAAATTTACTGCACGGGAAGTAAATATATACTGTTCTGAGATAGGTCCCAAAAAGTATAATACCGCCCCAGGCTACATGTGTGGGGGCACCAAGTAAAGATCGAACTGAATTTACACTTGTAATAACCTTAGATGGGTAATCTAAGGTGTATGTATATATATATCTTGAAGGTGGGGTCCTTTTCCTAATATCAATGCAGTATAAAATCTATCGCTGATTGTATTATCGATAACTGTAAAAACATATCAGAAATTACTTTTTCATTTACAAATGTCAAGATTGAAACCGTTTAGTTCATTGATATCTGCATATATTTTGTTTGAATTTCTGGGATGAGGAGTTATTTTACACTATACGGGCGATTGTTCTCATCCTTTAGACTGTGATGAAAGCCGGACGACACAAACAGCCAAAATGTTGTAATAACAAAGATATCAATGTACGCAGATATCAATGACGTAAGAATATTTTCTAAATCGATAAAAAAATATTTATTGATACTAAAAAAGAAAGTCTTGACTTGTGGAAGGTTTAATCTACAAAAATTATTTCTAAAAGGTTTTCCGTATGTTTTTTTTTTTTTTATTTTTTTTTTTTTTTTAAGTGTGGACCAATCTGTTTAAGTAGTTCCCAAAACCATTTACGTGGTTAACGGCTTCGAACGAGAAATCGGCGTTCGCGTTCCAGTCGAGTTTCGTTATATTCACTTTCGTGCAAATAGCCTTGGAAAAGGTATGAATCTATGTTCCTCCCAGCTAGGGGTTAAATAGTAGGGTAGACTGGGTTCTTTAGCAATTGGGTGGCAGTCAGTCCAGAAGGTGGATAACTCTGAATTCAAAACCGTATTTAGTTCTGGCGAAGCCCAATCTATGCAATTAATGAAAGTTTACGTTACAATGACTATGGTCCCGGCGGTCTTGACTGAAAGCAATTTCAAATTGGTCGGCACTGCAAGCGCATAAAAAAAAAAAACAAACAAAAACACTAAGACTTGTAATCAGTCGTTCACATATGTGCGCGTGCGCATGTGGCAACTGAAGAAGTGTTGAATAACACTTTATTACAATGAAATAATGAACGATTTTTTTTAATTGCTCTTGGTTAGGGTAATACATTTTTCATAAATAAACAGATAATTTATTGTAAATTTAAAAGCGACCAACAAAATAAATATCCACTAATTAATAAATCATGAGAACTAATGTCTACTTTATATCTTTATGCAACTTTGACAACAGCTTGTAAAACTTGGTACAAGCAATGAAGTGCCTAAACACGCAAAAAAAAAAAAAAAAAAAAAAATATCCGTTTACAAGAATGTCAACATTTCAAGTTTATATATACGAGTACGGTACCTGTCGCTTCGCTGATGGCAAGATGATCAAATTTTAAATGTAAGTTGTTTTCCCGTTTTAAATACTACATTTATTAGAAAATATATTTAGTTTAAATGCAAAATAAGTCATAAAAATGACTTCAAATGGCTGCACATTTTAGCTTATACTGTTTTCCCGTTACCCAGGGGTTGTTGCCAAACAGAAAGGGAAATTAGCCCGCGCGACACAGATATCAATTTTAATTTCATTTAAACTCTGGGAGTGTACTTTTGCGCATGTATATTGTATTTAATGAAAAGCATAAGCATATTTCTACCAAATTAAAGAGAATTAATAATACTTCTAATTATTACACGAAAAGTTCAATAAGATCTTATAATTATCCGATTTTTTTGAGTTTCAAAAATTTAACCTTTTTTTTTTCCTTTCACCAATCTGGATTTTATTGCTCAGGTTAGAGGTTAACTAGACTGAGTAAGAGTGAAATGTATTATCCTAAATGTCTTATTTTAAAGTGTGTGCATACGTGTACATTAAATGACAATTACATGTGTCTAACGCATGCAAAGTCAAATACAGACCGTGTGTGACGGACAGAGAATCTGCTCTTTTGTAATATAGATTAAAATTTACAAATAATCAGCGCATCTTTTGTAATATAGTTGCCTCTAACAGTAACTTGTCAAATGTTTGATCCAAAATTTCTATTTCCTTTTTAACGGAAGAAAGATAATTAACTGTTCTTGACTAAGAAAAAAAATAAATACCTACAAAATTGGGAAAACTGTTTGAAAATGGTAAGATGTTTTCGCTTGCAGAAAGAAAAAAAGCAAGGTAACCGCGTAAAAAATGTTTCGTACATTAATGATAATTTTTAAGATTCAAAATAGTTTATTTCCGTGGTTACCAACGTGTGTGTGTGTGGGGGGGGATTCGAGAAAGTGTTAACAGTGATTCTGTGTGAGTATTTATTTACTGTGTTCTTATGAGACAATTCACCTATATTACATCGTCCTGGGTAAGACGATAAACCACGTTCAACAGTAAAGCCTTTGATCAGGAGGTTTTGAGGAGCGTGGAATCAGCTCTTAATTGCTGGTGTTCCAAAGTCCACCCTGACCCAGGGTGATAGCACCTGTTAGGGTCCCAGCTATGAGCAAATAGTTAACACCCAAACTTGTGTAAAAATATGTTTTAATACCAGAAATACTTTGTAATAAAAAAAATTATTACCAGCAATAATTTTTTAAGGAAAACTTATCAGCAATACTTAAAAAAAAATACCAGCAATACAAACAGCTATACATTCTTTGGAAAAAATATGACCAGCTATAGATTTCTTCAAGAAAAAATATTACCAGAAATAGATTTTTGAAGAAAAACATTACCAGCAATAAAAATTTTGTCGGTATTAAATAACCCATTGAGGTTAATATGCCGTAAAACAAAACAAACCATCTATATTTCAATATTCTATTTTCTTGCTCTCTCTACTACCAGTGAATACTCTTATCATCATCATTATTATTATTATTTTAATATCACTTCATATGATTATTATTTTTAACAATTTCTCAATGTCTTCCCGAGTACTTCAACTGTCCTTTCGTTCTTTTATTTTACTCTTTCATGGATGCTATATTCTTTGGAAGCTTGTTCAGACGAAGTTAATGGCCTTTCCGACTTCCACCACGTGAATAGTAGTTCACTTTATTGAATGTCACAGCAAAAGGGGCATCAGGATTTTAGAGATGCTTAGGTCGGGCATGGCCAAAACAAAAAGGTTGGGTACACTATTTACATTATTCGGACTATTGTCCGAAACTTTGTCGCCATATTTATTACAACGTTTCGGCCGTTGTACGCTCCGGCCTTCTTTAGGTGGTTGGAATGTCGAACTGAACCCTTTATTTAGTTCGACATTCCAACCACCTGAAGAATGCCGGAGCGTACAACGGCCGAAACGTTGTAATAAATATGGCGACAATGGGTACAATAGTCCGAATAATGTAAATAGTGTACTTAATACCTCATCTCAGAAATATAGACAGATACAAAAAGGTTGGGAACAACTGATTTAGTTAGAGACTGTTTTTGTTGCATTGTGGAAATGTAGCCAGGTAGTGCGAGGCACTTGTAGCTTAAAAATGCCAGGCCTCATGAAAAGCGAGGTCAAAATAATTCTGTAGAAATCAAATTTTAGGCTTAAGTCGAAGAAATCAGCCAGAGATAAACCGGTAGTTTTGAATTCTGAGTGAATAATGGTAATGGGAATTCTAGCCGTTTCCTTATAAGGAAAGATTCTGCATTCATTGACCAAGCAGTCAGTACTGCTGTCGGTTGAAATTTATAAAATATTTTTATCAAAACAATTTTTCAAGAAAATAGGTTCCTCAAGTTTGGTAACTAGTCACTCTTTCCAGTATTGATGGGCTTCCTAATTAAAAATTTTTTTTTTTTTTTTAAGTTGTGTAACGTCAACATTACGTTACTATTTTTACTTAGTTTGGTTTGTTTTACGGCATATCAACCTCAATGCGTTATTTAATGCCGACAACTTTTTTTTTCCTGGTAATATTTTGTTTTATCAAAAATCTATTTCTTGTAATATTTTTTCCTCAAAATGTATAGCTAGTAATAGTTTTTTTTCAAAAACGTATTGCTGGTAAGTTTTTTTTTTCTTCAAAAATTTATTTCTGGTAATAATTTTTTACAAAGTATTTCTAGTATTAAAACCTATTTTTACACTTTTACAATGCTTTTTACCTCAGATTCGGGGTTAACTTTTTGCCCATAGCTGGGACCCTAACAGGTGCTACCACCCCGGGTCAGGGTGGACCTGGGAACACTAGCAATTAAGAGATTGTTCCATGCTGCTCAAAACTTCATGATAAGAGGCCTTGCTGTTGGATTTAGTTTATCGTCTTACCCAGGATTCGGATGTAGTTTATCGTCATACCCAGGACGGATTTTCACTTAGAGTTTTAAATATGCTATCCATTTTAGTTATTACTGCTGTTGAAAGACTTCAAGTGATGTGGTTTATGTTATACGTTACATTTCTTTCTTTGTTCTTTACCGAGACCTACACGCTTCACTCGCTCGGTGATATTTTTAACCTTCCATATGAAAGTCTCAATGACAATATTATTTAAAAACTACTCCTGGCATAGCTTATATTCAATTTCCTTATCTCTTATACTAAATTTGTTATAACTGATCCCTACACCGATGTATTTGAAAGGTTTTAGGGTATTTACTAATTCTGCATATATTTCTTTAAGGAAATTGGGCATAATTGAATTACATCATAATTGCATAAGACACAAGGAAAAAATGTGACGATATAACAATCCCAAATCCGCAAAACATGTTTCAGATTATAGATGCGGAATTAACGGATCCTTTTGGAGAAAATATCAACTGAACAGATAAACAAAGCGGAGAAGTAAGATCTGGGAGAGTAATGAGCAAGAAATGGCTGGGAGACTAATACATGCCTTGGTGACGTCGGATACCCAGGTTTTAAAAACACAGCATACCTGACTAATCTCGGATTGTCACGAACAGAAAAAAAAAAAAAAAAGGAAATAGTCTTCAAGAGCGGGAAGTGGGTGTATCTGTATAGATTCCTATACCGAGAAAAAGAGAAAAAATGCTTGGTTGTGAGCTATTTCTTAGGGACCCTGGATTAATGACAATGACGCTTCAGCCTTGAAACCATGCCCGACTGGTAGGTTTTAATCTGATTATGGCATTGTAAGATGCACTGCTGAAGTTGCATTATATATTACACACACACACTATATATATAAATAATGACCATTTTATTATCATTATCCCTGTAATTACAAAAGATTGTTTACCTAAATAATAAGCATCATCCTGAAATACCAGGGTCGACCGGTTTTTAACGTAATATATTCTTTGTTTTAAATAATTCTTTGTGCAAATGGAGGCTAGAACAGGGAGTAGGAGAGATAGTTAAAAGCCAAATATTGCTTAGAGCTACAAAGAGTAAGTAAGTAGTTATGTGGAGCTATTGTCGCCCAAGTCCTGAAAGGACACGACACCTTGTTAAACGTGTGTGTGTTTATCCCTTTAATATTCGAGAAATTAAAGAAAATGCCTCTTTAAGATTTTTGGAATACTCAGGCCGATATACGAAAACAAAATAGTCTAATATAAACGGAGCAACTAATCAGGTATTGCTATCCATTAAAAAAAAGTTTAAAGTCATAAAAATATGTCTGATTATAAAAATCGACTATTACTTTTTAGAAATACGTATGTTTACTTTAATTTATAGGTAAATAAATATCCAAACAAAAACATGGAATTTGAAAACCATTTGTTTGCTTTTTTTTTCTTTTATTCTGTTGCAACCGCTTCGTTCATTTGAGAACAACTGAAATATATATATATGTGTGTGCGTGCGCGCGCACACACACACACACACACACATATATATATATATATTACTTCAAATAACGTTTTAGGTTCAAGTTTGAAGTTATAAAAATATGTCGGATTAAAAAATAAATCCATTAATAATTCTCTACAAAATACATACGTACTCACAGACAAGAGAATTGGGGCTGAAAGTTATCGTCCCAATCAAGAAAATTTAAAATAGTGTTTGTTTGGTCAAATTTTTGGACGTCGGTAAGAAGACCGATAACTTTTCAGCACCCCTTTATAAACATAAACAAAGACACGAAATTTGTAATCTTAATGGAGAGCCTATAGTTAGTAATTGAAAACTAAAAGGCTACATTCGAAATCCCGGCCTTTCACCTGAGATCAAACGCCGACCAGGCCATTGGTACTGCAGTGAAATTGTCACTCACGTAGGCCTGCTTCTCTCAAACTGATGCCATTTTTTTTTCTCTCTTCCTCCGCGGGAAAGTTTACGATCTGTTTGTCTATAAATAGTTTTCAAGGCCTTATAAATGGGGATATGAAAGTAGACAGAGTAGTTGGCTCATAAATATAAAAAAGCCCCTGTTTCTTGTTAAATAAATCGGCAAGGTCGGATTCACGTCTAATTACAGCCGGCGTCTTCTCACACAGCACATTTTAAAAAACAAACTATTTCATTTGTTAAATGTACAGTACTAATTACTATACAGTGAATACTGACAAAGCAAGCGCAGTTTAAAACATGACAAACTTTTTTGTGAATGTTTTCTATCTTACTTTCAAGTTATTTAATCTATCTTAAGATAGAACTAGAAATATATTTCAGAAAATATTTTAATAGATTTTCTTTTCAGAATGTTCGAAAAATTTATATATGATCGTTTTTAAGATTAAGCAAACAAAAGAAAACGATTGCTCCTAAAAAAAGGAAATCTTGAAAACCTCAGACGCGAATCAAGAAGAAAACCATATTTCCAATATCTTCGCATTCCATCTCTCCCACAATATACACTTACAGTGTCATTTTCTGTAATTATTATTATTATAATTAATAACAATAATTTACAATTATAATAAAACACACAATAAGAAATAATATTATTATAATAAAATATTAATAACAATAGTAATTACAACGGTAATTTTTTTTTTCCAAAACTTACGTTATTTTCTAACATTAAAAAAAATTGTAAACAATTTTTTTTTACGATTTGCATTAATTTTATTTTCTTAAACAATTTCGATTTTCAATACTTTTCTTTCAATGTTAAAAAAAAAACAAAGAAAAAAAGTGAAATTTGTCAGGAAAAGAAAAATCAATAGGAAACATGCGTCACTTAAGTTTTAAAAACTAATCGATCATACTTTTTTCTTTTTACTGTAGTTTTTTTTTTCCAGAAAAAGAAAAAAAATTAGGAGACGTTTTTAATGTTTCTTTGATTTTAGACTAATTATCTCGTACGTTTCTCCATGAATTAACTTTTTCAAAAAGTCAATAGGCAGTTGTTGAGTTATTGTTTAAATTTTTAAACTAAATAAGTACAAAATTTGTGTTACACCTTGTTTTTATTATATTTTAGAAAATCTGTTTCGCTATTTGTTAAATAAAAAAGAAAATTATACAAAATTCAAGGCAAAACAATTCAAATTTCCAATAAAATTTCCTTCACCACATCAAATCGCACGACTTGGGTATTCTTTTTTAACGAGACGAGGATTTTGTATGCGTGTTAAGTTAAATGAACTTCGTCTGAAATTAAATAAAAAAAATAAACGAATAAAATTAAGATGAAAATTTATATAATCTTTATTCTTTATTATTTATTTTCCAAATTATTGGAAAAAAAAAGTCTGAAATTTATTTTCGAAGTTAAAACGTACTTTTCTACATTTTAAAAGTATTTATTTTTTAAAAGAATAAAAATTAAAAATACTTTTAAAATGATAGTGTAAGCAATAAAGAGGTCTTTTACTTCTCTAGCCTTCAAAAAGTTTTGGTATCTTCGTCACCCACCTCCAATCAAAACACACTGATTACTTATGTTTGTAAACGCTGAAAACACCCCCACATTTTTCTTTTTTGTACGATAGTCATTTTCTGGGAATAAAGGTGAAAAAAACCTATGAATGATATTTGTGGAGTGACTGAAGTCACGTGACCATGCGAGCCAATTTTATTTTTTTAACTAACAATTCCATGTCCAATAATTCGTTATTCACAAGGTTTTTGTTTTATATTTTTCAATGTATAAAGAAAAAATGTTGAATTTTTTTATGAATTATAAGATTCATTCAAAATAGAAAATAGTTTTTTTGTCAGTTCTTAAACTAAAGAAAATAATAGTAAGACAATAGCATATGAGATTTCATTATGTTCTCCCTCCCCTCAACAGATTAGTTAGTACATACGCTCTTTTTTGTTTAGTTTTTTTTTATATATACACAACGTCATATCGCAAATACATTTTTCAAAAATGTTATGAACTAAAAAGAATTAAAAATGATAATGCGTTTTCTGTGCTTATTAATTATCTCTAGATCAGTCACGTGATCAAAGACTTCGCCCCCCTGTGCCTGCAACCCAACTACTAACTTTTCCAACTCGTACGTAGTGAACATTGCTAACAAAAAACAATGTCCAAAGTTTTAAAATAAAATCTGATGAAAAAAAAAAAAAAAAAAAAAAGTACGAATTTCATCTAAAATTTTAAACAAAGTAATTTCTACTTGACAAGGTGAGTGTTCTTAGTGTGACACAAGGCCATCATAGCATTTGCTTGGGGATCCAAGCAATAGGAAAAGAATCGAACTTCTTACTGAACCATCGTTCGTATAACTAAGTTTGGCACTTTTCAGTTATATGACTATACAAACGAATCCAAGCTAGAAGCTCTAGCTGTAGAAAATTGACCAGGGAAGATCGTGAGATACTATATTTTATTTTTAACAATTAAAATTTTAAGATAATATTTATTAAATTATTAAAACAAATACAACTTCACTAGCATTTTAAAATTATATGAAAAGTGCCCTAATTTTCTAGTCTGACACAGGACAATCGTATAGGGTGTCAAATTAGTGAGCGAATAAAAGCTAAGACTACATTACAACTACATTTTCTAATTTTTGTTTATGGTATCTTAATTGTCAAACTCTAAGAAGGCTATTTTTTTTTATTCAATATAAATCATGCCCCAATAAAACAAGTTTGCTTACTACATAAAAAAGGTGAATTTTTTTATATGACAGTGAAAAAAAAAAATTCTGACCACTTTCCTTGTTTTGTCGGTAAGAAAAAAAGCAAAAGCCTGTGATCTGATTTTTAATAGATTTCGTTATCATGTTTTAAATTTATCGACGAGGTCAAGAGTTATTATTAGTAGTAGTGATTAAAAAAAAATAATGATAGCAAAAAAAAAAAAAAAAAAAAAATTCAAATCGGGGGGAACTGATCTCACGTAGTCACGGCTACAAAAGCAGAAACTTAAATGAATTCAACAAAAAACTAATCACTTTGTCGAAATTACTAATATATATTTTTCATTTTTACTCTTTCATTTAATTTCTTGTCGAAGTAATAAAACAAAAAAGCTATATTTATAAAGCCATTTTTGTTTTGTTTTACGAAGGTTAACAAATTGAAATTGTTTTTAATGACAGTTGGTAAATCGAAATCAACATAGCTACGTACAAAAAACAAAAAAAAAATCTTAAAAAACGTCTCCATCTTCTAACTTCAAGTTATTCGCTCTGATTAGTTCGTTTCAATGACAATTTGACAAGTGAATATTTATTGTTTACAAAAAGGAAAGTTTCCAGTCAAAATTCGGGTACTACTTTAATGGATAACTCGTTAAAAAAAAAAAAAGAAAAAAAAATTGTAAATAATTTTTTGTACATTCGCATTCTTTATACCTTTCTTAGACTGTGACATTTGTCAGAATCTAAAAATATTGATCTGTTATCGATTTAGAAGGGGTCTTCTTAAGTCATGCTAATAAAGTTTGTGTAGAAAAAAAAGTGAAGCTTCATCTCAGAAGAAATATTTCTGTTAGTTACATTTCAAGTTTGTCAACCCAATCTTCTTTTAATGAACAGAAATGTACTTTTTAAAGTTGTTCGCAAACGAATATTTTAAAATAAATTAATTATCTTGTCAAGAAAAAAAAAAGACCAACTGTTTTTATTGAACAACAATATAGATTTTTAAATTTATTTTAATATATTGAATAAAAATAAATTTCTTGAAAAAAAAAAAAAAAAAAAACAAATAAGGGGAGGAATCCCACAATTTCCACTGATGAAAATATTTACACCCCCGCCCACTAACAGTTCTTTACTCCACACTTCTAATTGCGTAACGAAAGGGTACAATGTCATTTAAAAATAAAACAAATAATCAACTCCAAAGAAGATGTGTCATGTCAAAGAGCGATTCAAGCCTTTACCTCATCTTACAAATCGTAGCGGCGACAGGTATAGCCACGAAATAATTATTCATTTTTCTTTAAAGGTTTTGTCACTTGTGGAATTGGGGATTAACTAACTTCATTTGAAAATTATCATTGTTGTAAAATGTAAAGACAGTTACGTTATCTGTTTAGAGATTTGTTTAACCTTCTTCGCAACAGTGATATAATCTTCGGATTTTATTTTTAATTTTATGATAAAATTAAAATTCAATTGAAATACTCCCAAAGCAAAACTACTTTAATTACTTAGGTTTGTTTGGTTAGTTTATAATTGAATTGAAACACGCTATTAGTTTCTCTTATTTAGCGAATATGTAAAATACGTCAGTAAAAATCGTTAATCCTATCAAAAGTTCTTTTCTCGAGCCAGCATAGATTGTTAAACTTTTTTTTTTTTTAATCATTTCACCCCATGGGGTGAAGTGATTAAAAAAAATGGGCCCAAGCAAGGCAATAAAGCCACTAAGATGCAAGGGGTTACTGAGTGTAAGGGAATATGTGAAATAAAACAATTAAGAACAATAACAGAACAAAATTTACAATATTTCGGCCGGTGTACCCCCCGGCCTTCTTAAAGTGTTCGTCATCGTACTCCGTAACCTCGAAATTATTAAATCTTTGTGTGTGTGTGTGTGTGTGTGTGTGTGTGTGTGTGTGTGTGTGTGTGTGTGTGTGTGAGGGGGACTGGTAGATTGTTCCTAAGTCCACTCTTCCTGCTTAAGGAATATTTCAGATTAATTACTCGATTTTTTTTTTGTTTTTTATTATTCACCATTTGTGTCGCTTGTCGGTTTCTTCCACTGAACCAGGGTATATGATCAATCGCCAGGAGGTGAGGTATGTTTTACTTTTTTTTTTTTTAACCAACGCCTTAATCCACTAGGCCATATGGATCGAATTTTCTAGCAGTTCTAAGTTCAATCCGTGAACTGGTTCGGTGGAAGAAACGAACAAGCGACACAAAAGAAGATGAATGAATCTTAATCTTCCTTAACTGCTATACCTCCACCCCCAAAGCATGGAAAATTGAATGAAAACAATCTAAACTCGTGAATTGAATAAACTAAAAGGATTCGATTCAACGTTCCGAGAAGGTTACCGATGGTGACAACTATCTGAAGAAGGTCAGAGCGTACAACGGCCGAAACGTTGTGAGTATAACCAAGATAAACATGCTGGTGCCGGTCTCAGTGACAGGGCTTATATTGCCGTAAATCCGTTTTCGACAGTTTGTCACAATATAATATATATATATATATATATATATATATATATATATTATTGTTACAAACAGTTGAAAAAGGATTTTTTTTTAGTAACTAGCTGATTGAATCCTGCCAGAGAAACCATAATGATTTCGAACACTAAACTTAAAATTATATCGCCGTAAAATTTAATTCTTCAGAAAATGAAATATTGTCCGGCCCTCTCCTGAGTACATAAGAGTTTTCGGAAAATTTATCTTTGATAATCCATATAAAACCGAAGTTCTGTATGTGCAAATTACAGGTAAACCGAAACGAAACCAGAGAAAGTGAGGTAAAAATCAGTTTTTTTTTGTGTAATATACGCGCGTGTGTTGTACTTTAAAATCTTGCACACAAGATCAAGCCGCATCACTTTTGAAATAAAAGAAAAAAAAAAATAGGAGGTACTTTTTTTAATTTTTTTTAAATAGCTAATAAATATGTTTTAAATCTAGAATTGAAGAGTAATAACCAATTGTGTATCCATAATTAGCAATTATGGATGCAAATTTAACTACAAACACACATAAATAAATAAATAAATAAATAAACAATATTAACGTTTTCACGACCAACAATGACGACAATTTCTTACTTACGTATAAAGTCCGATAGGATTTGTTAAAAAGAGGAAATCCGTTCACTTTGCTGAGCGAGTCTCCAATCGTTCGGGTAGATGGGGTAATGATGGGGGGTGATGAACCGTCATCAGTTTTGTTTGTTGTCGATTCCCCGACCGTTTTATTGAAGGGAAAAAAATCATAAAGGGGCAAGGACATAGATCCGAGGAGTCCCTGATTGAAGACTAGCAAAGTTGCAAGCAAAAGAAAGGATTTTGGACACAAACAGCACAGCTGAGAGAACCGGTGGTAGGAAGCAACAATGGAGGTACTGGTTACTGTCCTCAATACATCGGCACACATTACTATACTCCCAGCTCGGCATGGAGCGATGGGGCTTGACAGGACCACAAATTTCTGCAGGGGAACAAGAGTAACGTTCACATCCTAACCAACGAAAAAGATCCAGAATTTTCGTCTTTTTCTTCACCTTATAAACAACTGTCGGCTTTCTCTTGCGTTCTTTATTGTAATCCTCTTCCAATAATAAGAAAATGTATGATTTTGTAAGAATTGTTGGTAAGGACAGGTTCCTTTTTCTCTGCAATGAGAAAGGTAATAAAAGCTGTACAAACCAATATTTTAAAATACAAAGAAATATTAGTAATAATAATCCAGAAATTTTTTCCACGGAGTTGGTAGAATTTCCAAATTTTAAGATCTGTCGTTTTCGTCCAGTATCGTGATATGAGCGCAGATAATGACGGTTGCACTTAAAATAAAGTGCTTGGTGTCGAGAACTGTTGTCCTCGTGCTGATCTTTAATTTTAATGTTAACAGTGTCGTTGTAGATAGTAATTCCTTGGTAATGTAATTTTTTCACATTAATTGTAATTTCGCTGTACGTGTCGTAATTAATTCCACTGCGTTCTTCTTTTTTGTTAGGAAAAGAAAAATTAAAGCTGCCGTTATAATGGTTACCAATAGAATAAACACTATAGTGACGATGATAATAATAATGATTATTATTATAATAACAATAAGAGCGGTTGTGTGGATCGTCCTTGGAGAATTCTGCTTCTCTCATGTCGATAGAATCTCTCTAGGAACGATCATTCGATTTTTGGTGAGGTAGCTGAAAGCAAGATCGAACCGGGAGAAAAAAAAAGAAAAAAAAAAAAAAAGAAAACAAAGAAAAAAAAAGTTAGGATCCAGGCAGAACGTAGCGACAGCAGAGAAGAAACATACAGGAACTGAATTTAAACTTCTTCCAAGTAATAAAGTAATCAATTTAATAATGTAACATTTTTTTCCTTCCAAGTTGTTTTTTGGGGGTTTTTTTTCTTAATAAAAGAAGAAGCGATGTAACGTCCTCGGCCACTGCATTTTCTCAAACTTGTTCCATCTTCATTCTACTTATTCTCTTGAAGAAACTAAACTTTTTTCTTCTTTTTCTGCCGCTCGGACGACGACAGCGGTCATAGTCACGGTGTGAGGGAGAAACTGTAGTCGTAGTAGGAGAAAGCCGAAAAGTAGGAGGTAAGTAAGTAAGTAAAATAAATAAATAAATAAATAAACGGTAGTAGCAGCAGCAGTAGCGAGCACTTGTTCTTTCTCACACACCCAAAAAGCTGAATTATACACTACAAACAGAAGTTTTCTTTCTTTCTTTCTTTCTTTAAGTTTTGGTTATCCTGTTTTTTTTTTTCTTGTTTTTATTTTTATTTTATCATCAAGGAAAAGTGCATTGGTGATTTATTTTTTAACGTTTCTGGATTTATTTTCTCCTCTTAAAAACTACAAAAGAAAAATGAAGACTGTGCAGCTTCAGACCCATAAAACTAAAAGCAAAAACACTGCAAACATGGGACTGAGCCGGCTTAATTATCACACTCGCTTTTTGACTCCGCTATTTCCCAACTTTTAAACAATTATGTTTTAGTTACTCAAACTCAACTGTGTATTAAAAAAGATGCATAACATGCGATTTAAACTAATTTAAATTATATTACTATGATTATCACCTTAACAAAAAGAACGATTTACAAGGATGACTATTTTACTATCATATCGTCATTATTATCTTAAGTAGTTATGACCATTATTCCAACTAAGCTATTATTTCCAGTAGTAGTCAATGATTTCATCACGAGAGCCACAGTGTCACGCAGTAGCGTACTATACTCCCACTCTGACCCTTAAGAAAAGTGGGGTCTGCTTCAAACGTATTCTCTCGTGTTTTGTACAAAATGCATTTTATATAAGTCATAACCATTTACAGAACTTTGTTCAGTCTATCTTTATTTTACGCAAAATTGTAGTAGATCGTTGTGTCAAAGTCCGGTACGTAACTCTCTCTCTCTCTCTCTCTCCCTCTCCCTCTCTCTCTCTCTCTCGCTCATCGCGGGAGTTAACTTAAAACACAGAAATTTAAAAAACAATTTGTTTAACATTCGGTTGTATAGAACAATTTTTAACGCGACTATAATTTTACTTAGCTTAATTTTTACACAACTTTTTTCGTCTTTTTAAAAATATTCTAAAAACCCTACTTAATTTTTTGTAACATTTTCAACACCAACAGAAATGCATAAAAAAACCTCAATTAAAAAAAAAATCCAATTGTTTATATAGCATTTTGTTCCTTCCATAATTATTTGTTTCGGCCTTTTGGTTTTGACTTTGAGGCATAATGTTTTTTAATTGTTAATTAAAGTCCAGTCCTAGCGGTCCTGTTTCCCTCCTGGGGATAGGGTTAATCCCTGGTACCTGAGCCCCCCCCCCCAAGTGAGAAGTGCTGATATTATTGGATTATTTTGGTTCTCGGGTCTCGTGTAAGCGTGGTACCCGCGCTTTAAGCTCGGCCTTGTGCCACATTCCGTTCGAGTGAGCGTTCGACTAAATTAAATACCATCAAACTAAAACGAAATAAAGACTCACACGGTAACATTGTCATTTTTCATAAACCAGAAACATTGTGAGGTCAGGTAAAAAAGTTAACTTTTTTTTTCTTCTCAGTTCATACCTGACTATGTTTTTAAAATACATCTGTAAATAACATGAAACAAGTTTCTTTTTCATGATCTTTAACCTGATTTTTTTTTCTGATGATCGATACCGGTCGTTATTTCTTTTATTTTCACTTTATTTTTAAATAATGCATTTAAATTTATTTATTTTAAATTTGATTTCAAATACTAAAAAAATGTTTGAAGTCAATGCGCAAGCGAAAACAAAAGATGGAGGGAAAAAAAGTAATAATAAAAGAGATTTGTATTTCCTGTGTAAAGAAACGGACATTTCATAACTGATTTTAGTTTTTGAGAACAAAAAGTTCTCAAAGACTAAAATCGATTTTGATAGTGGATAAATACGCCACAAAGTGGCATTGTGATTGATGAGAGTTGGTAATTATGCTACTGCAGTTTTTTTTTTCAGTACACTTTCACCACCGCCATAAATGCAGATAAATTTGTCTTTCTTTATTTTATTGTTCATCAATGTTAATAAACGTACGAGCAGTAACAGCTATTGGATTGATGTAATTAAAATTAAAACGTTAATCTCGAAAACCATGTTCGATTGCTATCTGGGAAAGCAGCCGATTTTGATTTTTTATCCAAAACCAATCGAAAGGTTTCCCTCCAAATTCCGAGAAGTTTAATTCGGAGCCTACCTGTAGCTTATAAAAGAGGGCCTTGGATTTAATTGAAGGAGTCGACGGACATTTGCTGCTGGAACCCATGTCCTCGCGGTCCAGAAAGAAAAACAATACAGAAGAAATTTAACAACCACCTAATAAGAATTGAAAGGAACATCAAAATTGCTCCTACATCAAGGAAAAGGTTTTGGCTGGTGTGATTGTTCTATTCTTCGCTCTTATCACGATCTTTGCTTCGAAAATTGTACCAATTCTTTGAAAAATATTCAGAGAAGTATTTTCTACATTTTATATGTTGTTTTCTTTTCTGAGGACCTTATGCAGCGTTATAATTTTTATTGTAAAAGAAAAATGGCATACTTCATTTGCATTGATTATTTTTACATATATGTTATTGACCATCATTTGGCACACAATGCATTTAATTTGTGTAAATCTTTCAATTTAGTGTGTTAAAAATAAATTTATCGTTTGTTCTTGAATTCTGGCTTTGTGTGTACCCATATAAATTAAAAATGTTACCTCAAACATTTGTTTGAACTATTTTTTTTTTTTTTTTGTAGAGTTTTATTTTTTATTTTTTTACCAAATAAAGAATTACTTTAAATGCGGAGTCAGGGTGCTTACAATAGCAGGGGCCACGCACGAAAAATAAGTAGGGTGAGGCTAGAGATCGTAACGGAATTTCTGGATTACGATTGCTTTTCGTTATGCGATAATCGTAGGCAAATTAGCTACCCTTTTCTTTCTTCATCTACCCGTTCTCTTCGCAGTATTTGTATTGTGATTCTTAATCTACCCCCCACCCACATACACACACACTATATCTTTCCGTCTGCCGCACGAAACTCGTGAGTGAGTTTAATGACCGAATAATATTTTTGTGACAAAGGATTCGTGGCTTTTGAAATTTGGATGCAGTAGAAGCTTCAAAATACCATTGACATAAGAAGTGACCAATGGAAAATCGAATTGGCGCCTACCTGTCTCAAGACCTTTTCTGATGTTTCTGAGAAAATTTTTTTGAAAAGATAGGTCCTATAGCGTCAGCCCGTTGGCAAAACGCGCCAAAGAATAGTTGATTCTTAAACGAAAGACAAAAGAAGACTAACGCTAGAATGCAAAGGAAAAAATAAATAACTATATCCGGATTTCATTTCACAATTCGTTAACTAGTTAAAGAATAATCGATAATTAAATTATTTTTACCGAGTTTCATAATGACACATAATTAAAGGTGAACATTTTTTTAGACTTCTTCAAATCAAATAATCATACCACACGATATTTTTACAAATATATTTTCAGAACATGGCATTTTTATGGCGCGCAAAAATTCTAAAGAATAATACCAAACAATAGAATTTTTTTTAACTGATCTCATAGACTAATCACATATTTTCACCTCCTAACATTTTTTACATGCAAAAATTAAAGTAACACTTTTCCTTATTATATTTACATAAGAACTGCTTAACTTGCATCTGAATTAATTTACACATGTCTTAGGCTGAGTATTTTTACGCTTCAAAAAATTAAAGAACGATATCATATCTTATTTTTTTACCTGATCTCATAT
>OZ038488.1:79372729-79396375 GCA_964036315.1 Acanthosepion esculentum
ATAGACTCTTTAGAGGGAGGACACCACAACAAAGACAAAAAGCGACGGTTATTTGTTGCTTCATATATTTTTTCGTATGACTTCGTTTCATGTCATTTTACGTTTATACTGTAAAATATTTAAGTAACAGTCATATTTTCCCAATGGTGGGTCGGTGCAAGGGTCTTGTGACCCCGCTCCGCTGAATCTATAACACGTCCTGACTCTACTACATCTCAATTTTCATAAGGTAGTAAATCATATAAAATACACATTTTATTGTAACCTAATTATGTACAATAATGGACCATGTGCAATATAGGTGAACAATTCGAGTAGAAACATTGAAAATAAATACAATGTATCTGAATACAAATTAAAGACATGTCATAAAAGATCATACAATCTTCAATAAATCAACAAAGTTTTTTAACATCAACTTGAGAAATTTTCTTGTAAAAAAATTGAATAATTTTTTTAACGTATTCAATATCATGGATAACAAATAGTGAATTTTATATATATTTTTTTTTTTCTAAATTTAGTATGAGCAAAACAGGTTCATGGACTGGACAAAAAAAAGGACACCAGAATGTCAAAATGTATGAAAATCCTTTAAATAGTGAGCTGTGTTTATTTTAATTTGTAACGTCTATAAATGTAGGCAGAAAAAAAGCAAATGTTGTTAAGATAGCGAAAGTCACAAGTCACTGTCCAGTATCCTCAATCAGCCGTCACCGGTTGAAGGGTTCGGGCTGCACTGATAATTTAATAGCCTAAATCATCGCGCTTGTTGTGAGAGTATCACTCGGCCATTTTCAACAAAATAAATTACTATTAATGATTTTTATTTGAGATTTTTTTTACAATTTTCTTACAAATAACACTAAGATTATTACGATAAAATGTTACATATTTTAGTCGTTTTCACAGGCACAAGTCAGTGAACAACGATACTTTTGAAGGCGAGAACAACAACGAGTAATTAATAATAACGAATTTTTCCATTGTGTTTTGGTTTTAAATACAAACTGACAATTGTTTTTTATTCTGTTGTTTTTAATGTCCTGTCTCTTCAGGACATAGAGGATCAGGACCCTTACTTAATGCCGAAATCTAAATATTTTTAATGCAATTGTATGCCTTCAACTACAGATAAATTGTTGGTAATTTCACTATAAATTGGTATAGTTGGTAATTTCACTATCATAGCTATTGTTTGTTATTCCTCTTATAGGTATTGTTGGTTTGTTAATTTTGTTTAGGCGTATATAAACCTCTATGGGGACACCTCAGTGTGGTATTATGGTTAGCAAGCTTGTCTCGCTATCTCAGATACGACTGAAAAGTGAGTTCGATCCTCACTGGGTACCCCATACTTTCGGCCTTGTGCCCCATGTAAGCTACGTTTAGAGAATAACTATATTAACCTGTATATAAGTTATTTAATGCTGAAATCTAAATATTATTTCCGTCAATCTGCTTTCACAATACAGGGTGGATTCTTTAAGTGTAAGAAAATTTAAATGCTATATGCCCATAAAAATAACAACTGTCATCGTGAGTCATTTGCTGCTTAGAAAGCAACCGAGCGCCAAGTTCGTCTCCTGACATTGATGAAAAGCTGCAAAGGCAAATTCAGTAAAAAAAAAAGAAAGAAAAATGCCAAGATGTACTATGACGCTTGTTAGATTGTATACAATATTTAATTTCTCAGAATCTTGTCTTTCGTGACCATACAGATGATATAAACCGAAATAGAAACCCTAGAAATTGTTCTGCCACTTTTGCATTTATCAAAGTCTGACCCAGCTATAAGAGATCTTCTTCTTCTTCTTCTTCTTCTTCTTCTTCTTCTTCTTCTTCTTCTTCTTCTTCTTCTTCTTCTTCTATGTGCTATGTCCCTTCAGGGCGTAGGAGTCATGGTCCTCCGTATCTACCTGTAGCTCTTAATAAGTTTTGTCATTTTGCTATTTCTCCCAAACCAAACCCAAATCCATTTGCTCAAGCTCATCAAGTATGTTACGCGCTGCTTTCTTCTGTCCCTCATTCCCTCAGTCTGTCGTGAGTATCAGATTTTCCAAGCCGTTCTTCCTCATTACGTACCCCAGTAATTTCAACTGCCTCTTCCTGATGTTAAGTATAAATCTTCTTTCTGTTTCCCTTTCTCCAAAACCTCGTTGTTTCTCACATGTTCGGTCCATGGTATCATCAGCATCTTTTTTTAGAACCACATTTCGGTTGCTTTAAGTCTCTTCCTCATTTTCGAGAAGATTGCCCAGCATTCGCTGCGATACAGGAGGACAGATATCACGTAACAGTTCAGTACTCTTTTCTTTGTTTCCAACGAAATTTTCCTGTCTCTTAATCCTCTGCTTAGCCTTTGGAATGCATTTTGGGCCATCCCGTTACGTTTTCGGATCTCAGTATCGCACTTTCCGTCCTCTTTTAGAACACTTCCCAGATATTTAAATTTCTGTACCTGCTTGATTTTAGTATACCCGACCTGTAATTTGCATTTTGGGCTCATTCTTTTGCTGATAATTTATTGTGCGTAGTAACAAGCAGGCGTCGACATCATATCCTTCTCCTGAAATCCAACATGAGTTTATCATTCTCAGGACTTCACATGCGTGAAATTCGTAGAAACAAATGCGACGGTATTCTGTTTGAATTCACGTCTGATTTAGCCAAGTGATACGTTGACATTAACTTTGAGATGGAAATTAAAAGTAAACGTCAAATTCATTTGTTTTATACAGATAAAGGAAAAGAAGCTACCAATCTTAAAATAATTAATTCCATGTTCATGTCCCTTAAGGACGTGGGCAATCATGGCTCTCCACAATTTCCTGTCTTTTGTTGCTCTTAGTAAAGTTTGTCTTTTCGCTATCTTTCCTAAACCCTGTTCTGCCAGGGAGGTTATGCACTTCTTTCCTCTGTCCCCCTTGCCTTTAATATATCTTGTCAGTGTCAAATTTTCTAAGCCCCCTTTCCTTATTAGGTGCCCTAGAAATTTCAACTGTTTCTTTTTGATGTTAAGTATAAGTGTCCTTTTTTGTTTCCATTTTCTCTAAAATAGCGTCATTGCTCACAAGTTCGGTACATGGTATTCTCAGCATCCTTCTATAGAATCACATCTCTGTCGTCTCAAGTCTCTTCTTCATCTGTGTTGAGATTGTCCAACATTCACTGCCATATAGGAGGACTGATATGACATAACAGTTCAGTAGTCTTCGCTTTGTTTCTAACGGGATTTTCCTGTTTCTTAATACTTTACTTAGCTTTTGCAAGGCAACTTTCTCTATCCCAATGCGCTTTCGGATTTCGGTGTAACATTGTTCGTCCTCTGTTAAAATACTTCCTAGGCATTAAAATTTTTGTACTTGATTCTGCCATTGCCAATTTGTAATTCGCATGTTGGGCTTTTCTTTTTGCTATGAACTTTTATTAAGTGATTGTTGGTCTTCGATGTTATGATAATGCTGTTCTTGTGATAATGCTGTTCTTATGATAATGCTGTTCTTATATTAGCCTATCTATCAAGCGTTCAGTAATGAATATATTAACAACAATCTGAAAGCAGTGTGTATACATTTTGAAAGAAAACATCGTCTGAACTTAATATCTCTTCATGCAGCAAGTCGGAAAACAATAATTACATTTTCTTTTGCATAACTGAAACCATTTAAAATTTCTTTGCTTAGTCAATAATTTGATAACGTTACTTTTTTTTAATTATGTCACTCTAAGCAAGACGATAATACCAATAACACGCAAGAAGTTACTCGGAGTGAAAGCGAATGAGAAGACTTTAGTGAGTAGAAAGGACAATAAAAGAATAGGTTTCAGAAGATGGCGATTGACGTTGCATTTAAATTGTTGAATGTTATAGGTGGCGGGAAAGCAAGAAACCGAAATGGAGTTCCACAGGCGAGAAGTGCGGGGAAAGAAACTATAAGAATAGAACTTACGGTTACATTTAGATATTTTAACGGTAAAATGATGAGACCTAGTTGCCATCCGGCAGTAAGGCCTCTTATCGGGAGATTGAAGGTTTTGAGGAGTGTGGAACCACCTCTTAACTGCTGTTGTTCCGAGGTCCACCCTGACTTGAGGTGGTAGTATCTGTTAGAGTCCCAGCTATGGGGAAATAGTGAACCCCCAAAACAAAAACAAAACGCTATGAAAGTATACAAATACAATCTTATAATAAAAATGACCAACAATACATTTTTATATAAAAATGACCAACAATACATTTTATCTATATTTGAAGCCATAAAATTGTTTACACTATTTACATTATTCGGACTATTGTCCTCATCTTTGTCGCCATATTTATTACAACGTTTCGGCCGTTGTACGCTCCGGCCTTCTTCAGGTCGTTGGAATTTCGAACTGAACTCTTTATTTCGCTCACTGGGGTAGACTGTTCTAGTTCCACGTGCCATGCTTAATGGATGTCAGTTATCAGTTATCTCCTGTTGATTCCCCTCTCCAAGTTCTCCACTGCCTTAACCGGGTATTGAACTCACACTTTGGGTCCTGTCACTGGATCTAACCAACGCCTTTATCCACTCTGCCATATGGTGACAAAGATGAGGACAATAATCCGAATAATGTAAATAGTGTACATAATACCTCACCTTCAGAAGTATAGACAGATAAAATTGTTTTCAAAATATATACATTTCGGCATCAAATAACCCACAGAGGTGTTGATATGTCGCGAAGCAAAATCAAACAAACAAAAGAACCTAGTTGCCAATCTAGTAGTACACTTAAATTTATGCGGTCAGGGTACCAAGGAGGAAAGCTCATTAGAATAACTGTCATGAAAATATTTGTAGAAAAACACAGAGGAAAGCCACGTGAACTGCAGTAGGAATTTAAGATTTCTGTCAAGCTTGAATAAGAAACACAGTGGAGTGCAAGAAAGAAGGCAATAAATATTCGTACATGAAAAATCTGGACTGCTAGAGCAATTAAGTGACAATGACGACATGGTTAAAACAAAATATGGCGCTCGTAACACTCTGTAATACATGATTAGATTGGATTTTCTTGTACTTTTAGATTTTTAGAACACAAAAAATAACTTTTAGGGGATTAGTTGGCGATTTTTTTTAATCCTTTGAAAGAATGTTGTTTTTAGGTTAGTGGCCGTCGTTTGAAATTGAGAAGGTGTCGTGTGTTGACGAACAAAAACTAAAATTGTTGAATTGGTTGAGAAGATGAAGAAACAAGAGAGCGAAACAAAGTGAGATAGAAATTTTTATTCTGTCGGGAACATTTTAGTGCAGAGAACAATTGTAAGGAATATTCTTGAAAGTTTCTGTAAAGATTAAAAGAAAAGTTGAATTTTTCATTCTTTAGTTCACCATCAGGATGAGGTGTATTGTCTGCGCAATGCGGGTCTATTGTATGGAGCTCTAATTTTAGTGTCCTATTCCGATCTGAGTCCGAAGTCAAAGAGAAAGAGCTAGCCTCTTTGGATTCACACCATGCATGCTCCCAGTTTTTCTACGCAGTACTTTAAAATGGATGTGGATTGGCCACTGAAAGACTAAAAATACTTAATAAATGAAATCATGGCACGAAAAATACAGCTGATTGTGGTTTGAGTGATCACCAAGAAACTTTTGTTATCATTAAGAATGTTCTTACTCCATTGGCTATTGAAATAAGCGGTAGATTTCCTCGCTTATGGGATTTACGTTTATGGTTTAGATTTCTTCTTGATGTGCAAAATATTGTTTCTAGAAAATTCGAAGATGGAAAGCTGCAAGATATATATTTTGGCTTAGCAAATAGGTGATGTTGATGGACCAGAATTATGCATACTAACCATACCTATAAAACTTTCACAGTTTTCATTTTTGAATTTTCTGATGACTCTTAATTCCTGATTGAATAAGCTCCTTACGAGTTCCACGTCTATAAAATATCCTAGAATATGCCCCTATTGCACCGTTGCATATTTGAGCTTAACAACTTTAACAAATTATCAATATAACAATTATAAATATGAATACAGATCAATATTTAAAGAAGTAAGAGGCTACAAATAAAAATATTTAAAATTGGCAAGGCTTTTCCATTTCACCGAAAAAGATGTTAAATATATGTGAGTATTTCCGCCTACTCTATCTTCTATTTCTTTAACCTCAAACAGTGCTTTTGAGATATCTTTTCTTCCCCTTCTCCTCTCAATCAAACAGGAATGGGCCATTATTTATTTGACGTAATGGTAGGGCGTAACGTATACACTAATGAGGGAGAGGTAGATCTATAATACGTTTGTAGAATTCTGATAAGAATACAAAGTATAAAACAAGCTATTTAACAAAAAACCGATGGAAACTACAATATGGAGAAAACAAAATTAAGCCAATACGGAAATTTAAATACCTCGGATGTGTTTAAACAGAGGACGGAATATGTGACACCGAAATCCGAAGGTGAATTAGAATTTAGAAAGAAGAGTGTTGAAATGTAATATCTTCCGATATGGCAATGGAAGCTGGACAATCTCTTCACAGATGAAGAAGAAACGTGAAATAAGAGAGATCTGGTTCTACAGTAGGATTCTGAGAATACAATGGACTGAACATGTGACCAACGAGGAAGTTTTAAGGAAAAGAGAAACAAAATGGAGACTTCTATTGGGTTCTCAGATAAATTGGTTCGTTTTTGCTATTTATTATTTCAATCCTATTATTCATCAACAAAATTAACAAGAGTTCAAAAGCGTCTCCGAGTCCTTGTGAGTGACAAATTATTTTCCAACCTTCAACCTCTCTCTCACAGGCGGGAAATCGCGAGGCTCTCACTGCTCTGTCGCTACTACCATGGAAAGTGCTTGGACGAACTTAATTCCTTGATTCCGCCAGTCCTAACCTTCACGGCTTGAACCCGCAATGCCACTTACATTGTAGCAAACCACCAATATTCTCTCCGTATTCCATCGGTGAGAAGTAAGTTCCACTCGAACAGCTTCTTCCCGCGAACCACTGCTCTGTGGAACCGACTGCCAAGAGAATGTTTCCCCAATCACTATAATCTTAACGCGTTCAAGTTTAGTGTTAACCGTTATTTTCCCTTCCTATCCGTATAAACTGACTCGAATGGCCCCAGGCCTGTACAGGGTGAACCTCACTATAAAAAAAACTATATATATATATATATATATATATATATATATATATATATATATATATATATGTATACGTATATATGTATACGTATATATGTATATACGTATATATGTATATATGTATATATATATATGTATATATATATATGTATATATATACATATACATATATATATATATGTATATATATATGTATATGTATATATGTATATATATATATATATATATATTCTCCATCATTGTTCACAACTTTTTGCGATTATTTCACTAGCTTGTCAATGCTTTGATAATAAAAATCACCGGGTTTAGACTGAGCCACGTTTTCAACTCCATGTAGTTTCTGGAATAAAACGCCTGACAGCGTTGACATGTTGAAGAAGCACGTTGTCTCGCCGGCCGGATCGCTTCAGCTGGATTACCTCGTTGATCTGGTGTATATGCTGAACCTTAATCTCCGCAATGGTCGTGTGGTTGTTTTCAGGCACTTAGTAGTGAATTAGTCCTTCCCAATACCACCAAACACAAATCATTGTCTTGTGTTGACTCAGCTCTAACTTGACTCGAGATGTTGCTTGCTTGTCGGAACAGCCATTCTTTGCTCTGCTTCTCATTGACTGTATGGTAAAGACATATCTATGTCTACGAGTAGCCTGGTGACGAGCGAGCAAAATGGCTGCGCTAGGGAAGCGATGGAGAGTTTACCCTTTTCGTCCAATCTGTGTGCCCCCCCCCCATGCAACGAGTTTTTGTACCATTGAGTGGCGGGGACGCGCGACGATATCATGCGAGCATTCCATTCGTGAGACCAATTCCTAGCTCGTTCAATGAATTGAACAGGTCGAGCGGAACGCGGAGAAACTGCAAGATCGAAGTTCCCCTTCGTGAAGCATGAAAACCATTTCTGTGCCGTTCTATATGTAATAGCGCCTTCCTTGTACATAGCACGAATGTCTCGAGAAGTTTTAGTTGTTTTGGGACCTTAACAGAGAGCAAAGAGAATCAGGTGTCGTTTTTGTCTATTTAGCATTCTATTATCATATGATTTTTTAAGTGTAGCTTAGATGTGGCATAAGGCCGAAAGTATGGGGCACCGAGTAAGGATCGAACTCACTAGTCAGTCGTAATTGTTCTAGCGATACAAACTTAATAACCATTAGAACACCATCATCATATGTTTGAAAAGAGGTGAATTAAAAAAAAACGATAAACAAAAGCTGTAAAGAAAAATAGAGCTACAAAAAAACATAAAACACTGCAGTAAAAACATTGGAAAAAAAAGGAAGAAATTTATTTGACAACACAATACTTAGAATGAGAAAGAGACAGCTGAAATTTCTAAGATACATAATGAGAAAAGAAGGCTTGGAGAATTTGGTACTCACAATAAATATTGAAGGCAATAAAAACAGAGGAAAGCAGCGAATAACCAACCTAACGAATGTGTAAATGGTTGTCAGAGCAGGGATTAGGAGAGATAGCAAGACAACAAACTTTACTAAGAGCTACAACAGTTACAAAGGACAGAAAGTTGTGGAGAGCCATGGTCGCCCACTTCCTGAAGAAAAAGAAGATTTAGATTCAAACGAACAATAATTTCTGACACCTTTTAAAAAACTGTGCAAATTTCGTTGTTAATCGCTAAATTTAAGACTCGCACCAAACATAACATTTAAATGCAAATTGTAAAATTCTACACACTTGTGAAGTTCTAGACTAGGGCCCCGAAAACTTTTTACTTAATAAACAAAATTTTAATTTCCATTAACCATGCCCAAAGCAAATTAATCAAATATAAACTTAAAAAAAACATCACTAATTTGCCAGTGTTTAATGTAATTTACACGGGGAAAGAATTAATAAACTATAAATTATAACGCACCTTGCTTGAATTTGTAGGGAAACAGAGCTACAGGATTATAACGGATGTGGCTGCTGTTGGATACTTGTTTGTAGCAGGAGCAGTTTATTTTACTTACAGTAAGATTCACCCTGTACAAGGCTCGGTAGCCACTTGAGGTAGAGGGTTACGTTAGGATGCAGTTTGTATGAATAGGTGGGGAAGATAACGATTAACCGTAGACTTGAACAGGTTAAGATTGTAGTGATCGGGGAAACGTTCTCTTGGGAGTCGGTTTCATAGGGCAGTTGTTCGCGGGAAGAACTTACTTTTCACCGATGGAATACAGAAGGGATGTAGGTGGTTTGCTACAGTGTAAGTAGCATGGTGGGTCCTAGCCGTGAAGGTTAGGACCGGTGGGACCAAGGTAGGTAGCTCGTTCGAGCACTTTCCCCGAAAGTAGCCCTAGAGCAGTGAGAGGATTGCCACGTGCCGCCTGTGATAGAGAGGTTGGAGGGTGGAAAATAATAATTCGTCACTCACAAGGACTCGGAGATACTTTTTGTTGCCGATGACGATGAAGACTTCCAAATATGAAGACTCTATACATATATTCATATAAATAGCAACATAGCTCACAAAAGAATGAGAAAATTATATTTACGCCTATATAGAAAACATATACTTAAACGTAGTTTGTGCGTAGCGTGCGTGATATCTACGTGGTTTGTTTGAAATTAACTACTCGGTTTGCCGGGATGGGAAGAGCGATATGTTGTCGCAGAGCAAAAAAAAAAAAAAGTGGAAGAGGAAAAAAACATTTATAGTTCTGAACCGCACCACCTAGCTGGTGTCTTGGTGGTAAGGGGGAATTAATCCCCACAAATTATTTTTTTAATTGTAAGTGTTCATTTGAAACAACTGAAGCATCTGAAAAAAGCCGGATTTCCCAACAGCCAAAACGTTGTGATAACAACAAAAACAAATCGAGGCAATAGTCCGTGTGGAAATAATGTCAACGAATGTTTGTCTAATAGTTTTTTTTTCCTCGGTGTACATGGTGGCTTAGAGAAAGAATCACTTTTGAGCTCCCATATAAAATCTAAAGAAAAAAACAGCAATATTATTGGCCCTGATCTGACGTCTTGGCTTCAGTCACTTTACCCCTCGCTTTAATGTTACCTCCTTTTGCCTTTCTATAAATGCTTTGATGGTAATTGTTCGGATGAGCTCTTCGCTACGATGCATTGAATTGTAAATATGGGGTCTAGTTAGTATTTTCATAGAGACAGTGAGGTATTATGGTGGTTGTAGTAAGAAAGATATGTATGAATGTGTTTTGGTGTAAGGAATATTTTTCGTACGATTGGGTCAGTGTTTGCGGCTAGCTAAGTTATAGTTAAGACAGATGAAGACCGTCCTTTCCCCAATCCCCCCTTCGGCCTTGTGTCACATTTCTGTAATTTATACAGAATAAATATCGCTCTTCGCTACGATGCTCAGACTCTTTGAATTTAAGCGCAGTACTAGACTGACGACGACGTTTCACGAATTTACAATTGAGTTGGCAGATATTCTACGCTAGCAGTTTCTTTTGTTCGCCCTTCTCGCTTGTGAAACTTCCTTCCGGCTCCATGCTTTCCAGTCAACTTTAACCTCCAAAAATTTAAATGCAATGTCAATATAGATACCTACTGTCCTCTTATTTACTCTTCTTTTGTTCTCGCTTCTTAATAATGTTTGTTTCTAACACTTCCACATCCAGTAACCACTTGCGTCTCAGTGGCTTTAATGCTTTGGATGGAGTGAACTCTATTATATATATATATATATATATATATATATATATATATATATATATATATATATGTGTGTGTGTGTGTGTAATCGTTTTAAAATGTTTTTAAGAATTAAATTTATGAAGAAAATAGAAAGCAATTTTTTTTTTTTAATGGAATTTAGGTTTCGTCGGGGCGTAACAAACTCGACAGCAATAAAACTAATTGGGAAAAGGAAATTTTCTTAGAGGGACATGTGAACAGTACGGTCCCCTTCTACAATGTCGCCGACGTCACAAATTTATACGCCGTCGTTATGCACGAAGCCATTTTAGAAGTTGATAACTCCTGCTTTTAAATGAAAACATTTTTTTACTTGTAATAGAACATTTACAAATTTTATTCGAAAAAAAATTTTTTTTTCATGTTTTGTTTTTATTCCTCCACCCGAAATATGAAACCAAGCAAATAATACCAGACAGAAGACAGCGCATAAATTTGTGAGGTCAGCGATATTCGACACGAGACCCACACTCTACATATGAAACTTACCTGAAAATTGTATATTAAAATTTTATTATCTTTTCTAGATCGTTTTCGAGCAACTTTTTTTTGGTATTTTTTTCGTGTGTTGGAATAAACGAATTATTAATTCTTCGAATGTTTGTTTTCATCCAACAAGTTTGGGATTTCATTAATGATTTCTCCTGACTCATTTTCTGAAGATGGGGAGACACGATAATTAGTATATTTATAAATCCTTCCCTACACAGCTTCTATCCAGGGTTACCCACTTCCTCCATGCAAGCGTGAACACCTTTCTTTTAGGACTACTCTTTGCCTGAAAAAAGTTAGGAAATGCAACAAACGATACGTTGTGATATAAACAACAAAGACGAGGATGATAGTTCGAAGGAATTTCTGGGGTTAGGAGTCATCATTATTTCTATGATTTACGCGAGGACTTCAAAAGGTACTTGTCGACCCGGCTAGCCTAGAGGGAATTTCGAACTAAACTAATTTTTTTTTCCTTCATTGTTTTAATTTTCTTTTAATACTTACATCAGCACGTGTACATGAGTACGGAACTGAGTGAGTAGCGGCGCTATATCGAGTCTAGTTTGTGTCTTCTTCGTCACCGAAGGTACAGTTGGTATGACGTTTGCGTTGTATCGAAACGGTCCGGGTTCGATTCTCGGTAGTGGATGCGCATGATGATGAGTCCCAGATACGGCGAAATGGCCGTCCATTGCTTTCTGTATTCTGTTGAGGATTATTCTAGGCTCGACGAATTACTGTATGACTAGCCTAAATCCCCCAAATAATCACTTGTATTTCATTGCTAGACCCAGCAAATGCTCTGCGATGGAGCAGCTAAGAGTCAAAAAGAAGTCGTGGCTCTTGGGGCAATGTTCCGAGGTTATCTGAATACTTGGGTGAGTATCGCTGCGGAACTGAGTGAGTAGCGGCGCTATATCGAGTCTAGTTTGTTTCTTCTTCGTTGTCGAGGTATAGTTGGTATGACGTTTGCGCTGTATCGAAACGGTCCGGGTTCGATTCTCGGTATTGGATGCGTATTGCTGATGAGTCCCAGATAGGACGAAACGGCCGTCCAGTGCTTTCTGTTGGGGATTACTCTAGACTCGACGATAGTGGGGGAAAAGTTGATTTCTTTTTCTTTGGGGAAGAGCTTTTTCTATGATTAAAAAAATTGAAGTCTTGGTATAACATTATCACTGATGCAATATGTTTACACGTATGATCTTCCT
Organism: Acanthosepion esculentum; assembly: GCA_964036315.1. Lineage (NCBI taxonomy): Eukaryota > Metazoa > Mollusca > Cephalopoda > Sepiida > Sepiidae > Acanthosepion > Acanthosepion esculentum. Next base: position 79,385,252 of record OZ038488.1, read on the forward strand.
TAGTGAAAATCGTCAATGGTTTCAAATGAGGAAAACGTTATATTCACCGAATGTTTATGTTATATACTGTAAACACTATGTCTCAATCCTCATAAATACGTTGGACACTATTGTAAGTGGGGGTAATATGCTGTCTAAGTAGTCCACCACTAGCAGTGGTTTACCTACTTCACGCCGCTGGCGAGTAATGTATTTTGTTGATGTTATAAAGATTACCATTTCATTTCCAACTTCCGTTTTGGTTATTCCTTATTCAGGAACCCTTTTTAGGTTAAAACATTTTACAAAATCCAAGAAACATTGTACTTAATCATTGTTTATGTCTGTAGTTATGTATGCGAGAGTGTGTGATTGAACAAGTGAGAACGAAGCAGAATTTGAAGAAACGTTATTTTCTTTATGAAATTTAGCGTGCTATTCAGAAAGACCAATATATATTTCTAACCATGTATCGGCTATACAAAATATCTGGAGAAAACTAAGGTATGAAAAAGTTTAGTTTGTAGTTGGTCATATCAGGGCTGGTGCAAGGGTCTTGCGGCCTTACCTCGAATCTATGGTACGCCCCCTACACTCTACTACATCTCAATTTTCATAAGATAGTATTTATATAAAAATGCAAATTTTATTGTAACCTTATGTACAATAATGGGCCATATGCAATATAGATTAACAATTCAACTAGAAAAATTGAAAATACATACAATGTATCTGGTAAATACAAATTAGGGACATCATTCCATCTTCTTCAAAAAATCAATGTTTTCCGGCAATTTTTAAAATTAACATGATATTTTTCTTGCTGAAAAAAAATTTGACACATTCAACATTATGGATAAAAAATCAAATTTTATGTAGTGTTTTTTCAAGACATAAAATGGGCAAAAAAAAGTATTCGTCGAAACCCACCCCTCCCAAATCGCGTCGAAATCCGCGAAAATCTTTACTTGTTTAAATAGTCAGTTGTCCTTAGTTTAATTTGTAACGTATATAAATGTTGGTAGAAAAGAAAATATTGATAAGATAGTGAGGGTCACAAAGCAATTCCCGGGTCCCCCAATCAAGCATCGCGAGCCACCCACCTCACTCCCCGGTCGTGGGTTCGTGGGTAGTACGCACCGGTCTTGGGTCATATTTACTCAGGGAAGAAATTAAAGTTTGAAATGTTTATAAAAGTAAGATATTTACGTTTATCCTTTTTTATACTTGGATAAAATGTCTTTCTGGTATACAAGAGTGTTGGGTGGGGGTTGTTTACGTGTGTGTGTGTGTATGAGTGTGTGTGTGTGTGTGAGAGAGAGAGAGAGAGTGTGTGTGTGTGTGTGTGTGTGTGTGAGTGTGTGTGTGAGAGAGTGTGTGTGTGTGTGATAATGTTAGCTGGTTCCGTTGAAGTAGTAGTAACTTAAAAATGCTCTTGGTGATAGGAGTTTTCGCCTCGTTGGCTGACAGCCTCTAAATTCTCTATTCCCTTCCCAGAAACGACGTTCTCCCCTTCCCGTCGTCATATCTCAAGGCCTCGATGTGTGTGCGTATGTCACTGGGCGAACGCACATACCAGCCTTTGCATGAGTGTATGAGAGTGACAAGCAGGTCACTAGACACTTTCTCTCTTCCCCTCTCTTTCTCTACCGCCTCATAGCCTCAGGCTCCTTCCACTCACCTGCTGCATCCTTTCTTCCTTCATTCCTTCCTTTCTTCCCATCAACACACATTTCCTCTCTAATCTTGGGCGTGGTCACCAAATTTATTAGAACCCACCGCCAGCCCCAGCACTGTACCATACGATACTTCGGTTCTACTCACGAAGACTTTGGCTTTTTTTTTTTTTTTTGCAATGTCCGTTTGCAACAATTTCCCTCCACAAATGCAGGCGTTGTTCTTCCAGCCTTTCTGCCTCTTTCTCTGTCTTCTTTAAAAAGTTTATTCTTTCTTTCTTTCTTTTCTTTTCTTTTCTTTATTTGCCGGTAGCTTGAGACTCGTTTGCGCGCGCGGTTATTCCCTCACACACATGCAAAATACACGCGCAAACACACAAAAGTGTGCGTGCGCACGCTGGGGTTTGCGTAATATTTCGAAAAAGAAAAAGAAAAAGAGCTGAGATTGTTTTTAGTCACTACTGTTGGTATTGTGTACCTGTGAGATTCTCAGGATCGCCCTCATAAAGACATATATTCATGTGTATATGTTTTCCGTTGCTCCTCTCGATGGTGTTGAAAACGAAACTTTGAAGAAGCAAAAAATAATTAATTTGTTTAGACACCCCATACACACATATACTGGATAAACACGCACGCGCATACACACACGTACGTGAACGCGAGCGCGCGCGCACACACACTGAAACAATTACACACACACTGATATCCTTAAATGTTTTATATTTCCCAAATACTGTGTGTTTCCTGTAAGCACACCCTCCCAAAAAAGGCCGGTTTTAGGACTCTGTTAAAAATCAAGATTACAAATGCTAATTTTCAAGGATATGAGATCTGAAAACGAAAAGAAGTTGTCATGATCGCCAACACACTGAAGAAACACGGCATATAAAAGAAGAATTTACAAGGCAAAACATGTCTAATTATTGAGGAAGTTGGCATCTTCTAAGTACATTGGTATACTTGTAAAATATATAATACTTACATATCTGTTAATCTCTTTATTAAATAAAATTATACAGATTTTGCATTATTATTATTATTATTATTATTATTATTATTATTATTATTATTATACGCTTGTCTTAAAAACGACGGTATGTTTTGTTAAATCCTTAATAAGGTTTTCTCATAAGTCTTCAAACGAATCTTTTTCTAATAATGTTGTACTCTTCCCAGTTACGGAGTCGGTCTGATCACTTTCGAGTTTCTTAAACATCTTCGCTACTGTTATTACAAAGACACTGCCACCTGGCATCGGCAGGGAAAAAGATAGCTCTAATTAAAGAAATTGGTATTTACTCGCCTCCCCCACGGTAGCGGGATGTGACACAATGTTGTTTTTAATGTCGGGTGCCCATACATATGAGCCAAACGCAAATATTACCCAGTGTCTGAGACCAGTCACACTGGCGTTAGTATCCACTAACCCTCCCTCTTTATTGCAATAAAGAGTGGAATCCCCGGCACCAGACATCGCTCAAAGCTTTTTCTGTGAGCTAACAGAAACACGACAGAATTTAATTAAAGGAGTTCATGGGTTTTCTTTTTCATTGTAAAATAAAAATAAAAAGTCTCCATTGGCTTTCCCATTTGTGTCCTAATATGTCTTCTTCTTTATGTGCCGTGTCCTCTCGGGACGTAGGTGATCATGGCTTTCCACAACTTCCTGTTCCTTGTAGCTCTTAATAAATTTTGTCTTCTTTACTATTTCTTCTAAACCCTGTTTTGTCATCTATTCACTCAAGCCACTCTTTCTTTCAAACTGTCCTGTGCGCATCAGATTTTCTAAGCCCCCTTCCTCGTTACGTACTCCAGAAACTTCAACTGTTTCTTCCTGATGTTAAGTACAATGATTTTTGTTTTGTTTCCATTTTCTCGAAAACTTCCTTGTTGCTCACATGTTCGTTCCATGGTATCCTCAGCATCCTTCTGTAGAACCACATTTCTGTTGCTTCATTTCTCTTCATCTCCGAGGAGATTGTCTAGCCTTCATTGCCATATTCGATGACAGATATCACGTAACAGTTCAGTACTCTTTTCTTCGTTTCCAACGGAGTTTTTTCTGTCTTTCAATATTTTGCGTGGCTTTTTGAATGCATCTTTGCCATTCCAATGTCTTTTCGGATTTCAGTGTCGCACCTTCCGTCCTCTGTTAGAACACTTCCCATACATTTAACCATTTGCACTTGTTTTGATTTTGTGTATTTGGATTTGTAATTTTTCATTTTCGGGCTCGTCCTTTTGCTAACAACCTTGCATTCTGGCTTCTTGCAATTTATATTTAGTCCTTTCTTCTCGCTTTCCTTCGCTAAGAAGAAGAAAACCTAGTATTTAAGGTTCAGATTTTCTTTTTTTCGTCGTTCATTTCTTAAGTGCGCTTTGACAACAGACAAACGTCACATGTATAGAGCACCGATTAAACTTATCACTGTAGTACAATTAGGTAAAGTCTCAGCTACATTCTCAGGAGAATCTTCATATCTCCAATCAAGTAAACAATTTCGTATTGTTTACTTTTGGGACCTGGAATTAAACTAGGTACACTCTCCACAAAAAAAGTGATACCTAAGTTTTAAAATGCATTTTAAAAATGAAAATCTTCCTTGAAGCTTTTATTTTAGTTTCAATTCCAAGTTAATAGATTAAATTAAATATTTCCAATAAACAAAAATACTTTGTTGTATTTCAAACTGAATTTAAATTAATTGTAATTATTTTTATTTATTATCAGTAAAATCGCCCAAATCGTCCAGATTGATAAATTTATCATCACTGTAAAATTTGATTTATTAAGAATCTTTCAAAAAATAAAATATACTTTTCTGGAATTTTATTTGATTAACTGATTTAAAGTTTAATTAATCTGATTTTTTTAAAAATCGAATTAATCTCAAACATGGCAGTAAAGTCGCTCGATTACCGTTTAGAAGTTATGGACAATATAAGTTCGACTTCTTTCTCGTCGCGGACACAGAACGTCCACCATTACAATCTTTGTTTACATACGTTTGCCTCGAGGAGTAGTGCGGCACGGAAGCTTCACTTGACTTGATTACTGAGCAATGCGCGAAGTTTGAAAAGAATGCGCGAAATAATGCGTGAAAAAACGTAGTCTGACAATTAAAATAAAATAAAAATTACGTGCCTGAAAAGTAAAAAAAGGATGTTTTCCTTCTTTTCAACGATGTTTTTTTTTAATGTGTCGTAAAAGTTTGTTGAATTTAATTTAAAGCTTCATAAATTACATTTTAGGGTGAGATTATGTTCCATTAGCTATAACAGATTTAATAAGGACAATAAAGAAAAAATACTATTCATTTAAAACATCATTAAAAAAAAAAAGAAGCGCATTTTAAAACAACATCCGCGAAAATCGCGTAGTAATCAAGACCAGTAAGATATGAAAAGCTCTAAAAAGGCCGTTAACTCAGTAAGCTTCCGCGCATTATTACTAGAGGAAAATGTATGTAAACACCGCCAGTAATGGCGACCGTACAACGCGAAAGAGATCGAACTTACATTAATGATAAATCGAAAACGGTAATCGAGCGCAATGTTTTAACGTCATTTTAGAAATAACCAGGCAATTTTCACACCAGAATGGTACATAATCAATTACGGGCGTTTTTGGTGCTTATACAGCAAATTAACTGAAATTTTTAACCAAAATTTTGAAGGTTGTAAAATAATTTTTCAGAAAAAAAAATCAAAGGATTTTTTTTTCTTCTTAAGTATAAGGTAAAAATTTTGACGATAAAGCTTTGTTTTTATTAAGTTTTGGGGAATTTTTCATCATGAATGCTCATTTTTTAGTGAATTATTTAACGTACTTAATCCATTGAAAAAATATCTTTTTTCTTTCTCCTTTTTTGTTCATTCATTTTTCTTTCTCCCTATTGATTATTTTTTTTATTTCTGTATTTATTTATTTACACGAGACTTTATTTCTTTACAAAACTCGCCAAATTAGATCAGGTCAGGATGAAGGCAGTTAATTAATAATAATAATAAATCATCGCTTTTCACGCAATTAACAATTGACAATAAAGTCTTTATATGACGAGGATTTTACAGCTATAGGACAAATTGCTAGAAGGAATTCGCCGAGATTTATTTTTTATATGCAGCATCTGTATATAGTTGGTAAATAATGCTGGTATTAGTAGCTGGTGTCCGAACCCAAATAAAATCCAGGATTACGAATACTAATTTTCAAGGCGCTCCCGCCTTTGAATATTGTGCAGTACAGTCATGTATCAGTCTAAGCTACATTTTTTTTCTCTCTCTCTCTCTCTCTCTCTCTCTCTCTCTACACACACACACACACACACACGCACACACATATATACACCCATATATATATTACACTTCATATTGTGCGTTTATATATTAAAAAAAAATAAAGCGTTAGAAATCATTTGGCCCATATCGTCTGAGGATAACGAAACGTTGAAACCAAGGTAGCCTGATTGGCTGATCTCCCATCTTTTAAAAAAAATATCTATCTATCTATCTATCTATCTATACATATATATATATATATATATATATATATATATATATATATATATATATATATATGAATGTATGTATGCACAGTGCGTGTGGTTAGAATGTTTGCTTTCTCAAGATGAGACCTACATGGTTAAAAATCTCACTATGGTCGATTTTTCAAGGAGATGCGATGTGATCCCTGCGGGTATTACCGTCAGAAAACTATGCCATGGATTAACCCAAGTCCTGTGAGTGATATATATATATACACACACATTAAGGAATACCTACCTCCCGGGAAAGATGAAATAAAGTTTGTTTTCTTTTAAGTTCCTTTCTCCTGCATTTTTCAGTGATCTGACTTTTGATTTCTATTAATAATGTCTAACCATTAAACTACCTCGTAGAAACAATAAAGAAGCCAATAAGAGTCAATAATAAAGAAGAAAACTTGGTGCATCTGTGAAATTCGTGTTTTAGTCGATTTAAACAATCTCTACAAATTTAAGTCGGAGTAGAAAGATTGCGTTGCGCCAATCCCTTAAGTATGGGTTCTTTATTTAATATTTACTAAGCTTAGTATACTATTAACCAATTTCAAATAGAAGAGATGATAATATAAAGATGCGCCAATCCTCCAAGAGGGAAGAGCATGCGTATTGAGATTTCGACATTGGAAATCTTGGTTTTTGTCTAGACGAAGGCTGTTAAAAATGGCGCTTTTGAAATATTGAAAGGTTTTGGGGGTTTTATTTTGCAATTTGATTCATGAGAATGTGAAGTAATCGGTTCATTTCCAAAGCTCGATTCAATCGAGATAGCTGAAACATTTAATTTTCCTGTTTCTTTTTCTTTTCTTTTTTAAGATTAATGCTTGCCAGAAATTCATTCATTCATTCATTCATTCATTCTTTCTTTCTTTCTTTCTTTCTTTCTTTCTTTCTTTCTTTCTTTCTTTCTTTCTTAGGTAAAGGAGAGTGAAGAAAGAAAGAATGAATAAATTAATTCCTGGCAATATTTAGTCTTCGTTCATTCTCTGTTTTTCTTTCTTGCTTTCTTCCCTCTCTTTGCTCTTTGTTGCTTTCTTAGGTTATTTTTCTCTTTTTTATTCATGATTTCTTTCTTTCTTTCTTTCTTTCTTTCTTTCTTTCTTTCTTAGGTAAAAGAGAGTGAAGAAAGAAAGAACGAATAAATCAATTCCTGGCAAGATTTAATCTTAATTCATTCATTCTCTGTTTTTTTTTCTTGCTTTCTTCCCTATCTTTGCTCTTTGTTGTTTTCTTAGGTTATTTTTCCCCTTTTTATTTTTCATTCATCTTTTCTTTCTTTCTTTCTTTCTTTCTTTCTTTCTTTCTTTCTTTCTATGTTCCTTTATAACGTCATTTTCTTTCTTTCGTTGTTTTTCTTTCTTTCCTTTTGCCTATGTTACTTTATTAGGTTATTTTTCTTTTTTTTTTCATTATTTCTTTCTTCCTTTTTTTGCTTTATCATATCATTTTCTTTCTTTCGTTCTTTTTCCTTCCTTTTATCTATGTTGCTTTATTAGGTTATTTTTTTTCTTTCTTTCAGTCATCTCTTTTCTCCAACCGTCTGCTAATTTCTTTTTCCTTCTCTTTCATCCATTTTATTTTTAAAACTAGCATAGAAAAAACTTCTCACTTCTGAATTGAGAGACAGATATCCAACGTAGCAAAGTATAAGCTTCTATGGTGAATTCATTTTATTTATACTATTTACATTCGGACTATTGTCCTCATCTTTGTTATTTCTATCACAACATTTCGACCATTGTGCCCCACGGTCTTCCTCAGGTATATATTGATCTGGGTAACCTACAGGGAATTCTGAACTGAACCCTTTATTTAATCTACGGAGGTAGACTGTTCTCATTCCACTGCTGATGTCGAGGGATATCGTTTCGTTCTTATTTTATTTAGTACTGTTCAGTTATCGGTCGTCCGTTTCCACTGAGTACAAGTATACACTGCCTGAACCAGGGATTTAATGTCACCAAATTCACAAACCAAGGCTTTTAATTCACTAGGGCATTGTCGTAGAACAATTTGCTGTAGTGAACTTAGAGCCTTAAACTTAGCCTGGTTGCTGATTAGGCTGTAACTGCTGCTGCTGTCTGTTATGTCATGATTTATGGTGCGGTTGAAGACTTGCTGTCATTTGTCTTTATTTATTTATTTATTTATTTATTTATTAGCGGCTCCCATATTTAATTTATTTCTGTGCAAGGTCTACAATGGAGGTATTCATAGACTAACATTTGCACTGATTTTTTCAGAGTTCTAGCTCTCTAGTGTTCTTCCTTCTCCAGTATTTTCAATTTATTCCACAGGGGCTGATGACTAACCCTTTCCCTCCATATATGATCAGCCATGCCGATTTCATTGTCTCACCTCTCACTACAGTTTTTTCGGTGAATTTATTTCTTGTCAAATATATGTTTTCCCAAAACAGTAGTTTGTGTAAGATGTGACTATTATTTGCAGCTTAACACGACTATAAAAAATATACAGCGAATTCTTAAAGCTAAGACTGGTAACAATGAAAATGTTACGGTTGATGTGCTTGCCAGAATAAATAAAATTAATTTTATTATGAAGGGCGATGGCTTGAAGTTTGTTTTTTATTTTATTTTTATGGCTTTGTCAAAGAAGTTTCAGGAAATTTACTTGGATAATTTCATCACTTCCTGTTATTCCTTATATACATGAAAGGACATCCTGATTTCGCTAGGAACTAACTTCTTATTCTATCGCTTTCGCACTCGCCTATGTTGATAACATTACGAAAGGGTATTATGAGATGGGGGAAAATGGAAGTAGAGAGAGAGAGAGAGAGCACAAGAGAGAGAGAGAGAGAAAAGAAGAAGAAAGGGGCATAGAGAGAGAAAGTTAGGGCGAGTGAAAGAGGGAACATGAGTCGTAGAGAGAGAGAGAGAGAGAGAGAGAGAGCGAAGAAGAAAGGAGTGTGAAAGAGAAGTAGGGCAAGTGAGAGAAGGAACGTGAATAACAAAAAGGGAAAATGAGAGTGAGAAATTGAAAAGAGAGTGAGACTGAAGACGAGGAGCGTGAAAGAGAGGAAAGGGATTAAGCAAAAGGAAAATGTATGTATGCGCATTTGTGTGTGTGTGTGTATTTGAAAGAGAGAAAGGGGAGAGGCCTGTCGAAGTAACAACTGTGTGCGGCGCTTTAAACCAATCTCAATGACACAAAAGCCATAACGTGCTAATAGAGAGGTTAGAAGCCAGAAGTTAAGGCTAGAAGCAGGCCCGTTGCCAGGGTATTACCAGTGGGAAGAACATTAACTCCATTGAGGGGGTATTAACTCCAGAGGGGGTCCACTGGTAGGAGTGCATTTTCTCGGCTTAAAATTAGTTCGTATCACATTCACAGATGTTGTTTTTTTTTTTTAGTTTTTAGCGACTGGTCAGCTTTCCTTAATATTAGATTTCAAATTTATTTCTTCTTATAAAACTAAAAAAGTACATTTGTACCCTCTCGTCAAATAGCTGATGAAAATACCTGGTGGTGGGGAAAATCTTTTTTTTTCTTTTCCCTGGAGGGAGACTAGAACATATCCAGATTTAATGTCTGTTTGCACTTGGTGCAATCAAGCTCAACTCTTCTTCTTCTTCTTCTTCTCTTCTTCTTCTTCTTCTTCTTCTTCTTCTTCTTTCTTCTTCTTCTTCTTCTTCTTCTTCTTCTTCTTCTTCTTCTCTTCTTCTTCTTCTTCTTCTCTTCTTCTTCTTCTTCTTCTTCTTCTTCTTCTTCTTCTTCTTCTTCTTCTTCTTCTTCTTCTTCTTCTTCTTTCTTCTTCTTCTTCTTCTTCTTCTTCTTCTTCTTCTTCTTCTTCTTCTTCTTCTTCTTCTTCTTCTTCTTCTTCTTCTTCTTCTTCTTCTTCTTCTCTTCTTCTTCTTCTTCTTCTTCTTCTTCTTCTTCTTCTTCTTCTTCTTCTTCTTCTTCTTCTTCTTTCTTCTTCTTCTTCTTCTTCTTCTTCTTCTTCTTCTTCTTCTTCTTCTTCTTCTTCTTCTTCTTCTTCTTCTTCTTCTTCTTCTTCTTCTTCTTCTTCTTCTTCTCTTCTTCTTCTTCTTCTTCTTCTTCTTCTTCTTCTTTTCTTCTTCTTCTTCTTCTTCTTCTTCTTCTTCTTCTTCTTCTTCTTCTTCTTCTTCTTCTTCTTCTTCTTCTTCTTCTTCTTCTTCTTCTTCTTCTTCTTCTTCTTCTTCTTCTTCTTTCTTCTTCTTCTTCTTCTTCTTCTTCTTCTTCTTCTTCTTCTTTCTTCTTCTCTTCTTCTTCTTCTTCTTCTTCTTCTTCCTTCTTCTTCTTCTTCTTCTTCTTCTTCTTCTTCTTCTTCTTCTTCTTCTTCTTCTTCTTCTTCTTCTTCTTCTTCTTCTTCTTCTTCTTCTTCTTCTTCTCTTCTTCTTCTTCTTCTTCTTCTTCTTCTTCTCTTCTTCTTTCTTCTTCTTCTTCTTCTTCTTCTTCTTCTTCTTCTTCTTCTTCTTCTTCTTCTTCTTCTTCTTCTTCTTCTTCTTCTTCTTCTTCTTCTTCTTCTCTTTCTTCTTCTTCTTCTTCTTCTTCTTCTTCTTCTTCTTCTTCTTCTTCTTCTTCTTCTTCTTCTTCTTCTTCTTCTTCTTCTTCTTCTTCTTTTCTTCTTCTTCTTCTTCTTCTTCTTCTTCTTCTTCTTCTTCTTCTTCTTCTTTCTTCTTCTTCTTCTTCTTCTTCTTCTTCTTCTTCTTCTTCTTCTTCTCTTCTTCTTCTTTCTTCTTCTTCTTCTTCTTCTTCTTCTTCTTCTTCTTCTTCTTCTTCTTCTCTTCTTCTTCTTCTTCTCTTCTTCTTCTTCTTCTTCTTCTTCTTCTTCTTCTTCTTCTTCTTCTTTCCTTCTTCATTCTTCTTCTTCTTCTTTCTTCTTCTTCTTCTTCTTTTTCTTTTCTTCTTCTTCTTCTTCTTCTTCTTCTTCTTCT